>QRAM01000122.1:154370-237737 GCA_013436055.1 Halocynthia roretzi
CCTAATATACCAACATGATGATAAAATTTTAGTTGTGATCCAGTTTCCCACCTTGTGGGCTAATGATACATGATTAAATAGCAGCAATCAGTTAATTGGTCACTTGGTAGAAAACTTCGATTTGGCATCACAGAATAATCTTTATTCAGAAAACATCTTGGAAATGAATGTGTATGAAGATATGCAATGTGAACTCAATCAGGTGGGAGTTTTATTTACTTTAATCTGAATTACTGTTGTGAAATATACTTGGAGTAGGGTGCATGCTAAATAGTGTAATAAAATTTCTCTATCATTCAAACCTGCTGAAATATCTAGATTCAAACTAGTACTATCCAAAATGAAACTATTCAAATGTTATTTATCACAATCAACTTTTCACTTTTTCAGAATGAAAACACGAGCGATTTGCAGAAAGGTATTTTATACTTTTCATTGTTTTGATATTCATATATATTATTTGTAAAAACAAGCATCATCATTTCCTTAGACGAGGAAAAAACTGTGAATGGATCGGTAGTAGAAGCTGGATCACAGACGGATATGTCTTCTTTGGCAAAGTATGTGTGATTAGGCAACAAATAGATTCATAGACTGCTGGGTTTTATCAGGATAATATGGATCTTACAGCATCTTTTTGGAGATTTTGTTTTATGCATGTTTATATGCTTATTTAACATATTCAATTTGAGCCTAGTTACATTACCATAATTTTCGGCCTATAAGGGGACATAGCGCATAAGGCGCTCTTCCGATTAAACAACACCTAGTACAGTCAAATATAAGACACATGTGGGGCATGTATAAATCAAGAAAATAAACATGTGAATTTGACCATCATACTCTCGCAATCGCACATGTCAAGTAAAAGTGGAAAGAAGAAATTACAAGCTTTATGTCCAATGATGGCGAACATTAGGTACCCTTCAGCTTCAAATCGTTTGAAATATAATATTACTCTGGTGCTGAAAATCCTGAGACATCTGACTGCTTGGTGTTCTTTTCAATTTTAAGCACAGCACAGATTATATCATGAAAGAATCTGATATTAATGTTCGGATACTGGAGGCGCAGTAGAATATGCCTATTGTATCATTGTCTATTGCCTAATGCTATCAGAATACCCTATTGATTATTGTTATTAAATAAATACCTTGTATTACCTATCTTTTTGTTAAAACCCATTCAATATTTTCATATTTATTAGCAGGAAAACAAGCAATGCACTAAAGTATATTGATCGTCATATATGCACATTTCCAGGCTGTGGTGCAATATTGAATAATAGAGCCTGTTTTAAAGGTAAGAATAACCAGATAATAATAAAAGTGAATTTATTCAAATGTCATTGCACTTCCATTAACAGCATTTGAAATGAATGCAACATTCGTAATGAAAGTCTCAATTGTTTAGCAATTGAATATTACATGTGAATGTGACATAAAAACAGATCTATGCCTATTTTCCTATATTTATAAGTGAGTCACTCATAAAAAGAATATCAAGAGTGTAGTCTTCGTGTAGAGGTTTGTGGAGTGTAATCGATTCCAATGGCTGTCTCATAGTTATAATAATCTGCTGCTGTGATCACTATGTATTACATAAAATTGTATTATGGTCCCTCATACCTTGATGAGGACAATGCAAAACCCATCCCAGTGTTCAAACTAGGATTCGTTTAGTTTGTGGTAGCTATTTGAAGCATTTTGTACTTATTTACTCTTAAAATTTGTTTTTGCTAGCTCACATGCGCCATCATGCTGGTATACGTTTATACACCTGCATGAAGTGTGATAAAAGTTTCAACACAAAATCAAATCTGAAAATGCACATGAAAAGTCATTACCCGGAGAGTAAAGACGGTAATGTCTTGTTCAGGTATAAATTAAAATTTATGACACAGAATTTTTTGTTCTCATTTGTGATAAGGGTGCTTTTTGCTTCATTGTATTTACATATGCATATGTTAGCTTTTCACTCAACAATTTTATGTGGAAATAGTATTTGTTCAAGAATATTGAGATTTCAAATTGAAAATGGAATATATATATTAGATTCAGAAGGAATGCTTTTTCCCCATTTTCTTTGTTGTAATGATATGGTTTATACATTTTTCAGTTCAAGAAAGACAGAAGATGATGGAATGCCTGACAATACTGGTATTGATCACTAAATTAAATTATTAACTTTTACCCTGCTGTTCTGAGATATGTGTGTGGATATGTATCAGAAATGCCATCACTAGTACTACAGCTCTTTTACTCAGCAGAACTTCGCCATTGCAAAACCCATCATATATTTTTCATGACCTAGTGTCTGAACCCTATTATTGCATTCCATTTATATTGGATCCTTTCCCTCATGCGAACCGCTATGTCCTGCTGTGAAGAGATAGTGCTTCCGTGTCCTTTCAATCACTACATGTGAAAGCATTTGGAAAATCCATAAAAAGATTTTAGGGTTCTAGGGTATGTTCCTTTTGCATGAAGATTGACCACTGGGGGCTGAGTTCTACCATTATACTATCACTCTTCCCTTGAGTCGGCTATCTTATAAAATAAACATATCTATGTGGGAACGAAATATACCAATATGGAGAATCAAATCAAAATTATGTAGTAGTAATACTGAGACGAACCATATAAATTATTGGTACATCACGTAATAGTCTCAAGGTGGTATGTTATTATCGTTCCTTGCCCTTCCTAGCATCTTTTGTGCATGCTCAGTCTGACTCCACATCTGTATAATTGATTAGACTACATATTGAGTTTTGTAGTTTATTAGGGAAAGCCAAATATGGTCGAAACCCAGCTGCAGTTAAACATTTTAATACTAAGAAAACCGGTGCTTATTGATACATAGTCAGTGTTAGAAGGATGCGCAATGCGACATATTCGTTGTTACACGTGTATAGGAAATGATGAGATATATACTTTGATTCATTCCCACGACCTAGAACTGAATGCTACAGTACGTACTCTATTTTGCAGAACTGATCAGCAATGCTTCTACACAGACAACCACTGAAAAACGAAAAGAAAATCTCAGTCACTTGAAGTATGCGCAGTATTTAGTATTCTTTATTTCTTTGACAACCAGTAATAACAACAGTACATTCTAGATACATTTGTGGAGTCTGCTGGGAAGGCTTCAAGTTACGACAGCACTTGCAAAAGCACCTTTGTGACATGCACAATGTTTCGAAACTGGATATTTTTGAAGGTTTTACATGCTATGTTTGTTCAAAATCAATGAAGAATATATCTACATTACTAGGTTCGTTGAATAGATTAATTTCATTGTCTGTGTATGGTACTGTTATTTATGGCCTATGATGAAATCGCACAGTGTGGCATAATGTGCATCTCCTAATTTTGAAAAAAAAATGGTAAATTTGTTTGAAAGAAGGCACATATATATAATAATAAAGGTAAAATGAGTAACTGAAGAAAAAAGAGCTAACGATGGTAAGCATGGACTACAACCATTCAGCTGCAACTCATTACAAGTTTAACCGGTCCTCTGAAGCTGGAAAGCCTGAAAAATCTGCCTAAAATAGTAAAAAGCATTTACGTAGAGATTATTACTTTCTTTGTGGCGGCATTTTGCCTTGAATTATTGACAATTGACGCATAGTATTTAAATTAACTCTTTCAGGGTTTCCGAAGCTTTTAATATACCGCTAGCAGAGCAACCCGGCCTAGCCCGGGGTATGCCTTTCACAAAAAAAGCTCTTATTGATCGTTTGGACAATGGCAACATTGTTCCAAAACTTTCATATCATACTCTATTAACTCTGACTAATATCGGTACACCTGTTACTTTGTTTCCCACCAGTTCATATGCGTATTCACACAAACGACCGCCCATTTGAATGTAAACAGTGCAAAACAGGATTTCACACCAGGGCTAATCTACACCGGCATATGCGAGTTCACACAGGAGAGAAACCATTCAAGTGTCCCAAATGCAATGCAACTTTTACGGAATCAAAATCTGCAAAGGTTCATATGCGTAAACATACGGGAGAAAAACCATACAAGTAAGAATATGTTCAATACAGTGGAACTTTGGCTTTCGTCGATGTCATTTCTGTTTTCTGTCCTGTTCTTAGCATAAAAATATTGCTATTGTTTTCGTCCGAGATTTCGGTGTCCATTGCTGCTAAGCACATGCACCTATACTTGTTGGCGTTTTTTTGGAAATCCTGTTGATGTTTTTGCGCTAATTTAATAATAATAATTATTTAATACTAGTGGCCATGGCTCGTAAACCATGATTTGGTTTTCGACTTACTCCCAGGAACTAATTCATGACAAAAAAACCGTTCCGCTAGTTTGAAATCAATTAACACCGGCAGAGTTGGTTACTGAAATGGAGGGAAGATGGGAACACATAATTAACACTATCTTGTAATGTACTATACTTCTCAACTAAATTACTCTTTATTCTTATGGAATAGTGGATATGATTCATTTGTCCTTTGCTTTTGAAAACATGAACTCGGGAATGTTGTGAATCTTCATATGACAACAGTGGTTGGATCTCCTGGAATCTTTTGTGTTGCACAATACAGTTTTGGAATTTTGTTCCATGTTGCAGAGTAAACCTGGGTTTTCTGGTCATAAAGTTCATTGTGTATATATGGCAGGCATTGTCTGTGAGAAGCATTCGTATGAATTGATATTTGAGCATGTATGATCATGTTACTGTCTTGTGACAATCCATTCAATTGTTATAGTACATGGAAAGAAACTGGAGACCTGAGATTGTTTGAAGTACTGAAAAATATGTGTATGTCTCAATGTTCAATGCTCAACTTTCCCCTACTTAATTTTTAAATTCAGCTTATGTTATTTTTTAATCGTATTGAATCCAATAGATGTAGCATATTACAGCTAATTAGTTAGCTTACTGTAACAATTGATAATGCAAAAATTATGTTATACACTTGTTTTCAGATGTCCTACATGTAGCAAATGCTTTGCCCAGCTCAGTCCCTTGCAAATGCATTTACTAATTCATCAAAACAAGAAGCCTCATTTATGCGAGCTGTGCGGCCATAGCTTCAGACAAAAAACCAACCTGCAGAAACACATGCTGAGACATCGAGGCCTGAGGAATCATAAGTGTTCGCAGTGTGAATTCGCTTTTTTAACTAAAAGTTAGTTATCCCATCTCAATATAACAAGCAGTTGCTTGCTTCATTCTACTTTTTCATCACATTTGTCACCACATAGATGATTTACAACGGCATGTTCTGAAGCACACTGGAGAAAGACCATACAAATGTGAACTGTGCAAGAAAAGCTTCACACGTCTGATCTACCTTCGTGATCATATGAAGAGACAACAAGGCCCTACAGCGTAACTTGTTTGATTTTTAAGATTACTCTTTCTAATAATATAGCCTACTTTTAAAACACAATGTCTATATGAATAAAAAAAGATGGGTTTGACAGTTTTCTGTTTTTCAAAATGTAGCTGATTTAGCTGTATTTTTTACAGACCAAAATGCCATTATTGCAATAAGAAATTTTGTGACGATAATGCAAGAAGGAAGCATCTTAAACTTCACAGTACTGCAGATGAATCTGTTGAACTTTCCCTCCATCACACTTCTGCTCTGACCAATCATATTCATCAGCCTTCAGTAAGATTTAATCTTTACCTTTTCTAACATGATTTGAATAGAATTATTCTGTACCTCTTCCGTATTGTAAACTGCTTGTCCTCTTCTATAAATCACCATTTCTACATTGTATAGGAAGAGATCATAGCTATAGAATATGTTGCATGATTGATAATGGGAATTTTGATTTGATTTATTGTATTGAAAATGTGTCACAATTTCTGTTATTCTGTCATTATATATTAATTACTCTTTTATATTCATTGTAGCGTGATATATTTTCTACATTTACTGAAGACTTTTTGTTTGTCATTGAATGTGTTAAACTTTAGAAGCTCGGAAAGATTTCCAACTCCTCGACTATGGTTCAAGTCCATGAAAATGCAAGTCCTGTGTTTCTGTCAACGAAGGCTATATTTCCCAATGAGAAGCACTACATCATAACAGCCAGTAACATCTGTTTATATTTTTGTTTTCTGTTGGGTTTGCGCTCTGATGGTAGTGCTTATTTACAGGACACTGTTCTTTGTTTTCAGTTCAATCTCTTGATGGTTGCAATGAGAAAAATATAAGTGATGTTGCCACTACAGCTAGCAATTTGTCTGACGACACGAGATCGATAATCCTAGCTAATAATGCGGAGTCGGTCATACTGGAAGGAATGAATATTTCTGGGCACCATATACCTTTAACACAGGGCAGAATTTCAGGAATTTTGCCACAGCACAACATTTTGTTTGCAAATGATTCTGTAATTTCATCTTCGTCCAGATCAGGCCGAAGAATGCTTTCACTTGCTGCTGATGACACGGACACAGTACAAATAGGCAGAGGTAACATCGTTGAAGAGAGTGATCCCAATATGCAGTCAGTAGTTGTAGAAACGGATGATACCATGATTATTTTTTCAAAATCTGTTCATGGCAACTAGTGCACCATACTTTAAGTGAAAATATTGATATTTCCAAAGTAAGGAAGAGTGAGTGCTGGTGAAACCCAATCATCTAGATTCAAGACTAATAATCATGAATCTTTCATCTGCCTGTTCTAGCTACACCGTTTAACTGGGAACTTGAAATTTGTTAGGCAACTATTCATAATATGCGTAAGATTTTAGTTGCATCTGGATTCCAAAGATGTAGGATGACCTGGATCAGGCTTGGAATAGTTTAATGACGAGCATCATTACCCGTGATAATTCTATTTATCTATATTCTAAGGTTTTCGAAGAGTGATATCAAAGTAAATTACTATGATAAAGGTTCCATTGTATTATCCCTCGTATGGCGTTTTGCTCCTAGGCCAGGCTTTGAATAGTTAAATGACGTGCATCCTCAACTGTAGAGGCATCTGGTATTTATCATCATTTTTGAATAATTTACTGACTGCATTTAATCAACTATGATACATGAAACCTATAGGAAATTGATTTGTGCTATACCGAAATCCAGGACACTTCATAACATTGATGAATGACTTCTGGAGGCACTAAGAATATCCATCACTTGATTATAAATTATTCCCTAATAAGTGTAGGAACGCTGGTAGCATTCCTTTAGGCGCAAAATGCGTAATCTCATAGTTTTGTTTATGTATTTGATGTTTTAAACGTTGTCATTTAACTGTTGTAAGGTCTGTTGTTGTTCCAGCGAGACACTATCGTTGATGTATCATTAGTTTCTAGAAGAAGTGTTACCCTGGACTGATATACGCTACTAGCTATAAGGTATATTCTAGTTTGCCGTGAACTCGGCTGGGTAATAATGATAACAAGACGTTCGTTCATCCATCACTAGAAATAAAGGCAATAGCAACATTTTATGTAACAATACTGATTTTATTAACGTATGCTGTATAAAAGCAACATACGGTACATGTGAAGGCAGTATATTTCGACCTTGGTCCTTATTCGGTAGCTATAAGTCACGATTTAAGTTTTTAAGCAAATAAATTCAATAGCGGAAGTTATTATTATAATACCAACGCCGTTTTATCAACATTTGCCTGACTCTTATTGGAATAAATCACGAAAAAAAACAATCATCATCGTTATTATCTCGTAACCGTAAAATTTTCTCTCAATAGAATTGGACCATATACAGTACGCCCAACATTCGCGGTTGCATGTTCATGTGAGCAAGCGTCATCGTCCGCGTTTTCATGTTCATAGTTCAGGAACATTACTCGACTATTGAATTGATAGCCTTATTGTCTAATTTGGAATCTGGCTTAACTCCATTGGGCACGCTTCCATTAACTTTCCCAAGGGTGCAAGTGGGATATTTCTACATTTATTTAGGTAAAGGTAAATGATGAAAACACAAGCGTCGTTAGTTATTTTTGGGACAAACGTGAATAAAAATGCGTCGGCTCGTGAAAATATTAGGAGAACACTGTAGACTAGTAAAAGTTCAATTTTAAAGAGCGGAACGCTATTAAATACACACATTTTAAATCAAAACAGAATGAATAACAACTTTGATATATGTAATACCGGCTATTAGATCACAAAAATAACATCAAACCATTTAATTTCAGCTATGCATATATTACAGGCTAATGTTGTCTAACCCCAAGGCCTAACAGTAGGTTTCGACTTCCCAGCCTTACAACACACGCAACATGAGAAGATAATGGCCAAGAACTGAACACAAACCACAGATATTGAAACAGCTCCGGCAGTAGTTCCGTACTGCTCAATTATTGATTTCAAGGCATCGAAGCAACCCTTGCAATGAAATAGGATAATATTTCAAACTTACTGATATTCAGAAATATCATTTTTGTAAGTTATAACTGAAACATTTACTCACGTTCTGGTCGTAGGATTTCTTTGCAGGGTTAAGGTTGACGCACGAATTGGCATGCTCCTTATCCTCGCAGCAAGAGGTAGGCCAGCTGTTTACTGTTCGGGTTGTTTGAATACTCACAAATCTGCTGCCATCATAATCCGTTCCCCCGCTAAAGCCGCAGCACTTGTACTGTGAAGGTAGGTTAATAGGTGGATGGCGTTTTATATTTACGTGACAGTATTTCTTATGTTATTTTTGCTTACACTTTGTTGTATGTTATCGTATGAATCTGTCACAGGATCAAGGATTCCGTAACTTTCTGTTATCAAGAGCTTCGCAGGACTTTCCAAAATTGATTTTAGGTTGGTTGTGAAAAAGAAAGCGAGGCCGGCGATGACAATTTCACACACCATGAAAAAGATGATGGATCCGATGAACTAAAACGTAAAACCTTTTGGTGATTCTTTTTATTTGTGAGAAAATAGATATCTTTATCTCAAACTCGTCTGTACTGTGAGCTACCTTAGATATACAACTTACCAGCCCAAGCAAGCATTTGTTTTCCATCAAGGCACCACAGCACCCACAGAAGGAAATCAGGGCAATAAGAGATCCAAGGCCTATTGCAGCGTAAGCCGCATAGTCGAAGATCGATGTGTCTCCTGTACTTGTAAAATTGGCGAAACCGTTTCCGTCTATTATGACCCATACGCCGATCCCAATCATTCCCAGTCCAGCGAGCTAGAAAAAAAATTAACGTTATTTTTGTGTAGTTGCACGCTGAAAGAAATTTTAACTCCAATCAAAGAGCAGACCCCGTATCAAAAAAGCGGGAAATGTTACACTCTAAAATGGTGAATGAACTAATTTTTTCCAGTCGAATCGGACCAATAGCATGAGAACACAATCTACTAATAATAACTGCTCACCAAGAACAAAATATTGAATCCAGCCACCAGGTACTGATATATCGAATATCCTTTTCCCATAATGCTTAATTTTTAGTAAAGACTAAGTACAATGAAATCTGTAAATAAAAATAAAATCTTCGAATATCGACTTGCACTAATAAGAAAATTAGTATATAGGTTCTGTAATGCTAACTTTCACTGTAATGGAGGCTAAAAAGGCTAGATAATCCACTGAGTCACGATTTTCTACCATCTAACTAACGACACTTGTGTATCTTCTATTTGAAGTGTAACACCTCAAGAACCCCTCCACGATGTAGAATCGTTTCAGAACAATGTGTCGCGTTTCGTGAAAAACACACTTTTCGTGTCGAAATCGTTCCTCATTTGAAAACTTGTTTCAGGAATATTCAGACACAATTAAAACATTTCAAATTGTTGTAGCGACTAGGTTGAAATCACCAGGCCATACGGATATCTGACACTTCCAGCATCGATTTAATAACACATGATGGCGACAGAACAATGTAGAAGACGGTAACCTCGTATACTGTTTCATATTTTCGGAAAAATTGTTACTGCTCTATGTTCTGATGGAACACTATTGTAGTGTCACGGTTTTGTTACGACTTATTGCACGGTAGCTTTTCTTTCGTCCGTAACCATAGTATTGTTTGAGAACAAAAAACATGTTCTATTGTGAAGAATGGTGTATCTTTAAAGCAAGTTTCTATGGTATTTTATTTACAACATAATAGGTACGGCACGACTACTGTCACGAGTACATTGGTGAATCGACAAGTTATTGTACATTTACAAGAAATCAGCGAATAGAACTCATTTAAATAAGCAAAGGTTAATTTCGTTTTAAAGATGTAGGATACATGGAAAACGTGTAACCTGGCCATTTGGTGTATTGAGAAAGTCAACACTCTAAAAATGGTTAAAAAATAGAACCAAAGAGTAAAATAAAATAAGATAATGTTGTTAAGAAGAAGTGAATTATCTAGTCTAGTCCATCCTGAAATAGCAATACATTTTTTTTAATTGAATCAATATAGGCTTAGACAAATCGAAAGGAAAGAGCACCCGTAGCACTTATGACCGGAATAATAAGTTGGCAAATTGAAAGAGCAGATTTAGTAGAGCAGAGAACACCACATTTCGTAGTGTCACCATCCCTGTTTATTCAAAGTAGCTAAAAATTTCGGTGGAATGTGGTATCCTGGTGTTTATTTTATAAAGTGTGTATGGTGGTTACACTTCCAAAAATTCAAATCCCGATCTCGGTAGCGCCATCTTTTGGACAACTATTATAGAACGCTTGTTTTTACGAGAGGCATTATCACCACTTTTTTGTATCACGTTCTCCCGAAGCTTTCAAGCACAGTTGCTTAAAAGCTTGTCGACTTTCTTGCCAAAAGTATAAATTTTGAAGCGATAAATTGTTCAATACTATCGCCCGTATGGTATTCAATTGCTGGAAATGCTCGTTTAAAATGAAGACCAAAACTAAACTCTGCAGTGTACTGAAATAGCATATGCTTAAATTCACAGTTTTCTTCTAGCCCCGCAGTCCGAAGGGAATCGGGTGCTCATTTTCAACTGCTAAAAAGCAGTCCTGTCCGTGTATTTCGACCGTTTCTGGAATCTGTACACCGTAACAGCCTTCTTCGTCTGTGGCTTTTCTTATACTTTCAGGGGTTGGAGAGTCAATCATTTTTTCTATCGAATCGAAGTCGGATTCATCTGTTATTACTGATTCATGCTTTTTGTAATTCACCTTCCTACACACTACTATAATTGCAAAAATCGAGAGGATTAGGGAAGAACAGCCGATCACAAATGTTGGAATCGCGAAGATGGCTCCTGAAGCATCATTCATTCTCATGTATTCAACTGTGAAAAATTAAATATAGGCATGTTGTTAAAAGTCTGTTAAACAGCCTCCCTAGAGCTATCATCAGAAATTGATTTTGACAAAAGCAGAACAACTTTAGATGAGCTTTTTCTGACGGGGGCCTCTAAATTCTTTTTACGAGTTTATATTCAAATTCATGTTGTCCATTATGTAACACACCCACAGAACTACGACTACACCATGTTTTAATGGGGCTTTCATTCCTAGGACCTTCAAAAGTCGAACCAGGATCAAGACAACTTCAGTATATAGCTAGCATTGGTATGTCGACATGTATGTTTAAGCTGAGTAAACTCAAGCAGAAGTGCCTGGAAGGATACACTACTGTCGACAATAACCCCTTCTCCGGTAAACAACAGACACTCGCTAAAAATGAGGTTACAAATAATATATTTTTAACATTGTAAAGATTAATACTCAAATTATATTAAAAGTTAAAAGTTAAAATTAGATGTACTTTAGAGTTAGTTCATTCAGAAGAAGTCTCACACACCTGGGCAAAGTTTTTCGCACTGTTTCTTCATTTCTTTTTCTGCTGAGTTGCATATGCCCTCGCAAGATCTACAAGTTCGAAGAGCTAACGAATAATATTCGCTGACGTCGCATTCCACTTCCTCGTCGTATAAATTCTCAAAAAACGACCTCATGTCGTCCACGGACATTTTGTAAGCATTTTGTACATCAACTGCTTGTCGATCCCTGTTCCGGGCCCTGCGAGAACCACCTCGTTGATTTATAATGGCTGCAGTGGTGACTTCATCGTTTGACGACAACTCTCCGTTGATTGCGCCGAACGCCGAAAAGTATAAAATAACTACAGCAATGATATCATTCAGATACATTATTTTTATTATTGTATTAGTCAGAAAGTTTTGTTGTTTCGTTGCTGCAGGCTGGTACAGAGTGAACTGTGATTTCATGAATGTGCCTGAACCAAAATGCATTTACAACAGCACCGGTAAAAGTTTTTAGAAGTTTTGACGGGTGAATCCCCATGAGGCACTGGCGCAATATTTGTTCATGATGTAATAAGTGTGGTATGCGTCCCTCGTTCAAAATACTACACGTCGACCTAAGTTCTAAATGATAGCAGTATCAAAAACCACCAACCAATATTAATTAGATTATGGTGACTAAGTTTTAAACATTTAATGTTGAATAAAGTCGACAAATCACCAAGTGATCAAGTAAAGACATTTTACTGATGTTATCAAAACCTCAACCTTGTTTTACTGACAAATCAAACCTGGTAGAGTCCCATCGTTACTCGTAACGCTAAATTACCCTGGGCTTCGTCAAGGTAAATTGTGCTAGGGTATAGTTAGTTAAATCTCCCAAGCATCTTGTGTTGATATGTTTCCAATCATTAAAATACGCGGGCTTACCACGGGTTAGATTTTAGGTTCTGGATCGTGTCTATGTCGAAAATGTCTGTACCGTGAATGCAATGTATTTTAGTTGTTTTCAAAGCATAATAGGCGTGCGTAATAATCGCATGCCTTGTTGTGCATTTAAAAATGCCGAACATTACCTAGCCGTCCTTGAAAACAATATAAATATTATAAAAAAAACGCACTTTCATTTCTCGGAAGTAAATACCGTGACTTTTGTGCATTTCACTGAAGGTATCCAATTATTTTATCGTTGCGTAATGCCATAGTCTTTAAATACTTGATATTTAAAGACTATGGTAATACAATTCAATCTTCAATAGCTGGACGCCATTCATTACTATACTATCGTCATAGTCTTTAAATACCTGGTCTGGAAGTTTATACGATTCTCTCATTTAGGTGGTTGTTCACTGCGCCACCTAGTGCGGGTGCGTAACTTCTCGGTAACCGGTAACCAGAGTAAACAATAAACAATGGCAACAAATACAGTTAAACTAAATTATATCATTAAAGTTGCAAATAATTATTAATTTTCCTTTTAAACTAAGTTTGCGTAGTGACTTACGAGTGCTTGCGTACGAAATTTAGATTTCTTAAGATTTATATACTACAGTATAAACATAGGGCATTTACATTCTAGAGCGGACAACATTTCAGAAAGTTACGCACCCGCACTAGGTGTCGCTATTTTTTCTCTCTCTCCATGACCGTAAAACGAGAGAACCGTCTGAGGTTCCAGACTAGGTATTTAAAGACTATGCTATCGTGAATCGGCATTTCCACTAGGTGATGTCACCAATCATACCTGTTTCCATGGATATAGTTCAACAGATGCCTCTCGAACATGCGCATCATCGATTTCATGAATTGTTAGCCTTAGTACTCAACCTAAAAAACTTTTCAGTATAGGAAATAATGCGATTATCAAAGTGGCAAAATGAAGCAACAGACGCACTTAGCTGGCATCAGGACGAAGCTTCAAGTGCAACAATATTTCTGCTGCGCGAATATGGCCCAACTAGTTTTTTGTTAAAGGAAGAAGATGACCATAAAAAGTTCAAAGTTGGTTCACGAGAGAAAATGATTTAATATAGTTTCACTGAGCTATTGTATAATTCATTTCCAGGTGTCCTTGGGAGATCCTCATACATGCACCTGTTCTGTGTTTAGAAAAGAGAAAAATCCTTGTAAACATATTTGTTGGATAATTTTGAAGAAGCTCAAAGTTCCAAGAAACAATGAACGTGAGTTAAAAATCTAAAATGTCTCTTCTATTTATTAGCATTCACAAGATTGTACATTAGAACTTCATTCCTTCTTTGCATCTGAAGCTGAATTCAATAGTCTGTGCTATCAGCTCGATGTTAATTATTTTCTTCTCGCAGTTGCGTATCAATTCGGATTGGTGGAAAGGGAAATAAATCAGCTCTTGCAAGGTATTGGGAGGGAAAATAAGACAGTAGATTCTGCATTGCCAAGAAAATTCCCAAGTGGTAAGCAGATATTTGAACATTATGCCCTGGAGGTTGTGTTGTCATTCTTCAACTTTTATTCTGGGAAAATCCGTTTTTTACTTAGCAAGGTCTTCAAACTTGACAATATAACTTCTATCCTTCTTATATTTTAATATTTTAAAAAACTTCCAACTCAGGCACTCTTACACTAAGCGATGCATTTATTTTACTGTACATTACTAGTATGTATAGTATATAATACTAGTACAGTGCCATTGTGTATGACTATCGCTCGTACTGTGAATCTGTACTCGTCCTATGAAACAAAAATATTTACAAATGGCGGCTCGTATAACGAGTTTCTCGTCTTATAAGTCGCTCGTACTGTGAGGATACACTGTATATGAGATAGGCACCCGGGCACATGGCCTAAAAAGTGACGGACCTTACGAGTCAAGCAAGTTGGAGATTAGCAAGGCTTCACTGTATGTACAAAATGTATGCACATACATTTTGTGTTTGTAGTATACATTAGAAGAAGTTAAAATATTTATTAAGCCAGTTTTGTTATGCAATTTTTTTACGAGTCAAAAATCTCTCAACTGCACTTTGGTGATAAACGACTTTGCTTAATTTTTTTATGTATACTGTTAGTTATGGCCTACAGAGTTATACTGGTTATTTCTAATTAAGATATGAATGGCAAAAAAGAAATAGAGCAGAAACCGATCAGTGATTCAGACGTATGTCCTATTTGTCAAGAAGAGCTTTTGGTGAAACATTTACCTGTAACATATTGCAAGTAAGCAATTTCTAAATCTGACAAATTCTTAGGCAAAAACTTTTCTGGACTATTTTAAACTATGTTCATATTTCTTCAGATTCGGCTGTGGAAACAGCGTTCACATTAAATGTATGAAGATCTGGGCAGATCATCAGCGACAGACAAAGGATAATTCTTCAATAAAATGCCCTATATGCAGAGAAGAATTTGGTAGTTTTTATTCCCTCTTGGAAGCATTACGCAACTCATCAGATCCAGTCGAAGACAGACTTAATGTACATGTCTCTACTGCATGTGATGCTTGTCATATGAGTCCAGTGAAAGTCAGTGAATTCTTTAAATTATTTTAGAATTTTAAACACATAAATAGAGCTAAGGATTATTGTATTTTTTATTTTTAGGGAAAGTGCTACAAATGTACTTCTTGTCCTAAGTATTTTCTTTGTAATTCTTGCTTCCATGCAAATAAACACCTTCAACACTCCTTCGTCTTTCGCTTAAAGACGAGTCAGCGCTGGAGACCTGTTAAATCACGGACAAGCAGTGCTGATTCAGTGTATGCTGACCTCACATTTAATGATCTGTTGGCACGTGACATCACAGAAAATGACTATGATCTTTTATTACAGCTTGACAGGTGAAATAATTGATGGCTTCCAAACTGCTATAATTGTGGATTTCAAGTTTGCCTGAATCCATTCTACTAGCTCAACTCCCTGTCATATATTTATATGTTACTTTGCATTTATTCTAGACCTCAGACTGATGTTACTGTCCCAGTTGACTTGTCAGGTTTACCAGAACACATCATTCAACGCCTTCCTGTAATGCGAGTTCGACCCCACACAAAATTGCTAGAACCTGGTAAACAATGCCGGCTTTGTTTGAGATCTTATGAAATCGGACAATATGTGAGGAAATTGCCAGTATGTAAGCACTTATTCCACCGAGAATGCATTGATACCTGGCTTTCGAATGACCATAGGTAATATTAGAGTTTTAGTTAAAATCTCTTCTCTATCACTGATATATTTATGAATATACAGGCGATGTCCAATTGATAATCAAGTAGTAGTTGATCCTGACAGTTCAAGTCAGGCATCAAGTGTGAATGAGTCACAAATTTCTACACCTAATGCCATGTCCTCTAACTTGAATCTAATGATACCGGGAATTGGAATTGCAAGATTACAACGTTCCTCTTTATCCGCTGGTGACTCTGAACATAGAGGAACTTCTTTTGCTGGTGGCAGCGGTAATGTATCATCATGTTTATGGAATCACAGGCGAACATGGAAACAAGAATCTCAATTTGGTGATAAAAGTGTAGCTAATCCAAGAGGTTTAAGTTCTGATAGTCGTATCATCAGAGGTCGGAATATGAAACCGGTAGTACGGACTACAGAGGATCCAGGTAACAACAGCCAGAAATTGGATTTATGGTTGACTGGAAGCCCAATCAAGTCAAGACATGGCACATAATTGTGTAAAATTAATAAATTGTATTCTCAGTTTCAAATCTGAAGTTTAAGTGCACAAATCAACCTTGGTGTGCTAACCTGCTATTTATCATTTAGAAGATCGCAATAGCTTGTGAAAGGGTGCTTTCAATAAAAACATGACGAATAGTAGCTCTGAAGAGTTGACTTCTACTGCCTATAGTTCCCTTGAGACAGTACCTTAAAATGTTGCAGTTAATTTTGCCCCTTCTTAATTGCAGTAACTAGGTGGGTGTAATGTCATTTTTTGTTAATATTAACTGAGAAATGTGTGAAGACGATGTATAGCACTATAAGCCTATAATCCTCGGCAGAACATATTTGTGCTCGTCTTGATACTTTGATAACAGTGCAAATAAACATCAAATCCTTTAATGCGCAACAGTAATCAAAATTCAACCTTTGGTTACATCAGCACTAATTTAACCAACGACATCAGCTAACTGAAGCCAAATAGGCCTCTGGGTGGGAAAAAGGAACTCTTGACTAGAATTTCGTCTCAACCGAGTTCAAGCAAAACGAAGTTTAATACATGTATTTTAATAAGGATTTTTCCAGGACCATTAAATCATTTCAAGCTAACGGATGTTGAAGTAACGACCATTGACTGTATTCATCGCATTGTGTTTTACCTTGAGTTATGTGTGCCTGCTGTTTAAATTCATCGAAATGAATTCGGATTCGGATCTGGGAACCGTTTAATTCACTTTTCATTATTTCTAATTGGTTCGTACCTCGAACAATTCAGAGTTCGAACTTCCTCGTGAAACGGATTAAGTACGAAGTATGAGGCACCCTTTGCCGTACTCCCTCGCCTATCGCGGGGGTTACGTTCCAGAACCCCCCGCGAAAGGTAATCCGCAGTAGAAACCACATATTTATTTAATTATTTAAACATATTGTGAACCATTCACACACTCTTATTACCTTAATAACCTTTCCCTCAATCATTTGACCTGATATTTAAAAAAAAATTAATTTAGCGCTCAAACATACTAGTCTTTAAGGTTTAAATAATACATTATTTAAAATATTTAAAGAGTATACTATTACTGTACGGCACGGCATTTATCATGAAATAAAATACAAGTGGTGGTGGTGTTGCAGGGTCTTCTGGTTTGGCTTCCGCGGAAGGAAGAGATAATACCGCGATATAGCGAAAAATCCACGTTACAAAATTAGATATGTATAATATGAAAATCCGCAGTGTACTGAAGCCGCGAAAAGTGAACCGCGATAAGGCGATGGACGACTGTATATGTTAGAAATCATACGGTAAGTCAACTTCTAATCTTGCAAATGTGCTTTAGGGCATGTCTGGTCGCGAGTCTTGGTTTTATATTAATTTACAAAGGGAAGTAGTAGAATGATGAAGCAACTACTGTCTATAATACTACTGTTTGGCGTAGGTTTTGTTTATTTACTTCATGAATATAATAGGAATGAATCCAGCGAACTTGGAGAAATGATTCACAGTTACAATGGCGAATATTCAGTAAAAGCAGAGCATGATATGTGGCAGCCTCATAAGCTGGCAGTGTTAATCCCTTTCCGAGATGCCTTTGGAGAGTTAATCCAGCTAGTTCCAGCTCTTGACGACTTCCTTAATAAACAGCTTGTACGACATGATTTCATAGTAATGCATCAAGTGGATACTTACAGGTTTGATTTTATATTGCAACATAAGAAACAAATTCGGTCTCTTTATTGTAACCTGTCTTCTTTGATATCACAGGTTTAACAAAGGCTCATTAGTGAACATAGGTTATCTTTTGTCTAAATCCGAAAGTGATTACCTAGCAATACATGATGTTGATCTTATCCCACTCAACCTAGACCTGAGCTATGCTTATCCAGAGAAGGTTGGTAGCTAACCGTGTCATATATTCATATGTTCATACAAATTGTACTATCTATAATTAGTCATATCACTCTGAAATTAATTTTCAGGGTCCATTCCATGTTGCTTCACCAGAATACCACCCTTTTTATCATGGCTCAACATACACTGGTGGAATTATTTTGTTAACAATGGAACAGTACAAGAAGGTTGGAAACATTCCGCTAAATTCAGATCAAAATTTTTGTACTGATTCCTAGTCATAAGCGATGACTCGCATGAAAATGCTACGAGTCGTATGAACCCGTTTCTAATCATGGATATTTGCATAAAAACCTTTCAAAGGTATAAATGCTCCATATTGTAATGAAAATTTAGCTTCGATATGGTTTGTTAGTTATGTGAATTTCCAGTAATTTGATTACTGCATTTCAAACTTCAACTAAACTATTTCCTCCTTGATCGCCAAGTAAACATGCATTTGCTGTGGCTGAAAATCAATGTCATGAATACAGGTACACCATTAATTTTCTGACGGATTGCGATTGCCTGTATCCTGTAGCCACAGACTGAGGACTTCCTTCTATTTATGTCATTTTTTCATTATCCTCTACCTGCTGAGTTTTTAAGAAAACAAGGAGATGTCAGGATCTTATGCTAACTGTAAAATAGTACCCTACCCTATTTTTAATATTCCAACAAAACATTGAATCCTGTTCCATAATGTGTGATATGTTTTTAATTAATTTGATGCAGGTTGATGGAATGACTAACAATGCTTGGGGTTGGGGTGGTGAAGACAACGAATTGTATTCGCGTATGATGAAACAGAATATGACAGTAAGATGATAAAGCTAAACGGTATTAGTATTGAGGTTAACTTTTCAAACATTGTTGTTAGATATATAGACCTAGTAATCTATCAACTGGTGTTCGTGATACGTTAAAGAATCTTCACAATGATAGAAAACGGCCACGGGATAAGACGCGTTTCAATACTGAGAAAAAGGTACTGTAATTCTTGTTCTAAAGCCAATGGAAAAAAATGGTTGACTAGTATTGCTTGCTAATTTACAGGATGTATTCAAAATTGATCACAGCAGTGGTTTCCACAATGTTAAGTACAGACTTGTATCAACTGTAGAAATGATGATATCTAATGTTCCTGTGACTGTTCACAATGTCAGATTGTTTTGTAATGAATCCATTACTAAATGGTGCTTGCAAGATGCTAGCTGATGTATTGGTCAGAAAGGATATGGTTGGTATAAGATTCCAAGGTGTCGTAATTTTTGTGCATTCACAATTGTCTATTCGGTTATTATTTATCTCTTCATGCATAGGATAAAGTACGACATGCTTCAAGCTGTACATGGCCTAAATTTTATCCGGCGTTATCTTCCTTATGTGGTTATTATACAAGTACAATTCGGAGTAAATTTAGCTGAAGGCTTAGAAAGTAATATTTCATTAGTTTTTTCTTATTCCAAATTTTGTTTTGCACGTATCTAAATCTAGCTTTTAGCTTGTGTTGGCTGCTTTGATTCGGAACACTGTATGCTTACAAATCAATATATCATTACGACTGTGTGATGATTACACTTGTGTTCAATCATGTAATGTTGCTGAGTTAGATCTTCAGTCTGCCACAAGAGTTAAATAACCTCTGCTTGAGATTACCAAAATGACATGTATTAAAATTATACTACCTCTGGGATCTGAATCTCCCTACTGCCTCAGTTTTGAAAAAGGTGTAGTTCATTAAAAAGTACTTGGTCATAACAGTCACATTAACTACTACATCATTCCTGACCTGAGCTATCTGTAGAATGATTCACTGACCATAGGTTGGCAGTTTTAAAATACCTAAAATTGTCCTGGCTCTCAATTAATATATACCAATTTATGACATGAACTTATAATTTTATTTCTCTAGCATTAGTATATTTCAGACAAATAAATCAAAATATCTGATTACTTAGTCATTGCGTTAAGCTTTGCGATACACACATCTAAAGTCTTTTTCTGTGAATCTGGAGTGATGCTCTTTCTTACTTTGTCTTCAATCCACTGTACCATGTGCGAGTGAGCCAAATCACGATCGACCTGTTGCACTGCCACTTGATAATTCAGACTCTTTTTAACCGCGCCAACAAGAGACGCCGTTCTATTGGCGTATTCGGTTTCCAGCATCATGGCCAGGTTAGACTTCTTAATGTCGTGATACATTTCCATGAGACCACTGCGCCATTTCTCTGTATTAATTTCTTCAACCTGTTTTTCAATATGCTCTATTTCATCCATTTTCATGCGGTAGATGGCATCGAAACGATCATCCACGCTTTTTTGGAAGCCTTCCTTTATACTGGACCCGAATGTTCTCAGGATAACGAACATACAAAGACCGAGACAGCCGGCGACCATAGTCTCCGGAGTGTATATATAGAACTCCTTGGAAAATAGGAAAGCTGCTGTTCCTAGACCAAGCACATAAGGGCCAGTGATTCCTGTTCTTGGGTGTAGGAATTCAAACCAGTACTCTGGAAAAATGTAATGACGCATGCATTTTGGGTCCCAGGTTGGCATAGGTGGCAAAGGACCCATTCCCTCATAAGGAGCAAGCGGCATTTTAAAGTTTTCCCATTCCGCGACAACATTGTCACGAGGGCGAGTGGCTACAGCCGATGTATTTGACCGGCATTGAATGCGTGCTGTTAAGTGAACTGTCATCAAACGACATCTTGCTTGCATTAACGAACGGGAAAGCATTTTATCAGCCGGTTAAGTTACACACACAAGGAATTTTTAACTGAAGATCCAACGCCAAATAAAAAATAATACCTGTGAATAACGAAACAAATCCGGCTGAATTATAAAAACCTCAAGCAGCGTAACCTTTGACGATAGAGGTCAAAAATCACGGAAGTATTCAAGCAAATATTTCACTAGATGGCAAAAATCCTCGTGTTTAGGGCAGAAATAGAATACAACGCTCAACGAATACTTTAGGTAGGAATCAGAGATTAGGACAGCAGCCGCGAGCGCGTCTCCTCACCGCAAGGGTACGAACTTCACCCGTATCCATATCTGTGTCCTTCAGCTACACACATTCACTTAGCTCACAGTTGACCGAGCTGTATAAATATGGTACCGGAAAGCCGGGGTTACCATTACGCGATGACGGCAACCTTGAGGTTAAACTTTGAGTAACCTCGAGCCTTATTTATAAAGAGTAATATATTATTAAACGACAAAGGGTAAGCAAGATACCATATTGATTTCTCCCAAAAGAGTGTGTTTCAACACCCAAAATAGTTTTCCGTAGGATGTCACAATAGAGTAACGAGGCTGATTCCAAAAAGCGCCAAGCGTCTTGAAGATTCTACCGTGCCTTTATACGGATAATGTTTGTGGATATTAATGCAGTGCAACTTCGTTACCACGCAATCGATGAGGTCTGTGAAATGTCTAAGAAATCGGAGTCGCGGTTAATCGAGGTTCAAGCGTTTAACTGTTAAAATAAAAGATCCACTGATTTAACTCGTTACGTACGAATTCAGGTTAAATAGAAGCGCGTTATAACAAAGGTACACTTCATTCTTTAGATAATACATAAATGACTCAATTTGACTCGACTCGGGATTTTTGGCTCGAATTAGAGTAACTAAATGACTCGACACGACTCTCTTCGTTGACTAACTTACAATCCTTGTTGTCATCTTAAAGAAGTAAACAACGCGTCCACTTTACCATGTGCTATTTACTCTGTTTACAGCCGTCTGTAAATAATATTTACAATGTTGTCTCCTACCTTAATTACCCACGTTATTTCACTAATAACATCTTCGACACTCTATTTACTTTACAATGTAATGCTGGCAGAATAACTTTTACAAAACAACTTAAAAATATCAGGTCTTACTTTATTTGTGTGTTGAGTAATACGAGCATGATTAGTTATTATGTCAAGTATCTTCTCTTCTTCCATAAACACTACAGAAACGATCGTGAATCAGCGTACGTAACGGCTAAATATTTCTATCTGTTGACATTGATTTAGTGATCATGGAGCAGTGTTTTTTACACAATAATATATGCTTGTATAGATATATTGTATAACTCGTTATTAAAGTTGAAATTTCACAGCAAAATCAGTAGTGAGGTAAAGGTAAGTGTTTTGAAGTTATATGTTACTGCACTTAACGTTCATATCAGAGAGAAGCATGCACTTGACAATTATAACCTTCCTACCCTCGGGTGCTCGAACTACATTCTCATGTTTGTCAGTGTAGCAGTGTCAACTCGTCCATAAGGGCTGCAGGGCTACAGACACTCACTGCCATGTATCACACTGAAATAATATGCAACTAACAAATATGTCACAACAAAAACTCTTCATATTTTATTTGCAGTACATTTATAACCGAATTTTCATTAAAGTTAGACAAAAATATAAGTTTCTTTCATGGTTACTAGATACTACTAACGCACGATATTTGTTGGCTGTTGGTGCCAAATCAAGCAACGATGAGCTGTATTGGGTGCAGCTCAGTTCAGTCCCACCCATGATTACATTACACGAAGCCGCGAGGGTGGCGTAACAAGCCGTACACTTTA
Organism: Halocynthia roretzi; assembly: GCA_013436055.1. Lineage (NCBI taxonomy): Eukaryota > Metazoa > Chordata > Ascidiacea > Stolidobranchia > Pyuridae > Halocynthia > Halocynthia roretzi. Next base: position 177,218 of record QRAM01000122.1, read on the forward strand.
CACTACGTGATACAGCTGCGTATATTCGTTAAACAGCTATAGACTGTAATAAGAAAAAAACAATGTTGTGAGAGAACAGAGCAAAAGAGTTTTTGTCCATATGCTAAATCTCTAAATGACAATAAATCATCATACTGTACAGTAATCGCAAATAAACAATTGAGGCATCGAACTGTCAAGGTTGGATAATGAATGTTGTTAACTAGCCTGCTGTAAGCGTTTTGAGTACGATTTTGTTATTTCAGGTATAACTGTAATCATACAAGTGGGGCATACCTAACATCATTGCTGTGCAAATTATGAAAGAGTCTGTGCTGTGAACCCAGTAACTGGAGTATTTCTCTTCACGTAGCGGTTATTTATGTGTTTGGATAAATCTTTATTATCGTGTTTCGATAACATCCAGTAATCTTCTGAACTAGTCTATTTTTAATTGACATGTGGTTCGTGATTTTAACCCATTGTTGACGTAGGTCTGCGAAGGTGTGATTGGGAGGTGAGGTCTAAGCTTCGGCACCGTAAAGAGTTCATCATGCTCGATAAATGCTGACTGAATCACATATTTTAAGGCTCTTTTCTCTGCTTTTTATACTTTTACAAGATCTGTAAAAATAAACAAACTCGCCATTAGCAAGACAGTATAACAACAATTATTCTTCAGCGTTCGAGCTCTGTTTATTTTCGGTGTAAACATCTGTTAAATATTTATTATTCGATATTTAGTATCATTAAACTATATTTTCTTCTTATTCAACTCTTAATACGAGCTGAAACAAATTAGTTACTAAGACATCTTTGGTCTACACTAAGCCTGTCTTATTTTTTGCAAATCCCTGTATACGATGCCAGAAGAAAGTCGTAAAGTATTTCATAAGCGGGAAATTGTTTGCTTATGAAATAGAAAAACTCTGAAAATATACACCAACTGAGGTTAGGAGAAAAGGTCATGTTATTCATTATCTTCACGATCTTGACAGCTTCGTCTTTGATGAGAAGGTTTCAACTAGGCCACTACATCCATCACCACAGGCGATGAAATAACAAAAGTGTTCGCCTTTACCTTTGTAGAGAATCGATGGCCTGAATATAAGAAGCTGTGACAGGTACCTGACATGAAGTAATTGACTCGTTCATAATTTATATATTTGAACGCACCGAATCATCAACTCAATCGTATTCTTATACACTGCTAGTCATCGTAATAGGTAACTCTATGAAGTATCCAAAATACTGTGCTAGAAAATTTTTTAAAGATGATTGAAAAGGCTAAAATGGTTATGCGTCAAGTTTATCGATTTATTGGGCAATGTTCATACGTTTGTTTGAGATTCCGAATGATAAAAGAAGTGGTTTATTTAAATCACGTTTTTGTTCCCTTTCTCTCATGTATTTCAACAGCTTGATAAAGCTCACTAAACCGCATCAATGCCCACCTCGAAGTTTTTCAGGATCCATAACAAATCGTCACGTATTCTTTCTATTTCATCGAGTTCAGGCACTTTGTTTTCCGTCAACGGTTCGATTCCAGAACACGTAGTTGTCTCACTGGGTTTCATTTCAAAAGTGCTGACAGACGGCATTTTTCGCTGCCTTGAGATCAAAGCGAACTTGTGTGTAGAATAGAGAACGATAAAAAGAGTGACATTTAAAGCGATTTTGAGATGACTGACACCTTTGATCTTCTGTCTTTCGCTCGTTATTCATCACTCGCTCTCTTTTATTTGACAGTCTCTTCTCTTTTGAATTACATGTGCATTAATTTTATCCTTACGTGGTTTATATGGATGCCCCTTTCATTCAATACCACAGGTGTGTGCATCAGAGTATTTTGACTTTCCATCAACGGGAATATTAAACTCATAAAGCAGTTGTATTCGCAGTCACATACCCGCGGCCTGGTGATGAAATTGCCCTAAAAGATCTCGCTATCGCTCTGTGCCGGTTTGTACCATAGCTCATATCCGTATAATTACGAAAAAGAATAGTTATTTGCAGAACTTGTATCCAAACCAAAATATTCCCCAGATATGTTGACAGAAAATTTTGAAACTAATGAAAGTAGAAATCAATTTTGATTATCTATAGCAGGGGTTCCCAAACTTTTAACATCGTTACCCCGAAATCCAATTCCCCAAAGCTCAATTACCCCTTTTCATAAAAATAAAAATTCCAGCGTGTATTCAATAAAATTTATTAGCAACAGTAACATAAGGATTCAAATACAACAATCAAGAACATGTTATTGATTTAATCTCAGTGAGAAGGGTGACACTGTTTCTGCGAAATCAAACGATCAAACTTAAGCAAAGTGGACGACAGACAGCATCTCATATCATCGTCAATCATAAGCTTATTTCGATATTTTGTTTTAAATGGATGTCATTGCAGAGAATCCTACTTCACAGCGGTAAGTTGAAGGACATTGAATCAAAAATCTTAATGCCTTCTTGGAGAGGATGGGATATTCATGTTGGAGGCTAGTCCGAAATTTTCCAATGTCAGTCCTCGCAAAGTCGATTTTGAGACCTAAATCTTCACGCAATCTGAGAAATTCTACTTTCGCACCGATTAGGTTATCACTAATGGTGCTTTCTTCGCACGAAAATGGCTTGCATATCCACTAGTCCTCGTGTCACACCTGCCGCCAGCAGCACAGGTGCGCATCAAAAACGATGGAGAAGAATTTAATAAAATAGTGAACATCTAAAATACTCCATAAAAATTGTCAAATTACCCCTTTTTGGTGTAATTACCCTTAGTTTGTGAACCACTGATCTATAGGGAAAACTAAACAACCTCGCTTGGAATTTTTATCTTTAATTGCCGTCAAACTAGTAATGTACAACTGACACACTATAACAAATCGAACTGGTCTCATATTATATGGAACTATCTGAAAAAAATGTAGGTTATTGCTGTATCCACAAGAAAAGTAGAAACTGCTCATTTAAATAAAATTTTGAAGGACAGAAAAATAGACCAATATAACCACCTGAGTATTTCTAAAGTTCAAACGAAGTTTCCGGATATTTAAGCGTTATTATGCGGAATATTTCTGCGGTAATTATCCTTGTATATGAATGACTGGAGTTTATTCCTGGAAATATCAGTTGAATTATTTAGACATGAAACTATTGTACGATACGTGAGATTATATCGCTTCGTAAATAATAGTATTGATGATTCAAATTTGCTCGTGAAGTGCCCCCCCATTCGAAGATTATAATTTTTATTGAATTAGAGCATTTTTGCCGTCTGGCACGTCGATACATTTCTTCTCCGCAACATGAAATTCTTTTTTTGTGGTAATATTGATATCTTGATCCTCACTTAATCGGGAAATCGGCTGTAATTCAGTCTCGACGGTAATTAGAATATTATTTTAGTAAATCTCACATTGACTGAAATACTTCATAAAACCAGAAAATAACAGTTTGTTGAAACACAATATCTGCTGAGTTGATATCCGACATTCCTTGTACATCAACATTCGATGTTATAAATTATCCCGATCACGTGGCGTAAAAATTCTTTATCCATACGCCATTATCATGTAATTACAGAGCCGACAATAATTCATGATTTATTGTTTTTATTCGTTTGCCTGACAGAATAAAAGTTTATCCCTCCTGTTCTAAAACAACGCCGAAAATGCTTTGTCCACAAGTTGAATTTTACTATCTATAAAATGTCTCCGTATTTTTGCTTGTCTCTCCATTCTTCGCTTTCTTTTTCGATTTATTACTCGATGTAAACGTCGATTGACTTTGATTGACATTGCCGGATTTCAATGTAATTTATAGTCGTGACCTAAAAAGAACATTTAATGATTCCATGAAAGGTTTACAACCTCCTGCGTTACGCTGAAATCGCGGTGTTATCAGAAATTTGGAGAGTTGTATGTATAGCGCGATAATTAAATTTTATGAGCGAACTCTTGTTCTCTTCACCAGAAGTTTCTATTGCATTTTATTTCATGAATTTTTGTAGAACAAAGAGGTCGAGAGTTTAATAGTGAGTTCAATTTAAATGATAGTTTATCTTTAAATATTCCGTCGACAAACGATCTAAATCGTTTGGTGGTAATATCCATGCATGGATTGAATAATTTGCTAGAAAATAACTATGTAGCTTAGCGTGTACATACATTGTTGGAATTAATTCCATTTATTACGATGTTTTGTGGTCACCTCCGTATATAAAAATTGTAATTTGGATACATGCGTTTTATTATCTGCTTATCGTCAGTTAATGGGTATTCACGTGACTGCTGTTCACCAGAGTGCTACCTACTCCAGGCAGTGGGCTCACATGAATTACCGAAATCTCTTTGACTGTGTGGCTGTGCCTGAGACTGTATTGTGAGTGAGATGGATGGCTTCTGTGTCATAAGTGCAAACAACACTCGTTCTATTCAAAACACCATTGTATAGACGATGGTGCTGGGTCGATCATGTTAAGAGGCGGTGCTTGAAAGAAACAGCCCCGTTAGTCAAACCGTTTAACAGCAGTCTTTCAATTGAACAAAAATTCTATCATCTGTTTTCGATCAATCTTTTCCAACAGCAGAATACCGCAACCTAATGAAGTCATTGACATATTGGAGATTAATTGAAAAATTACTTTCATCAACGCTCGTGATAAATTCACGAGGATACAATTTGCGTGCGTGGTTTTGCGCTTGATCATACTAGAAACATTCGAGTCCGGCAGTAGATTTAATTTCAGTGATTGAGATGATAAGCGACGCCGATTTGACTTTTGTTGCGATAGCGTGTATGATCGAACTGCGAGTGTTAGTTAAAATTCTTCTGTCAAGTAATCCCAAATCTCTAAATTGAGATGAATGAGATTTGAATTGATCGTCTCATAATGCGTTTGTATCAGGAAACATTTTTATCTCATCTTCTGTTTCTCTGCGAAAAAAAACTAGCAGATCTCACATGTCAGCATTTGTTGCACTGACGTGAACATTACTGAAATAACCGTTAAGTTTCCTGCTGAATTTTTCTAACATGTCATTTGACAAATTTTGATAGATTTGTGGTTCTTAAATGTAGACAATGCTTTACTGTGGAAACATACTGTCAGGAACTTTTGCCGATCTTTTTTGTATCAAGCAGTAATGACTCGATTTTTCATCTCTTATATAATCCGAATACAGTACCGAAAAGACAGCACGCCTCAAGTTTCTAAAAATGAAGATGCGAGTTCCAACAAATATGGGAGAAAGTTGCAATAAAGACATTATCTTGTCGTCATGTTATTACCTGAGGTTTCATTAGGCATCTTCTGTAAACTGTGGCTGGAGGCCAGTCATATAGACTTGATAGGTTATCTCTATATCGTGTTAACGTCAGCTGCGTTGTAGGATAACATATGTTTTAGTTGTTTTGTTGTCCTATGGCTCCTGATCACGATTTTCCTCTCTGTGTAGTTGCTGTTCATCATCTTTTTTTTAGCCTTATTTGCCATGTAAATTTCATGTGTTCATTTTGTAAACATGTAGTAATAATCATTGAATGTTCCAGCATCTGTGCCTTATCTAAAACTAAAAAATACCCTGTGATGGAATCAGATGAAAAAATGCGAGTCCATATCAGACCAACAAAAGAAAATTTGAAAACGTCTACCTTTGTCGAGTAGTTTACATAGAACTAAAATTGTGCAGCAATTATTCAGTATTTACGCTTCAATTTTACTAGTCATTGACTTTCTAGTTGTTCCATCAACCACGATTCATGAAATTATTAAGAAGGTATTCAGGCGAAAATTCTGGATAATTTCGCCGCATTTCTAATGACATGCAAAGAGGATAAGGAAGTCAATTTTCTAGTGCTAAAATACTAACGAAAACGCACTGTACATCAATTGACTACAAAAGACACCTTTGGCGGTTCAATTTTTACCGGGGTACCCTAATATTGGCGGATCACTAAAATATCTTGATGAATCACTTTTGACTTTGAAGCCACATTTTTTCCGCAATGTTTCTGGCTTACCTATCTCAAAATTTCCTACTCAGTATCGTTGGTAAAAACAACCTGTTCAAGCTTTAACATCACAAAATGAAATTGTAGCTATAATGATTTATTCAATGTGATACTTATAATTCCATAACAACCGGAAAGCAGTATTTGTGAACTCTGACTTGACATAAAAGCAAGCGACAAAAAATAAGACTAATATAAAATAATTGACATAGCTGAGAGAAATAATGAATGTACGGTTACACTGCAATTTCATTTTAAAAAGACATAGTAACCATGAGGCGCGTTTGATAATGATTTTTTTTTGAATGTCAGCAAAATACCCATACATATAAAAAATCTGGTTGTTATCATGCTGTTGCAAGACTACATTGCGTTCACTTTCTGTATTTCCCATCCAATTCTATTTTTCGATCCCCTCATTCAATAGAATCAAGGAAAAATGATGGGGTTAGCTGAAGCTCCCACTGGTTGTCCATAAAATGAATAAGGAGAATCCCACAGAGTACTAGCGGAGGCGGCGGGTGGCATGAACGGAAGATAAGAGTTAGGCGGATTGCTGTTCAAATGTGTTTTGAATGGATGATATCTTAACAAAGGATTGCACCTTCTTTGTGAGGTTTGAAGATATCTTTCGTTGACATTTGCTAAATGATTGGATATGTTATGGGGGTTAAATCCATTGATTCCCAGATTAAAACACGACCCGAAATGATTTGAGGCGACCATAGAAGAATTTAGGAAGTTTGAGTAACCGTTGAAATCTGACCCAGAGGAAGAAACTGCATGTGTACTCAAATGTTCCAGTAGTTCTTCTCTTGTACTGAACCTTTTGCCACAGTTTCCTTCTGTAGCAGTCACCCATTTACAAACGTGTGTAGGTAAAGTGGCATCACAAGGTCCCAAATAATCGTTTCTTGCTGCTAATGCAGCAAACATCAGCTGGGACTGAAGTACGTAGCAATTCGGTATGCCTGAAGAAAGGTTCGGTACCCCGGCACCTGGCGCATTAGCGTCCATATGGTACATCGGATAGTAGGACTCGTTTTGTTTTAGTGCAGTTAAATCACAGACCTCTGGAATATGTGGATACTGACAACCAATGCAAAATCTATCACACGCAGAGTAGGAGTTCAAATTTTTGAAAGATTTACTAGTAGGCGATTTCGTCTCATGAGCGATGGGTCCATGAAGACTCGGATGCGTCGAGTTCAAATGAAATTCAGACATTGATGCCAGAGATTTGCAGCCGCACAGTAACGAATGCGCAGGTAAATTACAAGTAGTGGTAACAGCTTTACGCTCCACTGTTGACGTTGGAAGGTTCTCTTTACGATTGCGGGGCGTTGTCGAAGCAAAGTTGTTCAAACTTTCATGATTTGTTATATCGTTGTTCGTAGAAATTCGCTCTGGAGTTTTAACGGAGGATTTTTGCTTTCGTTTGATAGGCGAAAATCTCGACGTATGAGATCTTTTTTCTCTATGATCCGTGTATACTGAACATGTTTTCTCACTAACGCTGGGTGAATCGCTTAGCACTTCTACCGGTGTACTGGATCGTGTTCTGGAGCTAATTTCGGAACTTTGCAATATTAACGGCGACCTATAGCGCTTAGGCGATATATCAGTCATCGCTGGAGTCTTGGAGAACACAGGAGCGGATAGTTTTCTTGTTGGTGCACCATTAGAAGAAGCTCTTATTAAAGTACTTGAGCTATTTGAGTTTGTTGATATTGGTGATTCATTCTTATTTCTTCGAATAACATCTACAACTTCGCGCTTAGATAGCGACAACAATTTTGTGGTGCGTTCTGACTTTCCCACAACAGAACATCTTGATTCATTTGCTCCGTTACCATAAGTAGTTTGGTTCCCATTGATATTTGTTAAGGAGTCTATGGATGCGGAGTTGTCTTTTCCAATTGCGCTGCAGGTTTGAGCCAAAAGGGCTAATGGACTCTTCTTTGCATCCAACTGCAAAAGAGAAAACAGTAAGCGAGAATATTCAACACAAAAAACAAATAAAGTACATTGCAGTGATTGACATGTGTAAAATCGTAATGAAAAATTGTGCTAATGCTTACTACTGTACTCGGCTATGGTCAAATAGTAAATCTTTGTTCTCGGTCTGTTTGAATAGCTATATCAGGTATTTCATTTTGTTGGCGAAGTGTTACAGCACTAAAGATTGCAATTTTATTGTCGTAATTAGTTTCATGACCCAGCAATAAAAATAACTTTATTGCGGATTAATGATGGCAAAAATATTTATTCTTTGGAGTAACACTATTTAAAATTGGCCGGAATAGACAGTGCTGCAGACGTGAGATGAGAATTACTATAAAAAAATTTCAACATTATAATGGAAGTGAAGATAATATCCATACACTAATGCCCAGTGAAAAGTACGAATTTTTCGTACGTCAAATCTAGTAATCTGATCCCCAGTACAGGTGATATTTTAGTCTTATCGTACAAGCACAGGTGCAGGGGATTAATGTAAAAGATTGCATCTACAATTATGCCATATTTTTTGAATGACAGCGATACTGATCTCTGATGCACAAATCTATCCCTACATTAAATATTTCGGTGCAAGGTCGGCGAACTGTAGTTTCAAATTATGCTTTTCAACCGCCGTCTTTATACTCAACGTAAGTAGTTCGTTTAGAATAATGTATAGAATTCATATTATGATCGCGCCTACAAATGAAAAAAAAACAAGCTCAAGTTCTGTCCATGTAATATTAAGAAGACAGCGGCATGGCAATAACACCGCGCACATGTGCATCTCATATGTATAGCGTAAGAATGAACAACACAAAAATGCTACCTTGTTCATGTTGTTCTGTTAAATTTCCTTCACACGATAATAATTCAACAACAATTTATATTAAAGCCCGCGATTTTATGTATACCAAGGTGACCGGTGAATTTGAATATCGGTTTACTGTCTATTTTGATTTACTCTTATTCAGAATACGCAGTGATTAGTATAACATACGAACGAACCGATGGTGGTCCTGGAGGAGGCTGAATGTACTCCGACCGGAGAAAATGATGAGTTCTTCCCGCCAGCATGCTCAGTGCATTCGGTCTAACGTAGGACGTGAACAACAATTTAAATCCTCTAATTTTCTTAGTTCTTTAGCTATAACACCAGCTAAATAGTTGTCTGAACATTCAACAAAAATTGGTAAACTTAGGATATGTTATATTCCCTACTAAACATTCGGTGGCTAAACTTAAACATCTGGCTGCTCTGTCTGCATCGTTCCCATTTCTTCCAGCTGTCATGACATGAAGCAGATAAAATTAATATAGTGCGAGAGTGACACTCTGTCACGAATAAAAATGACTTGGGACTCCTACCAACCAGCCATTTTGTTTTATTATCATATCATCTACAAGCAAAAGTATAAACTATAAGCTACGTGTGTGATGCACACACTTAGTCATATGAATGCTACAGACCTAAGCTGTATTTCACTATTCTCTTTTCTCTACGGTATTACCGAGAACGAAGAAGCCCAAACAAGTCAAGTAGGGATGTCGGCTGATGAAAGATGAGTATTTCAGCGCGTCCCATACATCATCGATTGCGCTTCGCACCAGAACACGAGGGACCACATTAAAACGAGAGCGGTAATAAGAGTAGAAAGAAATTCTCACCCGTCACGAAGGAGTAAGTAAACAAAAAAGCGTTGCCCCATCATGCTACAACAATGAATCAAAAGGTAAAGATAAAAGCGTGACCCGCCGCTCACCCAAGCAGGCGATGCCTTTCGCAATTAACTTATCATAACCATTTTCGCTTTGTAACTCAACAGTTCCCCTCACTTTCAAACTAATCTCTCGTACACCAATCGCCTCTGAGTTTTCAATTTGATTGATTGACAACCATACGAAAAGTACACCGCACCCTAATCCATCTTCCTTTTCTCGTCTGGAAAGCTCTCTCAAATGTGATGGATTTGAATAGATAAAACAGTACCAGTTATATTGTTCTGCTGTGAATGAATTGTCGTACGTTACTCTTGATATTATGAAATCAATTCTAAAGACAAGTATATTTTGCGAGATTAAGTTTTGTCTTTACATATATGATACGTAGCTTTCGAAATTATTCCACGGAACTACCTCCAAACAGGGATGTCATTGACATTGATAAATTGACACATTAATAACAGCCGTTTGTTTGTGATCAGTTATCTTGCTATACCGATTTCTCTGTGGTGAATTACAATTAATGAGGGTCAGGAAAGTTGAAGTGATTGATAGACATATCGTAAAGAGAAAGAAATGAGAAAAGAGAATGGAGCTGTAACGAGAAAATTGTCGAAGTGCAAAACAACCAGACAGTGAGTGTGCCTTTACCTTCAACACATCATTACTTCAAGTAATGTAATTCAATACCACCGCACAGCTTGTCACGCCGCTTACTCGACAGGCAAAACTTAAACTGTAAACTTACTCATGGGACTAAAATCCCCGGTGATCCTGTTTTAATTCTTCAAGGATATTACTATGTTATATTTTACGGGTGGCCGAGGGAGATCAAAGGAGCTTTTCGCAAAGAGCAAACAATGGGAACAAACCGTTTTCGTCATTTATTCTTAGATGTTGCCAAGTAACCAAATATTGTCTGTTCTCTCAAACCGTTTGTACTTCACGCATTCAATAGAATCATAATAAAAAATTATTATGCTGGTATGAATTGATCGAAAATTCATAATTCTATTTATGAATACCGTAAATTTCGATAATTTCAGAGATAAATCTGCAAATGATATAATATATTTTGTTACTAAATTCAAAATTAAACGAAAATATTTCCTTTCTTTTTACCTATCCCGAAATATCTTTTTCATAGTTGCGGGAGCACCGTGGAATTACAATTACAAGCAATATGAACTGTCAAATATGATTGATGATAGTGCTAATCTTAAATCGATTCCGACTTCTATGCTAGCTGAAGTTTAGGAATTTTGAAATATGATCGCAAATCACGCGGGTATATGCGTTGTTATACGTATAAGCGTCCATGAACTGTCATTAAACAAAATTGTAGTACTAGTGCATATGCTCACAGCTACTTTAACTCGAGATGAAGACTCCCCATCGTCTATTTACATTCCTTTATTACTGAAGCATACAGCAATGGATGTTGCCCACCTTCATCAACAAAACGTGTGTGTGTTTGTGATTTCCTGGTGCATTTATAATTAACCAATTCAGTTTTGTACATGCATTTTAAAAAGAGGCTCATGTGAACTATGTGGATCGGACTGCTATGTGGGGTGGTATTACAGTGGGGATGGTCAATATGGTTGTCATAATCCTCTTGGTCATCATTCTCATAGCAAGGCATATTTTCTTGCTATGACGCATTTTATCCACTGATTCAATTTTTCAAAATATCCCTGGATGATTTCCAAGATCTTGGTATAGATCGTATTACGTTTAGTCACTAATGAGAGCTGATGGATCCTCGCCCACTAATTCAAGTGCTAGTTTCGCGTTCAAACCAATGTCTCTTTAGCATCCTCTAGCGAACTTATGTATATTTTCAGTAATACTTGGTTCTGTGACCTACCTATACGATCATGTTACAATACCATTAGTACCTCAACTGTGTCAGAGATAACAATCTTTTAGTGGTACTCTGTTGCCATTGATTTGTACCTAAATTACTTTGTTACGGCTGAAATTACATTTACACTTATTATTTAGTTGCCTGTGCGTATATGACGCCTTCATTTCTTTAGATGATTGGTTCTGTCTCGAACTACGTCATCCTATCGCGTGTTTATATTCTATGTTCCACCTTCGGTATAGGTCATTGTGTGTTGTTTTCGTGTGAACCGGGCCTTTCTTAACTCTAGTTTCGTTGTTATTTGTGATGTATTAGCGTTCGTTATCTTTATTGTATAATCTAACCTATAATTAACGCCTCATGTTACTATCACACTGCACGATACGGCAGTATCACGCTATCACTCTTCTAGTGATAAGCTTCAGCGTTTCGGTATTTGCTTCATAAGCCAATACGAAATAAAGTATTACGGCGGGCATTTTTAGTCTACAGTTGACACTCAGAAAGTAATACGAATAGTCCATTCGAAAGTATCCACAGATTCTACAACTTAGCTGGTAACTTGAGAATATATTTAGCTGTCCATTTACATACTGTGATATATCAAAACTATATCCATGTAGGAAGAAAATATTTTTCGGTTTTTATTGAAAAATATCAATAAATCAAAATTCCGAAAAGGGAATAGCACGGTTGCTTTTTATAACCCAAAATAATAAATTCGTGAAATAAGTTAACAATATGAATGAAATGATAATGATAAAAGGAAGGTATTTGTGAAAAGGTAAAGTTGCAATCAAGCCTAATTTCAGCTATGCTTCCTTTTTTTAATTCCAGTCCACTCTTAAGCAATGTTTTCTTGTATCCAGTCAAAATAATTCGCAGCCTGAAATTAAAAATAACATGCTTCATCTTATGTTTTTAAAATATGTTATAACAATGACATGACTAGACTTGATTATCAGTCGAAGTGTTTAGCAATCATTCCCATATTTATATAAATACTATACTGTACAACTTTACATCTAGTCAAATCTTACCCTTGTATAAATTCCTGGAAGATTTCTCTGGCCGCATGGTGTTGTTCCGTATGAAGTTAGACCATGTAAATAATACTTGCCGTCCTCATTAATACAGAGTAATGGTCCTCCACTATCGCCCTAAAATTATCAAGATGGTAATGATCCATTGCTTACCGAGTGTACAAATTTTAGAGAGACTAGAGAAAACAAATGGACGGTACCCACATCACATGAATCTTCTCCTATCGCTCCACCGGCGCAGAACTTAGGATCTTTTTCGTTTACTGGGCGAAAAGCATAAGGTTTCGAAGAAGGATTCTTTGTGGTTGATTGACAGAGAATGTGAGGCAGTACTATTAAGTTTACTTGTTGCAATATATCAGTCCTGCTCTTGTTAGCTGAATAAAACAGAATGAAGATTGATGTAAAGGTGTCGATCCTGAATGGGTACTCCACTTACGCGTATAATACAAAACCTAATTTTTCGAAAAGTGTATCAAAGAGATTAAAGTAGTCTCACCTGTGGCACCCCACCCAATAGCGGTGCATATTCTTCCAGCAAATGATGTTCCCTCGGTTGCATCCGTGGGAAAATTTTGCGGCAGTAAACAGACTGGACGTACGTATCTTGTGAACGTTGCTGCTTCAGAAAGCTGAATATACCAAAATTGCAAATATGAAGTAACGTAGCAACCTGTGCCGGATTGACATAGTAGCATGACCAGCAATTGTTATCTATTTCCTCGTGTTTTTACATGCACGAGTGTTTTTTATTGGAATTCAGTAATGATGTTCAGTTAATGACTGGACAGAAGTTTTCCCTAAAAATAACTTATAACGACGTATTTAAGATCGGCAAGCATAGCCCGTTATGAAATACGCAAGGGAAATGACAATATTGTATTATTCAGATATAATATTATATCGTATATCCGGTTATACTTGTGCGACGAGATCCGTAAGACATTTGTTTCTGCGGGTATTTCTACTAAAAGCGCGCAACTAACATTTTCTAGAGGACCTGCTATAGCTTTATTCCACTAGTTATAATGCATACAGTGCAATATCTATTTTTTTGTCAAATTTCCTTGCGAGCTGTGGAGGGCCAGACATAGATACTTTATCATATTAGTTCGGAGGGTTTTGCCTTTCATTCGCAGTTTTACCGCAATGTGAGCTTCGGTGACGTATAGTATGAATATCATTTGCATATCATCGCACTAGCAGCAAATAATGTGAAAACAAAATTAATAATAAAAGATCTATTTATTCACCATTCATTTATTTATTCATTCAGATCGATTAAAATTGCATTTCAATCAAATGATGCCTAAGAAATTTAGCTACAGTACAGTACAATATTTATTTTATAAATATTACCTTCAATAAAACAATGTCGTTGTTGAATGAAGCGGTTGAAAATTGCCGATGCCGGATTATTTTATCCACATCTCGCATTTGCTCATTGGGAGAATACCCGGACGCGGAATGCTCACCCAAAACGACTCCATATATTTGTGGTGAATTTGGCCTTTGAATAATTACGGAACGTAAGTTAAGATATATCGAAATAGTATATGATGAGTCATCGTGATTCATCTTATAATTAAATGTATTCTAATTATAACATCTTTACATAAAGTCTAAATGTAGTTTCCATTAAACCAGCATTTCCGGCGAGGGAAAACATATTTCAGTTATCTGTTTCGGCGAAACTGCTGTATGTAAATTGAGGCAACATAATATACATATTATATGGTCTCAGTTACGACTAGATTTCCCTAGCGGTTCGTGAGCTAAATACAACTATGTCGAAATAATGTTTGATAACAGTAATTTATACTGAGTTGACAAGTTGGGAACACCTGAGCTCTACTAAGAGTAATGTATTTGAAGTAGCCGAATGGTTGTAATGGAGTTGACTTATTTTCTACGTTTCGCTTATACGTTCAGTATAATTTAACTCACTGTGTAATGCAGTGAGCTGCTGAAACAATCCACATGCTGTTGATTAATGCTCCCCCACAGAAAAATCCCTGAACTCGTCCTGATGGCTTCTCGTACATATATGCAATCCAGGGCCAGTCACCTTCCATGGTTGGTGTACCACCTATAATATAGTTGTTAATCATGCATTATTGCTCAATCTATATTGCGAATTGAATTGACATAGATGAAATTGCAGACTCACCCAAAATCCTGCCTTTGATGATCGACATTAGGAGTCTTGCAATCGGTGTTTCTAAAATCATAAGGTAATGCATTCATTTCAAGTTCGGGCGAGTTATGGAGAAATATAGAATTAGCAAAGAAACAATCTTGATGAAATCCCTCGAATAAATATGCATATCCAATACCCGACTAGCATGAAATGATTTAAGTTTAAGATCGTCTATTACTTTTATTTCAATACCACAAAATATCAAATGGAAGCGTCATAACTGTCTAATATAATCTCACTCACACCTGTTCGAGTATGTACTCAATTGTTATAATATTCTTACTAGCAGGGCCTATAAGAGGGTGTTCAGTCGATACATCGGTTCAGGGTCCAGAGAACCCAGGTGGTTCCAGCAAATTTCAACACCCCCTCCCTCGACAGAAAAGGCCTCACAGCCCCTTCAATTGCATGTTTTTGCAAAGGTTATCAAACAAGTCTTTTCTTAGCTTTCTACTGCGACCTGCCTATTTTTCCTATGAAATAAACGCATCATTTCACACTGTCATAGGATGATTCATAATGAAACGTTTCCAAAAAAAAACAGGCGTTATCTGTAGGGTGGCTATTTTCAAATTTTCGAAAATGGACTTTGGGCCATAAATCATCAATTCTGAAAGAAGCCCCGGGGTTCCGAAAGTAGTCTCTACGAGGCCCTGCATAATAGTTGTTCTGTAATTTGATTGTTATTACGGAATATTCTAGTTTTTCCGATAACGATGGATTTAGCGATTCTAAAAATTTTAACGTCCAAATTAACATGACAAGTGATACTCACCCAAGGTTCTTTTCGGAGACTTCGTCGGTGGCACACCACAATCTGAAAATTCGTTCAGCGGGGCGGATGTAACTTCAGCAATAGTAGTAACGTCGCTAGAGTTTGCTTTGGTTATATCCGTAGTTTGAAATGCTGTAGTTTGTGTCGTTTGCGGCATAGTAGCAGTTCCGTTGGGAGCAGATGTTGGGTTAGGAGGATAGAAAACAGTTCCAGATATTATAAATCCGTAAATAACTATACTGCTTACTCCCAACTTGTAACCAGTAATAACACATGTAGCTGCCATGTTTACGGCTTCAGATAAGTAGAGTATAGCAATAGTGTTTACTGTATAGATATGATAATTAAAACGGATAGTTTCTTCACGCGGAAATCACCTTGGCTTAAGGCGTCATCGTCGTATTCATGACCTCATATGTCCCACATGCTCGTTGCGCCTAAGTAAAATCGGCATGCTTGTTGCTGTAATTTCCGGTGTATAGCTAGCTAATATACTCATCTCTTGATATTACCAAGTCGTTATAGAATTTAAGATGACGTGATAGTAATATAAAAGTTTGCTTGGTAAATTTCTGGAAAAACATTCTTTTTTTTGGGAAAATATATACTATTCTAATACTATCTTATGAAAGCGCAAGCTGTTACGTCACACTACTCTATCCTGCCTAGTATATTATGAAATTCAGTTATGATGGAAATGCTATCTAGCATCTTGGCCTCAGATTTTAAGCCCATTTATAAATAGATTAGTTACGCTGGAAAGCTGGTGAAGTACGTAGGAGCTTCGTCATTAAATTTCCCATTACTTACTTTACATAATATACCAGTTAATCGAAACTTGATACAACGAAGCATACGACACGAAAATGTGACAATGAGTAAAGTAATGTTTTATGAAGTGCCGTAGGCAATCGTTTGTTGTAGTGCCAATTTACTTAACAATGATTTCCTCACTTTTGTACACAAAATCCAGTTTTGAGAAAACTTAGAATATACATGTAATAATTCGTGTTAAATTGTCATAATAGTAGGTATACTATTTCTACGTGCATGCAGTAGATATTTACGCATTTTACCTTTATTTGCAACTCATATTTTTGAATACGCTCAGTTTCTAGTCCGGTAAATATATTTCCTTAGCACAGAATACCATGTTTAATCAGGACAAAAAGTTGGAACATAAAGTAAATCTTTACCTAGCAGTAGTAACAGTAGCAGGCAAATTGAATGCTTTTGGTGACAAAATGAGACACGTTTCGGGCGTTCCATATTATAGTGGTACTCAGTTAAGCCTTCACACGATAAAACAATACACGCCATTCACATGTCAAGATAAGTTAGACGGTTCCAAATTGTAGATTTTGCCTTACCTTGATAATGGCTTTTAGAGCACGGCACTTCTGCATATGGGTTCCAACAACATTTCCACCGTGAACATTGCTTTCTGAAATTCAATATTCAGTCACTCAACAGCTCAAAGTTTACATATCAAATAACATCTGACAATTAGCCTGTAGATCGATTCTCTTCCTTGGCCCGTCCTACGTAAGGCTGCTAACTTGGGGCTAATCGATTCTCTTCCTTGGCCTGTCTTACGTAAAGGCTGTTAACTTGGGGCTAGCAGCACGAACCTATAAATGTTGACCCCAGGGAAAAGCGGAACCGTCTAGAAAGGGACTGCTACCTTTATCAAATGAACAGTAGTATCTACTACTTTGCACAGTAATAAAGAAATGAATAATACCTTATTTAGTAAATGATTGCAAACAAGCATGTTTACTGCGACTATTTGATTCTGAGACGCTTTTTTTTTATTGTACAGGAAGCCTCTGACTGACGATGTTCTTTAGTGTATTATTTGTATACTTCTTGTATACTAATCTTTTTTTAATTTCTCGTACTGTCATCGGAAGTAAGTAATGACATACTAATATATGTCGCGCAGGCAATACAAAAATTGTGTAAGTTCAGGAAAAATGAAAATAAAATGTTTTTATTTCAAAAATCAAATTCTTACCGAGAAACACGCTTTGCTTTTCTGTTACATGGAATTCGGACAACGGAACGACAACTTCGAATATAATGGAATTGGTTCGAAACTCCATTCCGTGAGATACCTACAAAAAAACTTGATTTATCTTATCTTTACTAGGCATATGTCTAATCTGGAATCCATTACCTAACATATATGGGTCTTCAGTAGGATGAAACATTGGCATCATAGCTGTGGAATATTTTTCTTGTGAGTGTAGAAGTTCAGGTGTTGTAAGATATCCGTTACTTACACGCCCAAGATTTTCCGAGCTTGCAATAAGTCTCAGGGACAGTATGATTGCCAGTGTATCCATATTAGATAAAGCTAATGTATACCTATGTAAACTGAATTGCCTATGTTACATGTTCTCCTAATAACAATGCACAATATAAATAGTTATCTCTCTGTGGTATAATCCTGAATTTCATCTGCTCAAAGTTTTATATATCAAGTATAGTTTCCAGTTCCTCTTGACTGAATTGGAGTGAACGTTCTATCCTCATCACTAAATGGAACGTAATTACACTTAATAACACATCAACAATTAAGAGTCATTTTCGTCAAGAAACCGTTCTAATGTTCGCTTTAGAATTCCATGACAACATGACTCGCTTATAAGCTTTTGCTTATTTCAAATTAGTTTGAACTACTCTGACACGCATTTGTAATAGGTTTGTGAGTTGTTGACTAACAAATATATATGCTGTAATGGTAGATATTTAAGTGGATAATATCTTAAATGTTTATTGATAGAGTCTTGTCGCAATTCCAGTTCAGTATTATATTTCTTATTTCTACACCATTCCATGTTACCTCAAAAAATGGATAAGTATATTTGCAAATCTAGCTAGAATTCGAGGTAATTCATAATAATTTCGGGGCATTTTAATTAGATTTGTTTTTCAATCTCATCTCATATACAGTAGTAGAATTATAACTTACGCCGATCAACGGACTGAAATCCACATAAATAACCCGCAGAACGTCGCTGTCATGGAAAGGCCAGTTTTCAGTAAAACTAAATATAAAGTAATTTAAGAACATTCTCTTTATTGTTTTTGCAAACAAAAGACGCCCTATTACAACATAACCTTTTTGCTACTACTACTACACATACTACCTCCTTACTGCACACTGTAAAAAACTGCATCGGTAGACGCAATTTTATATTTTACTACCTTCGTTAAGATGCAGAAGGTAAATCCATCTAAAAGAAAAGATCTCTTAAAGTATTAACACTATTCTTGTGAAGCATTCATGTCGTGAATATTTACAGTGATTGGACCTATTCGTCGAGCGTCGAACTCTAGCACTTGGGATAATAAAAAGGGAGTAGAATATGTACAGAAGACTAGTGATGGTAATATTTGTAACCAAACAGTAGCGGAGAATATCAACGATAACGGGATACGTTATGTTGTGATGATATACTGACGTACAATGCTGGGAAAGATGTGAAGCCCCGAAATCTCTTCCCAAACAGGATATTTAACTATGGGAGCATATACTCAAAGAGGCTCAAAGTACCATTTCCTAAACATGATATTGAACGATTACTGACGTGATAGAGGGAGATAAGCTGACTAGCGAACCGGCAGGGTGAAAAAGTCTCGTGATATTCTCCACTACTGTTTGGTTACAAATATTACCATCACTAGTCTTCTGCACATATTCTACTCCCTATAAATATACCCCGAACTGAAAACGACATCTAAATTTGTTTCAACCGCGTGTTGGTGCTAGAGAACTTGACTACTGTATTCTTATCTTACCGCGGGTGTCGTCGCATGTTGGAGATAGGGAGCACTGCTGAATAGTTATGCGGAGTTTTTGAACTAAGTGCGAGTAATTGGAAAAGTATATGATAACGCCTTTTGCTGGTGTAATCGGTGCATTTTAGCTACTAATCCAGTTTGCAATTGCTCCTATCTCGTTAACTCAGCAGCTGATAGAATTGTCTTCTAGTTGCGTTGAACAAAATCATAACGGAAACCAATGCTAGATTGAGGAATTATTGCAAGATGGATGTCATGGTATACTTGCCAGATAACACTGGCATTCATTTACGAATTGAAGATTGCAAATCTGCCGTAACATCGAAGTTCTTCCAAGCGATGATAGATGCTTTGAATCTGCCTGTCCACTTATCTTCTAAATGCTTTGCTTTGTGGTTAAAATCACCACTTCTAGGTATGGTAACTTGATTTGCTTGATTTTCCAGCATCGATTTGTGTTATGACGTCATTCCTACTGGTGATTTTTTGTATAGGTAACCCCCAAACCCAAACAAACTTTTGCATAGGGGGTATAACCCACCCTACTCCGTTGTATGTTGGCCCTAATTTATGTTTTACGAATCGAAGACTGAGTTCGAGGCATAGCCATATGGATAATTTTATCTGCTACCCTACGTTAGTGAGTCCAGACAATGAAAATACTATTTAATGTTTAATTTCATTGGAAAATATTATTACTATTATTTCAAATTTAAGTTTATCCTTCTGTTTTTGCCACATAAAAATTTTTCTGTATTCCTTTGACGTCATCACATAAATGCTTCATTCTGCGTGTGCAAGTGGTTTCGGTCACGTATACACTGAAATTACCGCTTGATGTAGTGGCAGCGCTAAGGGTGGCCCTCTTAGATTGCTAGTACTGCCCACTACAATGAACCAGAATGAATAAGTGTGTGTAAATAAAGTACATTCCATCGGGTACTTTCGTACCCAGGTCCCAGACTATTGTATAATACAAGGAGCCAAGAATGCTCCTTAGGCGGTTGTCTAGTTGGTAATATGGTAGCACAGCCTGACCTGTACCATTGCCTTCCTATAACAACATTTGGGTAGTAGTCTAGTAGTGGGGCCCCTCTGAAAACCCAGTTATGTTAGGCTAGGTTTGCTACTCTACATGTTGATATAAATTTGGCAGTATCTTATTAAACTTGTCTATGATATCAATGCGCTAACACTTGTAGTGTCAGGAAATCCAAGTTCGCCAACACGGTATTGTATTTGTTTACCACAGTTTAGTGGCATGCCTGGGTTGGCAAACGATATATGCATAGTTAAATGATATTAAGAACAGATGATCACTGATTCTTCCTTATTCTAAATAAAGAAAACTATGCTTTAAATAAATATGGTAGTTGATTCCACTTGATATTCTCTTACAGATGTTCAGCTAAAACCCCAGCACGTGCCTTTTCGTATGGTGAAGCAATGGGGCACATTGATTGAACAATTTTCAATGGCCGGTAGTCTAGTAAAAGCAAAAGGTAATGTTTTCCTACCTTATTAAAGTTTTTATAATATTTTTCTCGAGGTATTCTCATTTGAATTCAC
Organism: Halocynthia roretzi; assembly: GCA_013436055.1. Classification (NCBI taxonomy): domain Eukaryota; kingdom Metazoa; phylum Chordata; class Ascidiacea; order Stolidobranchia; family Pyuridae; genus Halocynthia; species Halocynthia roretzi. Next base: position 198,201 of record QRAM01000122.1, read on the forward strand.
CTATGCTTTCTCATAGTTAGCGGTGAAACATATATATTCTATATTTGCAAACACTTTCCAAATGGTCTTAATTATAGAAGGCTTGAGAAAATGTGTAATGTGTAATGTTTTAGGTTGTAAATATTAGCTCACTTTATTTAAACAGTATGTAAGTTCAGAATGCATTATTTCACAGATGAGCCTGCTTTGGTTTTCAAACGAAATGCTTTTCTAACGAAGGAAGAAGAAATGAAAATCGATAATCGTTTAGTCCTTGACATTTTACTGATGGAAGCTAGATCTAATATTCAGCATGGTATGTTCTTTTTTATCTAAACTCTAAAGTATATATAGATAGTAGAAAATTTATTAGTTTTATCATCAAATATAGATGAATTAAAAACAATCGAAAAAGGGATAAATGACGCAAGATAACATTATGCTCTTTAACAGTTTGTTTGTCTTTTTGGTGCTTAGATGTTTTTATTTTGCATTCAGGGTTAACAATATGGGTTAGAATTACAAACATTTCAATTGATATTTTCAATTTCGTCATACCTATGATATTATATACCGTCACATTACTTTGTGCCGAAAATCTACATTTGCATGGCCTGTATATACAAGTGGAATTGAGTGGGTATACAGGAAGTCATGGTATTATATTATCTCATGACGATTATGCAGCATGAAATTCAATCCAAGCAACGAAATCCTTGTGACATTTGTTTGTGTCACATTTATCTCATGTGACATATATTGCTACAAAGAAGATTCCAGATATACTATGATGAATGTAAAACTTAATATCATGAAAAATCTTTCAATAGGAATTTATCCCTGTGACCCTGAAGATGTTGAGCAGCTAGGGATTCTCTTTTGTCTCATGAATAAAGACAATTTGCCAAGCAACGAAGAAGAAAATGAATCCGTTAAGTATGATATTTTTAATATATTTTTATGCGGTATTGAGACAGTTTGATCAATTTCTACAAACATTTAAGATTTATTCATGAGATGTACATGATATAATTTACCTAATGCAGTCCATGAAGTATTTAATTCAATGGAATGTTTTGTAATGTATTCCTATTCTGTGATGGAGGATAACTGAATACAAACATGTAATGATAAATCTTCTATATCAATAAAAGTAATTGCGTGTGTGTGTTCACCAGTTTCAGTCTACAAAACAACATGGTTGAACCGATTTGAACCAAATTTGTTGTGGTTACGTTATTTTTTGCTCTAACACTACCAAGCAGCTGTTATATTCTAGTCCTAAATGAGATCTCCACCAAAACCACTTAAAATTAGGTAATGCTAATCTTGTTGGGTAAGTGTCTCCTCTTTGTTAAGGATAAAGCCTGAGCTTGTGGTCTAACATAATTTCTCATTCTGGTAATGAATTTCAAGCCGGAATAACAGATTTGCACTTTGTGTGACCCTGTGTCTTAATAAAATGTGTTTTATGTGACCCAGAAGATCGAATGAGTTTGACACCCCTGACAAATTATGATGTATGAATTCAACCTTCCTCTCTTCCTATATAAATATTAAAATATCTATGTTCCCTCTATAGGACGCTTATTAAATACTCAATATGCGATCCTTAGTTGTAAATTATTATTTACTCCCATGGGAAAATTGATGAACTACAAGCACGGTAATTACGAGATGTGTAATAGCAGAAATGGTTATTTATTTAGCCAATGAATTCAATATCGAATATTAATGAAATTCTTGTTCAAATATAGATACAATTCATATTATGAAAAACTGAATAAAGTAGGTTAGGCTGGCTCCTAAGGAATGTCTGAAATTGCAGAGATTATTGATAGCGTGGGAGGGATTGAATTACTATTCTATCACTTTATTACATATCATCTCTGAGTGGATGTAATATACCTGATAATAATGGCCAATATCACCAATTCATTGCATCGTTTTTTTAAATTTGAATACATTTTTCATTGTGGAAGTTGTGAGATATTTTCTGTACGATTTCTACTTATAATTTACTGTGCAGGAATATTTTAGCTTTAAGATATGTTGTGTGTATACCCTAAGGCCATAACACACTTTTAAGCCTTCATTTTTGCACTGAATTAAGCCTTAAAAATAAGATACATATTGTAATTACGTACAGTAAATATTTCTGTCAGTCACAAAGAAAATGCCAGAACATTATTACAGATTATCCTTGGTTGTGCTTGTTACCTGTCTTTGATTCACTCTTAGTTTGTTTTTATATTGTATCGCAGACACTCTTCCATGAGTCATTTTAAGAAATAAATCATCTTCCCTTAATCATTATTTATTTATTTATTTTTCTGCTTTACATCATACACAGTCAAGCTAAAAAGCTATTTGCTCGGCTCATATATATTGATAGTATAAGTAAAAATTGGAACTGGGGACAATGACCAATCGAGCTTTTGCAAAACCGCAAATGTTTGTAAATCCAGGTTTCCTCCATTCATCCTTATCCACTCCCCCATAGAATTAATGACATCACCTGATGTCATCAACATCCTCATATGTTAGGCGTTTATTGAAGGACAATGCATCACTACAATCAACTATCTATTTGCATGAAATGCATTGTCTTTCATTCAGTCAACAATGACCACATATCCCATACTTGAACAGCATTATGGTAATCTACCATTTCACTATAATTTCTAAGGAATCTGATGATTTCACCTGATCTATCTTTGCTAATGTTTGTTAGTATATATATAGCCGGAATAATAACAGTTTGCATCAGTAATGTAGTGTCTTTCATATCTTTCATTCGTTATTGACGTTAGCACCTGTCTGTATGTAAACATATCGCCATCATCACTCAACATTCCTTTGTCCTTGCAATACATATTATTTCGGTTAATTACTGCTAATCAATGATGAAAATGAAAAATGTACATGATAACTGTTCCTTTGGCCAGACCAGAGTTTTATACAGTATATTTACCATATAATGAAACACTGGGAGTGCCCTTGCAATGGCTTTTAAAGTGGGCAATGTTTCGACCTATTTGATAAGGTATATATGGGGAATGGAAGGAGGATACGTAACTAAAGTATTTTGTTTGGTAAAAAAAATACTGATAAGAAAATGATCCTTTGCACATAATGAGAAAACTTATCTTTCAGACACACAATACAAGCTGTCGTCCCTGATCATATGTCTCGCGCAAGAAAATCATTAATGAAACGTCAGAAGTCCGTCGAGGAACGTGTATTACATACATATAAGGCATCTGCGGCTAAGGAAGGAGTTGAGAATGCTCAACTGGAGTTCATGAAGATCTGCTGGCAATTGCCATACTATGGGTAAAATTGTTATGAAATTTATATACTGTATTCTACCATACCCATCCTGTCAAAAATTACACAGGAGATTGTATTACTGTTTGTTGTTGTTTGAAATGAAACTCAATCTGAAATCCTCTCTTACTTCTCGTTATCCTATGTTTCATTTACTGTTATTTGAGCAGCTCTTGATCTAATCTTGATTTCTCTTAAGTGCTCTTTCTTGTTCATTTTCATTTTGTAATCTAATAGCTCTAGCTCCTTGTCTTGATTGTTCTTTAACTCGCTGTCTTTTGTCATAATTAGCATTGGCAACCCTCTCTCTTAGCCCTCTTTATTTAAGTTTCTTTTATTTGTGTTATTTTCCTGTTAGTCAGAGAGAACGAATATGTGTGACAGCCATATCCTGCTGTATGTTTTGGGGTCAACCTATATATAAGTCTAAGAATCATGTGTTTAATTTATACTCTGCGGTTTACTGCAGCTGCATCCCAAGTGACCAGATTCTGATGAATATTTCAGTTCTTGCACAATCTAAATCATACCAGTGTAATTTAAGACGGTAATTCTGTTACAAAATTATTTTTGTTCAATTCAGGAGTGTTGTATTCGAGGGAAAAGTCACAAAAACGCATTCCAGGTCACTTGCTTTTTTGCTTCTCCATGGATCGGCAATGCAAGTTCATGTTGCAATTAATACCAGTGGATTATGGTTGATTGACCATGAAAAAAAAGTACAGTAATATTCATGTGGTTGGTTCAACATGTAAATTTATTTCTCAGTAACAAAGAAGACTGGCATCAGCCTGAAGATATACTTCCAGTGTGTAAAATTCAATCAGATATTTGTAAGATAACTAACGCTTCATGATTAGCAAGTTGCAGATCATATATTTGTACTAATATTGATAATACTGTGTTGATCATCTATCACAAGAACTGTACTTTTTACATATTCTAGTTTCTTCTGATATACTAACTATAGTACATTTGAAATATGGATAATGAAACGCCAAATCCCAGTAACGGAAATGGAAATAATCTATGTTATAGTGATAGTGGCAGAAATGATGTCATAACAAATGGTCAGAATATTGAACATATGTTTTAAGTGAAAATTCTACATAATTGTAATTTGTGCTTTGTATTTCATTTCAACCATGCAGCATGTTTTGGTTGGTCTCTTGCATGGACAATTTAACTGGGAAGTTGCAACGACATCAAAGAATCAAGAGGGTGTGGATGAAGAAGCGATACCCAGTCTTTTTATCGAATTTGATGAACAAAATTGTAGCAAGTTATTGGAAATCATATCCAAACAAGTCAGTGTGAAATTATTGATTTGGTATGGTAATTGAGGGAGTCTCCATATTGTTGAGTAATATTCAAACTCAGCAGTATATAATTACTTCTCCAGCTTTGATTCATTACTCTATTGAGTTAATAGGCATTTGGTATAGTTATTCCTGCAGCCAGTGAATTATGGTTCAATATCCTTGGTTTCTGAGAATGAAAATCTTGTTGTGAAGCTGTTACCTTCAGTCTTGAGATTAAACCAATTGGTTTTAATGATTTGCCATTCTTTATTTATCATTATTGATAAAGGCATAATTCCTGGAGCACGAAAACATTGAAAACATTCGATTCAAGATGTAAAAATACATGAAAAATATAATATTTCCTATACACGATACATGCCCACCAGTGTATTCTAACTTGAACACGTTGATCTACATTATGAATAGTCAACAGACTAATCGTCCGATAATGCAAGGCCTATTAATGATCAGCTAATTTGTTTATTGGTGGTTCTCTAATGGTAACACAGTTCTTATGCTGTATAGGCCAGCATGATGAAATCAATGATTGAGACTTGCACTTCACTGATGATACAGTCCCGACAAAAAAACGCCTCAGTTGAAACAGAAGGTAAAAGATTGTCTGCTGTGAGGTAAGAAATAATGAGGATAAGATAATTTTCAAGTTCTATGTAGGTGACTCGCATCAATCAGAACACAGTTCGAGGAGTTCAAGATTGATGAGTAAGAGAGTGCGTCCATTACTAGATCGCAATAATTCGGTGACATGTAATCGACTCGCTAAACTTTGCCTCACACCAATCGACGAACAAGGTATGAATTTTATTTATTCAGGTATAGCTTAATGATACTGATTCTGAATCTGAAGATTATTCATTCTCTGTAAAGTCCTGTTATTCAAACATAGTTCATTACCTAACACAGCGATGAGAAAAGATATGTTATATGTGTAAATTGGAAAAAAAAATTGATCATAATAAATATGTTAAAAATCCATAGATATTTATGCGATAAAGTCAATTTTGAATAACAGGACGTTAACAGGATTCCTGTTTTTGCTAACATTTTGTCATCAGTGATTTGAACTTGGTGTTTGATTGAAAGTGGAAATTGTTTTTTTAGCAGATTTTTTGAGTTATTTTGGATGGTCAAGTATGAGTATGTAATACTCATTAAATACTTATCATTGCATTATTATTAAAATTTCACTAGGATACAGTAACAGAAATTTTATTTTTTTGTTTAATCTTCAATAGAGTATAGAGCAAGCCATAAATATAAAGCTTTGACAATTATAACAAACTTTCAAGTTCATAGTTAAAGTGACTTCATTATTCACTTCACTTATTACACAGTAAGGCAGTCGTCTAGTATAAGATATAACAAAATGAGTTAATAAATTCTTGTTTAAATTTTTGTTATCGATTGATGGATCATGAACTTGACCAGATGCAATCATTCCTTTTAAAAGTCAATCCACTGTTTTGCAGACCTGTATATTAACGGAGGGTGTTGGTACATGAAGTGACATAGGTTCCTGTTATTTTATCACAGAAATTCTGACTATGCGTTTAGAAAGGGTTACATTGAATCCAACAATGTTCACTGTTTTTGTTCAAACACACAAGACTCGATATGCTTGAATGATGTCTTCCTTGCATGTAAGCAATATGCCTCTGGCCTTGATATTCTGTTGACCCTTGATTCCCCGAAATAATATGGGGACAGAACAAGCACATGTCCAGAAATTGCTATTTTACTGAAACATTGTACACATAATAGCTAAAAGTTATTATAATAGTGCAAGAACAACACAGGGCTTAAAAATAATGTGAATAAATTCCATGGAGTACTGTATATGTAAAGATAAACTCAGCAAAGTAATGTAAGATGAAATTTTGTGATTTTTCAGATTTCCCAAAATCCGGGAAAGAGGGAAATCTGGTACACCTAATACATCTTGTAATATTTGTCCATTAACTAGTTCAGTACTCTTGTCAGTACTCTTGTACACCTAATACATCTTGTAATATTTGTCCATTAACTAGTTCAGTACTCTTGTTTACTTTTTATTGCATTATTTATTACACAAATTCCCATATTCCTGACTCACAAATGATTGTATTGATGGCATTCTAATGAAGCTACAAGCATCCCAATTTTTACCACTAAGAATATTTGCTGAGTTCATTGATGATATATATATATTGCATAGAAATTTCAAGTCAGAGTGAATCATACACATCTTGTATTCAGTTTGTATTCTTTCTAGTCTAGTTGTTTGGTCTGTGTGGAAACTCCATTAGCACATATGCTACATACGGTAAATCTGTAATAGGATGTTGTTATGCCGACACATGGTTACTGGATTTGCTGAATATATTTCATTTACTATTCTTAGGTGAAGGCACAAGGTAAGGATTTTGCAGTGGTGTTGTTCTGAACTTATGTAACTAACTATCCATGTATTGTAAAGGAATGATCAGAATGTAAATTGTATAATTTACAGTGAAACAAACTCACTCAGCCTTGGTATAATGCCAGTTATGTGAGTTAGCCTAACGTTTAATGCACATTTATATGAGATATTTATTTGAGGGTTTTGCTGAGCAAAATGTTACAATTAACATAGTTTATGGAGAAATTTTATTGCGGAGATTGCAATATGTCTGAATAGGTGTATCTCACATGTTTATTCATCGGTTATCGTCACAATTTAACAGCATGTAACTGGTGAAATGGCTATCCTAGCTGCTGGTGACCTACCATAGTTTATAGGTAACTTGCTTGTGCAGGAGATTTTCGATAGGGTTTTTATTATATCCATCAGGTGTGAACGGTGAATGTATAACATTGGTTCTTAAATGTAAGTATTTATTGTTGCGGTATTCCTGCAATCAGAATGACGGGAAGTTATCATTGGGCATATTATGCATAATGTCATGGCTAATTACATAACAATTAGACCTCAGAAGAATTCCAGTTAGGCTTAGTAATCGTTTGGTTTATCTACAATGCTTTTACGATGTTATTATTCAAAACTAAAACAATGATACGGACACTAAGACCATAATATTGAAATTACGATGATAACCCCAATCCCTTTCTTTTCCAGTAAACCCAAATGTTCTTACAAGTCCCTCCAGTTGTAGTCAGAGCCTGGAGAGCGATGAACGAAGTAAAAAGTCTCACTCTTGCAAACACCAAACATCGTTTTTCAGGCACAAGCAAAAATCTAAAAAATCAGATGGTTCTTTTGAAGAAAGAGACGAATTACTTTAGCTGAAAGCTCCGCTTCGTTTTTTATGGATTTTGTGCAGTTTCCACGTTATAATTACTGTTTCTTTAACAAAGATATTAGTATATTGCCATAGTTCTTCGTAGATGTTAGTTAATCATTGTAAATTAAATGTTGTGTAAGCATTAGCTTGTTGAAATGACAACTTGTCCTAGAAAACTGGAGTTTACTTATCCATTATTGGTAGAATGGGCGTTTGTGTCTATGTGTGTGTTACTATGGCGGACAGTATAAAGAGAAAGCAGTTACTGGACAGACGATCGTCATTTCTTGAAGTAATTCTAACAAACCTTGCTTTTGCATCCTAATCCAGACGTATTTTTAATCACTGTAAAATAGTTGAAAAGGATTTTGCTATCAGGATTGTCATTGAATTTCTACATCACATTCTTTTAGTTCATCTCAATTAATGTCTTCAGATTCAAAATAATGACAAACATGAGTCATGTATTCTGTTAGACCGGCGAAAAGTGATCACCCACTTCATATCACCCAATTGGCAAGCATATTTCGGAAATTCAAATCGTCATTTCTCCACCCCCTGACCCTTTACAGAAATAAAAATGGTATTGTGAGGTTTCTTTGAAGTTCCTCGCCTCGATACACGTCCAGAGAGCCATCAAGAGTTGGTGTGCCCGGGGGTCAAGGCCGGTTCAGGGCCTGGGAGTAGAAGGCAGTACACACAGACAAACTTCCAAATACAGTAATACCCCAGGTTAACGTCATACATTGGTTCCAGTGGCCGGGACGGAATTTGATTTTTAACGTAAGCCGGAGCTTATGCAATCACATGCAGAAATACACGAGACGTTGCCTGCCTGTTTGCTTGTTTGAGAGAGAGCAGCTATGCTGCCACGCGGTAAGACAGCGGAACTACGATGTAAATTATAAACAGTTTATTGTACGCTGTACTGATATGCATTATTTTGCTGCAATGTGACAATTTTACAAATGACGAGAGTTCTGCATAATTGTAGCACAATTCTGGTTAATATTACTTTGATATGTCGAGGCTACGCAGCTGAGTGACGTAAGTCGGAGAAAATAACGTTCGCTGACCAGAAATGACTCAAGAAAAAACGTCTGACGTAGGTCGACGTTACTCGTGGTATGACTGTACAGGTACTGCTCGGTCAACGACCAGGTTCCGTTCCAAGCTAATCGGTCGGTTAAAGAACTCGTCCTTCAACAACCAGATTCGCCCTAACGACAAGAAAAATATTTTCAGATATTTTAGTTTTATTGTCACCCGACGGGCGTACGAATCTGAAAAGTTAACAAGTATCAGTTTTACATGAGTTAACTGAATATAGAAATTCGTAAATGTGAGGAACGTTCGTAGTTTGGCAATCGTATTAACAGTTGTAACTGCGAGCGATTGTTAAACGAGGTGGATGTTGAGAGAATACTACCGGTATATGATATTATTTTTAATTCTCATCGCTCCATTCACGAAATTCAAATTCACGCTATTAAAAGTAACTGCCGCGATGTCGAAATCTTGTCATTACCTTACACATCGTCGACGCGTTGATGGACGGAAGTGAAGAATTCTATAAAGTTATGCTGTAAAGGTCATTAGGTAGGAGTTCCTGTTGATGCTTGTAGCTAATGTTGATGAAATGAGTCACATGTGTTTGAAATAGAGCATTCGATTGGTCATTTTCAAATGGAGATATAATACATCGGTATTTTTTGAAGGGCTACCTAGATTACCGTAATTAGCGGAAATGTTTTTATAGTTCAACTTTTTTGAACACCGAAGATGGCGTTTTCAGCTCGGTTTTCTGTACATCGGGATCGTGGATGGGAGAGTGGTTCAGTGGTAACGACCGCATCTCCCGATCTATCCGTGTCTCCCAGCAAGACACATTCACCTAGTTTACAATCGGTACCGGCAACGCTGGAGTCAATGCGGGGTAAATGATGATGATGGTGGTGACATTGAACGGGAATGTAGTACTGTATCTAGCTTCCCTTCGCTTCCCCGTCAATTGCAATACTAACTAACAAGCGCTCGATTACCATCTTGGGATTTGAAAAAAAAAATCTTTCACCAGCACTATGGATTCAAATCCTAAGTAGTCTGCAATAGATCATACTTAGATTCAGTATAAAATATATTCCATTGACTAGTCATTTGCCAGTCATTTTCTTGGTAAAACATGATTTTTATTAGGTTGAAAATGTGCCAGGACAATGTGAATTGTGAATTAATAATCAAACAACAGAATCGTTATCGGATAGATTATTGAGTTCAAGAGCAAACTGTATGTATAAATACATCGGGGAAAAATGCAAATGTTAATATAGAATTCGCGCGACGCAATAACCAATGAAATGCATGATGTCTAGAAGTAGTTAGGTATTTAAAAAAAACTTCACTGGGATGTGAGATACAGAAAATGTGTGAATTATGAGCAAAATTAATTTTCTTCTTTTATTAACTTTTAATACAAATTTCACGAACAAATTATGTAATTTCGTCGAATTCTGGGACTGATCACATTTGTTATATTGTACTAGCAAAGTACTAACTTTTCCACCAGATAAGGTAAATGATGCTGATGGACTTTATGACACCTATTAGAGTATAAAGTTAGATGACTATCTCCCCGGATTTACCCGGGCATACCATACCCTCTTTTGCCCAATAAACAATCCTATCCTCCCAGGTAGAGGTTATTCGCGAATTTCGACGGTGAAATATCACATAGAATAGAACGCAAGGAAAAATCCATTCCTCTTCAAGTTACTATATGTTCTATATTGCTTCCTTAGCACTGCTATGCTATGGGATCATTGTTAGATAGCAACTAAAACATTCTAAATTTTGACTAATGTTTCAATGACACTTCAAATTTATTTATTCCTTGGAATAGATGCAACCCATATTTTCAACCGAAATATTTGACGAACAAAACTAAATTTTGTCCTACTTTTCGAGCTGGACAATACGGTCAGTTTATAAGCGGAAACTGAAAAACGTAACACCGATGTATGCTTTCGCACCAGCTAAAGATAATACTTCATAAATACTGTAGAATAACTTCAATAAATAAATAGTAAATGAAGATGAAGAAGATAAATAGAGCGTTGTCGATTTTATTGTCTGCCGATGACATCCGTGAGTATGTGTGTAAGCCTCAATTTTATACATGACGCGCAGAACGTTTTCAAGATGAGATATCGATTTGAACCTCTGAAGTATAATGGTAATAAATAAAATTTCGAGGTTGACTGTTTATTCGTAATTTCGAAATAAATGCAAACCTTTAGGCTTGGTGATGATGTATATTCCCTTAGCATCGTTCCCGTTTATTTCAGGTTCTTGTTTTTCATAAGGCGGTGGCGACTTTGTGTCATGACAAATCGATATGCCTTCAATCGTCATTTTGTTCTGGAAACCTTCACGTAAAGACTGTCTTTTCTTGTCTGCTCGCAACTTTTTGCAACGCCTATGAAAAATTCAAATGAAAGAATCACATCAGGTAAAACAGAGCTAATATTTTACTGTCGATTTGTCGACTTTGGAAAAGAAAATGGAGTGAATGCATGCGACTTCTCGCAAATCTTCTAGAGCTATTCAAGGAGAATTTTGATATTTTCAAGTAGTCAAGTTTTTTAAAAATTGCAGAATTCTGAATCAGTAATGACCCAAAGAAATGCTCTTCACTCCCCGATGCAAGTGTAAGTAAATAATACGGAAAAAGAAATGTATCCTACCTTTTTTACGATTGAAGGAAAGAATAAATATTTCAGTTGAAATTAAGTGATTTTTAAAGTTGTTCATCTTTAAGCATACACGCATAAATTACCTAATTTGATAGATTTTATATAGCTTGAGAATCGCAGGATAATTGAACACTTGTATTTTTTAATAAACGGAATTAATTAATTACCTCCATGTTATTATTGATATTACTATCACAATGAGCAGGATCAATACGGCCATCGCTACACCAGCAATTAGCTCCGGATTTTGCCATTTCTTCTGTTGATTTGAAAAATCGAGAACAGGATGCTGACATCTATTCCCTACAAATCCTGTAGGACATCTAAATAAATTTGCACATTTTATTCATTGATTCATTCTTTATATTGAATATACTCTACAAGTTGCGCACTCACGAACAAAACTGGACTTCGTGAAATTCGCAAGTTCCGCCATGTATGCATCCACATGGATTGTCAGCCAGGACGTTGTTGGTAGTGGTCGAATCCATTCACTTTTCTCCTGTTGTGCTAATTCTATTCGAAATATGGTAATAATTCTACCAAAAAGACAAGCACTACCATTAGTCAATGTAAACATCTAGGCTTCATAGATGCAAACTGTATTTACAGCCTGCACACTTTTGAATAAGTTTCTGACTTGACTGCAGTAATTGTTTCCCAATCTGCCAAACCTTTAGCAACTGAATGCCAGATAACTTCCACTTATATATATATGCTTTTGCGAAGTCACTTGCTTCTGATAACTGCTATATTTTGTCTATTTATACACCCTTGTAATAACTACTTCCGACCTTTTAACCGTATAGCGTTGACTCGGAAGTAAAAAGGGTAAGTCAATTATTGTTATTAATACTATCAATACAATCACAGAATGCCGCTAGTGATTTTGCGCAATTTTTAGTCAGTATCTCGGCAAAGCTATGTCGATTTTATTGCAATGATAAGAGATCGGAGCATGCAATATTCTGCTTGTAAGAGAGCAGTCCAAAATTTTAGTTGTGTCAACAAGCGAGTTTTGAGGGTGGATATGGCGATATTACATCCGTTGTAGCACTAAAAATAGCTAACTCTCTAATGTTTCTCGTTCGCCTTCTCTTTATATTCGATGCTTGTGCCTCTTTATGGTTGATAGCCAGTTGATGCCTGTGCGAATTATACATTCATAGGTAGGGTTCGCTTATCACGAAAGAAAACATAATGGTCTGGGTTTCCATGTTATTTTTTTTTCTGGACATCACAATACATGCAACTTTATTAAAAGATTTACTGAATTGACGTCACAGTATTTGTACAGTAAACGGCTGGAATTTAATTAAAACCAGTATCTCACGCGAAAACAAGTTAAATAAGATAATTTTATTAAATTTTTAAGGTTATACTATGCTGCTTACGTTTTATGTCTGGTGAAAGCATATCGATACCTTCTACGGTAAAATACGATGTATTGCTATGATTTTTACAGACTTGATCTTTCTGATCATGTAAAAGGCGTAGTTGTATTTGAGTCGAACGTATCAAGTAATCCCAAGTCTTCAGTCAATATCCCATGTTAACTATCAAAATGAGTCGCAAGAATACGCAGAGTCGCATTCGCAATTTGAAGCGTCATATTCTCCATTCGTAATATGCAATATGTTTTGATTGCCCAGTTTACCGACTCAAATCACCCGGTCTCAAATATCGCTTGTGTATAAGGAACATAACTCGTATGCAGGTCCATTGCTTTTGCGTTGGGCACAGTTTTAAACAGATTATTGTTTGAAAAAATAAAAATAAAAGGAAAATAAAAATTTAATATATCATTGACAGCCTAACTATTTTTTCTGCAAAACATCTATTTGAAAAAATCAAAATTTGCAATTTTTTCGCGGTGCCATATCTGTAGGGAAAAATATGAGTATTTATTTTCTGACACTTATTGAAACGACGACTGGCATGTAAGATCAAGCCATAACCCAACTATTCAATAAAATTATCATCACATTCGTGCACAGTATACCAAGTTGAAAATTATAGGTTAACTAAGTATAGCAACACTATTTTCACAGATACCAATTGTACAACTACAAATAGTCGTCTTCTAACTGCAGCTAACTCAATTACGAAATATTTATTTGTATAAACTATTCCAAAAATGACGGCAAACCATTACTTTCAGAAGCCGCAGTCCTATATGTGTATTTATTTAAATGTTATATCTGCCTGAGTAAAGTAGTGTGACCTTTTTCGTTTTGTAATCATCATAACATGTACGTGGCAATTACCCTACAGTTTATTTGTTCTACTTGCTGTGATTATTTATTAGGCATTAGGCAAGCCTCTGAACATCACGCAAGATCTAATGGCCTTTCCCTGTCGCGGTCGCGTTAGCAGCATGTAAAACTAACATTAACATTGCGAACGTCCATTTTCCAGGACACCGTTCAGGGGAAATGACATGGTAGCTATGTATATATATATTCTCAACGTAAAAAGACGAAGAAAAAAAATTATGCGCAAAAGTCAAAAAACACCGTACCTTAGTGTCGTGACCCACGATTTGAGTTCATTTTTCAAAATCACTGCTTTGCCCTCGATTTATATTAGTAAATGACATCTTGCGACTGGTTTAGATATTTTCAGAATACATGTGAAATATATATAGTTTAATGTACCTTGATTTCTGCGATTGTAATTTGACTGCGCTTCATTCTCAACTCAAACATTATACCCTGCCTTCAAACGACTGGTTTTGAAGACATTGCTTTATTGTAAAGCGAGCTTGCGGTAGCCAGGATGCTTTATAGGGATTTGCGAGATTTCCGACAGCATTTTTTTACACGAACGACTTAGTTGGGGTCGATAAGATCGTAAATTGACGTAAACTTCCCAGTCGGAAACAATCCATGTCATTTTAGTCTGAATCTGTCATTGAGAGATTTGATGACCGTGACCAACAGATAGGTGAAAAAAACATACTTACCAGCAAAATAAAAATGCATTAACCCAAAACTCATGTTTGGACTTTACTATATGTAATCTCGGTATTAGCCCTCCACGATTCTTACTTGTTGTACTTGTTGAGTGTTTATAGATCTCATTTACGTCTAATACTACGTCACGTAAGTCTCATCTATGTTGCCTATGGGAAACACGGGCCGTGTTTGTACAGAGTAAAAGCGCATACTACTTCCGGGATTATCAACCACAACTTTAGACAAGGCGTGAAATTTGGTATTTAACCATATTAAAATCCGACTAACAGTTTATTGTTGCAACACAACCACCTAAGAAACATCATCTTTGCTCACACTGAACTTTCAACTTCTCTGACAAGTGCTTTACTTCTCTATTGTAAATACCCATGAGTGAGAAAATATATATAAGTCTACTTATATATCTAGAATATAGAGGATTTTAGACTGAAAAACTATTTTTCTGCTGTACATTCCTCTGGACCACCAATGGAGTTCCAGAACGCACGTACTTTGTTGACACTCGAAATCATGACGCCTCAACTGAAGAGTTCGAAAGTCTTGCGTTTATAAAGTGAACGACCTTGAATCGATACCATATCTCAATCATACTTAAAATGGTGGAATGATTCAAAGGAAGGTTTCTTTCTCAATATTTCCTGTTACTGATATGTTTGAGAATCGTTCAATTGAACACCGTCACTGGCTTGAAACGTAATCATTGATATCCCCTCATATTGTAAGATAACTATTTATTGAACATGATAGGTGTGCTTGAGGCGATGAAGTTTTACAGCAAATGCGTCAATACTGTAGTCCGTTCTGATATATTGGTTATGTCAAACGTGTTGGGTTCCCTTCTTAGTATATGAGATTTTTAAGAGCTGCACAGGGACGTAAAACTAGCTAACGATACAATAAATAAATCGATAAATGAACATGACTTTTTTTGCTGCAGTTTGCGAATCTGTCCGATAAACAATGAACGATGGTAGTTTGGTAAAACTGGTACTAAACAAAGTTGCGTTAGAACACGTCTCCAATATCCGCCAACGTTTCGCATTGTTTCTATTTCCGACTTCACGACATGACGTTGAAATATCGAGTGACTGAATTTAAGTGAGTAAATTTACCTGAAGAAAACAGTGAATTGGTGCAAAATTATTACGTGACTGGCTCAAGTTATAGATAAAAAAAACTACTGATATTAACCAAGGAATAGAATTGCTGATGAATCACAGGTTGTATCACTCCACCGCCCATTTCCTTGTCACGCCTATGATCCAGTAATATATTATCTTTGAAAGGCGTTCCATGATATTTTTTATGCTGAAAACATTTCTATTACGAAAAATCCTAAAAAAATATTATCCATCTCTTGAATTATTCCATATTGAACCCCCTCTTCAGTAAATACATTATCGGCTTCTTAGAAACTGTAACCGCTTCTTTATCATTTATTAAATCATATCAACTGTCGTCACGTAGTCTATGAGAATGATGTTTTTTATCTTCTTGAACGATTTTCTCAGTATTCTTTGATCATTTTAGTCATACCTGCGATGAAAGATTGTATCTAACTAATTGAAAATCACGAATGTATCCAAAAATACATCAATACATCGATAGAAAGATCCTCCTTTATTAACAAGCTCCATATCTATGTATCTCTCTTGCAACATGCATTCGTTTCCATAATTGCTTCTAATTTTAGTCATTTTTTATCAACCGATCCAATTTTTTTTATCCTTTAAAGGAATCTTCAACTCAAGTAACTTCATAACAAGTTTTTAATTCTCGGTATATAATATTCTTAGGTACATGCACGATCGTCGTCTAATTACCGCCGTTTAAGCATTTTTTGCAGTTCATCATAGTTGTTTTTGAGATTATACCAAACTCAGGTAATATTATGTTCCAGAATCAGAGTCGTCGAATATTGTTGGCAATATTATACTTGTCAATAGTATACTTCTATTGGGTATCCATTTTAACCAGTGACTAATGCTTTTCTAAAATGAATTTTGATATTTGTCAATTACGTCAAAGTCATTTTAAATCTGGACCAAGGTTGTTTGTTTAATTGCTGACCTGTTTTGAGTTCACTTATCAACTTTACATCCGTTTAAGGTGCATTATCTTTGAAAGATCTCAGGCATGAGTGGCAAATGAATCGTGTACAGCATAGCCTTAAGATAAACAATATGATCTTCGGGCGGTAGGATCAAAATTATCATCATCACGACGTTTCGTGGTGCATTTTACATAGTAATACTTTTTAGACGTCAACCGTTACAGTTAATTCCAATTTGCAGTTGACTAATAGTTCCGCTCCTTTACCATCAAGCCAGAAATGTATGGGGTGAATAATATATTCTTCGAAATTGAAATTCGAAAATGTCAGCTGGTCTGTCATCGTTAACCCGTACATCACCACAGATATGTAACTTAAGTGACCACGAAAACAACGCTTTTCTCTAAATAGGCCTAATGGCCTTATTCAGTACTTGTGGTTGGAGCTTATCGATAATAAAAACAAACAGTTTGTAGCTCTGCATATAAATGTACGACAAGAATAGTCCTAACTCACATTTGATTAGTAAAGTTTTATAGCGTTTTTATAACACTGGAGATTATACTAAGTAAGTCTCTAGAAATACAGTCAAGTTCTATGAAGTAACTTATTTCAACAGGCTTCAAGTAATTCGAATGTTGTATGTTGTGTTTTGTTCCCTGTAACGTGTGATATTCTCTGTCAAAGAGTTATGAGGTATCAGTTTAATATTGACAGTATTGTAGTTTTGTGTATATTGCCTGTAGTTTAGAAATATTAGAAAATACAGGTAACACTATACGAAAAAGAGAGATATTTCTTTTTTGTTTAGAGATCAAATCAGTAAACATTAAATTGAATATTTAAAAACCTCCTTGAATTTGAGAAATAAATATTTTTCTTTTAAGGCGAAGAAAAAAGAATGTATTTAATTGACATTCAGTTGAATATGAACTTTTAAACACTTTTTTGTGAAGCATTCATCACTATTTATTATTCTAAATCAAGATCAATTGTGTCTGTTTATGCATAAACGTGAATAGTGTTTACCTATTATGTTGTTTTGAAAATATGGTGTATGGTGGAAACACATCATTAGCAGATTAGTAATCATAGCCAGTTTCTGTTCACTCAAAATCATTTTGCCCATGAGCGTGCTTCTTTGAACAAATACCGCTCGGCTTTCAAGGTGTTGTTGTTCAACGTAGTCATAGCCTAAACATTGCTTTAAAACGAAGTAACTTCTTCAGGCTTTTTACTCTTTCGGTAACCTTTCAGGAGCTTTTTCAAAATAGCTAAGTGCTAAGTGGAAAAAAACGATAATAATGAGCGGGTGTGATATTTTAGTGTCGGATTTTTAATGGAGAGTGTGACACTATCAGCAACTTAATCTACAACTTCTCCTTAGGAGTGTTTATCATAGTCTATTGTAGTGGTGAGAATAGGCCAGCCATAGTTTAAAAGCATTAATTGAAAATAGGGCCTTATCAAAATTGCTTTGTTAAGCAATTTAATTTATATCAGGTGGCTGTAGCGAGCGTGACCATTCCTGCGACAAAAATAATTCCAAATTGTAACCAGAACTAATGAGCCATATTCCTAGTACTTACGGTTCCCTAAAGCGATTACTTTGAATCTGAAAACCTTCCGTGCAAATAATCTGTATAGCATGTAATAATGTATTTTATTTGACAGTGCTGTATTTTCATGTAAAAGATTAGATCTTGCGCGGTATTAATACCGTAGAGTTTTAATATTTGTTGGTTTTACTGGTTAGATTTTCAGTTAAGTGTTTTACATGTAAATAGAATGGATATTTCAACTTTGCATGAGGAAAATATTTCAACAGAGGTCGTGGCATCAGCAGTAAATTCTTGTGGTTGCCTACATGGCGGAAGTTGCTATGATCTGCCAACGGTGCACTGCGAGTAGGGCTCTTCTTTATGGCGAATGTTTGTCTAACGATATGTGAATAATATTTATGTAACGAAATAGGGAATGGTATCGATTTATATGGTATAGAATCTATAATCTATACTATAGATTATAGAATTCATAATTTGGAAAAATATGAAGTTTGCCTTCGTCCTAATTAAATCTGATGGATAATTAAAATTGTCATTAAAGTAATAAAAAGTCGCGTTAAATAATATTGAAAAAATATACCATGCATGCTGATTCATAATATCATTGTAGTATTGTGTATAATTCATTTTTTGACGACAAAAAATTGTTTTGTCATTCATCCTAATTTATTTCATCATGGTAAAATTCATTAGTTATTAAGATAGTAAAATATTTTTGAAATTACGGAACTAATTCTTTCGAAATCTTATTTTTCATTCCGAATTTATTATCTTTGATCATAAACGTCCTGAAGCATATAAATCTCGTGATTTATTTATTTACATTAACGCTTTAATTTATTATGGTCTTAATACCAGTGAATGGTAATACAGTGCATACACATTTTGTGCATTGTATTTATGACACTGTAAAGCTTTCAAATACGTTTCAAATTGTAGAATTTTTATGATAATGGAAAAATAGTAATCCATTTGAATATAGAATACTGAGAATTCTTTTTATACTAGGATCCTGACGTACATGCATTTCTTAATCGCATTGTTCAAAATTAGACAAATGGCGAATTAGTTATATTTATTACCCAAACTTGCACCATTCCACTACTTATTAACATATTATGAACATTTTCAGGTGTCCTCGAGGTTTTTTTGGCGATAGATGCAAACACACAATCATTGACTTCATTTTCAGTGATGAAAACGAAAGCAAACCTGAAATCATTGGCGGCCTAGTCGTGGCCGGATTTGTTTTCATTTCAGTGATTTTATTCTCGATTTTTGTATGGAGGTAAATTTGATATCCAATAATATTCTGAATTCAGTTTACGCACCCGGTCCATACTTCCTTAAAGACCGGTAGAAATTGAAAGATTCCGAATAATTTGAACGTGACATCATAGAAAATACAACAGTTAATTGAGAACAGTTACATTTTATTACAAATCGATAAACGCTAGGTCACGTTTGCCAGCTTGTATGCCCTTGAGCTAAGTACCAAACCCATGATTACTAGGGTGTTCCAATTTAACCATAGCAAACTCCCCGAAATAATAATGAATGATGTCATTTTTTTGACTCGCAGTGACGTTTATTTTTGTAATTCAAACTCCTGCCTTGGCAATAAAAACGTAGTCGAAGTAAATTTTGTTACATCACTCAAGAAATGCACATTCACTATTCACTTTTACTACCCTGTGCAAACATTTCTCATAGAAGATGCAAAAAGATGAAGAGCAGTAATAAGGCAAGGAATTTCCGAATGAGGTCTCAAACTAGGGCATCAATAGAGGGGTTCACCACTGCAGACGGAAATCTTTACTGCGAACAAAAACGAGGATCCATTCTCGAGTCTGACAAACCCCCGTGTACTCAACTGCCTGCTATTCTCTTACAGAATAATAATTCAACGACGACAGGGAACTATTGCCATATAAAGGAATATTTTTACCTTCAAAGATCCGAGTCCAAAAAATCCTTCAAACGAGAAAATCGTGGAAGGAATTCAAGCTGTACTACTATAGTCAGCGATTTAGTTATTCACGACAATGAAGTTGCTTCCGAGCCGAAATGCGGAAAATGTTCAATCGGTAACAAAACCGACAGTATAATCCTGTGCGATAATATAACAGGTATTGCAACAGCCCCACAATACGAAACAGACAACAATAGCAGTAAAAGAAAACGACGCAATGCTGTAAAAATACCAACAAAGTCAAGAGACCTATAAAATACACGACTGATTTTATATAAAAATTGCTATTTTTTAGAATTTTATTATACCTTTGCGTTTCGTTCAATCGATCCATTCAGTGTGCACGTATGGTTTGCTGAATATGTAGCATTGAAGCATCGTAGATAAACCATTTTACCAATTTTTTTGCTGGTTGCAGTGGGAGATGGTATATGGCAAATGATGTACTCAAATGTCCAATATACAATTCAATTAACATTGAAAATATTATTCATATGATATCGCTTTTTGCAATGTATTTAATGCTGCGGCTAATAATAGGGTGCTTTCACAATAGTTCCCAAACTTTTACGAGGCTGCCCTATTGACTGCTGGATGGCATCCCTTACGCCTACCGCGCATACATATACGAACACACACACATACACACACCTATTTCTTGGTATTAGATCTACTACTGTACTATAGATTTAAAACAACTAATACAACTCTATAATGTTAAACAAGCCTACATATTTCACAAATAATACTTTATAGTAATGTTGAAAGGTCAGTTTCGTGATTCTGATCCTCCTGCGGCCCCTTTTTTCCTCCCATCCCCTTGGATCTTTCCACCGTTCCGAGGGGCAGTTCCTTTAAAGGAACCCAACTGTTTTCTGAATGCGTGATTGGTAACTTGGCTTCTACATCTACACAAATAAAACTGATGTATAAAATGTTATCTTTCAAAGAAATGATTTGAGAAATCAGGTTTAAATATTGATTCATAATTCGTTGTACACATCGTTCAGAGTGTTGAATCCTACGCATTCACGAACGATATTCGAATTTTGAATCTAAATTGATGTGAATATTTATCATCTATGTAGTGACGCAAGTAGCGCGGTGCAGTGTTTAGTGTTAGCATTTGAACATAGCGCCAAGAACAATTAGTGACATCCATAATGTTGTTAGCACAATTCGTAGCACAATTCTTCGTGATTGTCTAATATTATGTCTCCTCATTTAAATCATATTTCATCCGTGAGTTTTTTTGTAATACGGTGCAATATATAGCTTAAAAATTTCTGTACATACTCTTGAAATTGAGCTGCGTATATGTTTTTTTTGTCATTAGTTAGCCGTAATGAATGGAAATAATTTGTGAAGAATAAACAAATAAAATGTTGAATAATGGCGACTGAATGTCATGTACGTAGACTCACACAATCCTGCTAACAGCTAATTAATGACAATAACTCGTATAGTATGAACAAAGCAATGTTCAGTAACGTCGATTATATTATACGTAATGTATGTCTATACGTGAGAACACGTGCTTACGTCAATAGGGATGGTAAATGTAATATGTACTGACTGAATGCAATGCTGATGTGAATTATTGTTTCTTGTGGTGTTTTTTATTGTGATGTCGTCTTTGTTGATGTAAGAACAAGCTTCCATCAGATGGCGCTATTGCATCACTCAACAATCACGGACAACACAAATAGCAGGTTAATACTGCCGGAGTTTACAGTAAATAAGCCCTGGACGATAATTAGCAAATAGGGTATGAGGAATGCAAATTTATATACGCCCATGGGCTTATAAACGGAAAGCAGGAGTCGAATACATGAGTATAAAGCGTTTTCAACTATCTGGACGTCATAGTTGGGGTGTGTATTATACATGAGTGCTTCTTATAGTGAGTGTGTGTGAGTACCCAAAATAGACGAAGATATTCTTTAATGAATAATTTCTCATTTAAAACTTCACCATGTGCACGTATCGTATACGTTAATTTCACGTTATATAGGGGGTTCGCAACTATCAGCGGTAGGTGGAACGTCTGTAAGTATATAATTCTCGCTATTGCATAACAAGAGTTCTAACGAATAATCTTCAACCTCAAGAGTCGTTAATATCTAACGTTTTTTTTACAAAATCAAACAACCTGAGGAATCAGAGTATAAGTGAATTTTTGTTTTTCAATTTAGAGGCGGTCTGTTGTCGTTCTTGATATTGTTTTACCAATCTACCAATCTAGACACGCTAAAACGGAGTGACGTAGATGCGCCAAAAAGCGTTTCTGTAATTAAGGAAGACGGGATGACATTTATCATTAACCCATATTTCTCATATATACGTCCACGTAACTTTAAACTGATAAGAAAAGTCTTCTCTTACCGCTACACGGGTTAAGATTCATCTCATCTGGTTGTTGCCTTTTTCTCAAGGCATGTATAGTTTAGGTTTAGGTGAATTTCGACAGTGTGGTTGCTTTGTTGGTTAGGTGCTAGATATTAGGTATTTTCTAGGGTTGCCTTTTTCAGATATCCTTATGCTTACCTAAATATTCGTAATGTGGATAGGGCTTAGTAGGCTTACATGTCCTTGCACACGGAGGCGATTGACGGCAGGTAAATACATTTCTACTTTGATAAATAGTATGTAAACCAATATATGTTTTTGCTACTACAACCAAACCCGGGGTACGTCAGGCCCGACTTTGCACCGACCCGAAAACCGGTTAGCAAGAAAACGGATTGTAAAGGGATTGTAAAATTAGAGTTTTAAAAGATAGTACAATGGTAAACAATAATTTCTGTGAAGAGTTAATAATATTGTTTTTCGTATTCTTCTCGCGCATCATCCGCCTATCCTTAACTCGGACTAGATACGTTGAGAGACTATGAAGGAAACGACTTAATACACAACACCTGGGGCATAGCACATTACGTGGAGCATTTAAATTTGCGTGATTTCTATACCATCCTTCCAAACTCGTTTTTAAAATCATAATTTTGACCGATACGTTTTCTAGCTAACTGATTTTTGGACCAGTGTAAAGTCGGGCTAACATAAATCTGAAAAACCAAAACTGGCTGTAATCCTCTTCTACTGTTTCCAAACACAATTGACAGCACAGTAACACTGAGGTTCAAAAGCACTATGCACCAGAATGCACTATCGCCCCCTAGAGACTAGAATAATAATACGTGGAACGATAAGAGATATACAGTAAGTCAACATGCGAACAGGTTTCGTTCCAAGTGGTTTTTCGTAACTGAAATTGTTCGTAAATCCAACACAATGAAAATATATACAAAGGTAATGCCTATACAGCCACATCGATTCTTAGATACACTCGTTTCACTTCCACTACCTTTCCTTATGTTTCCTGCCATTTTGGATTAGGAAAATCTCTGAATTATGATTATTAAATACAAACGCGATAACAATCACTTATTACACAGTACAACTACTTTGTGAGATAAACCACATGTGACTGAGGAAGGTCACTACTTAGTACTTATCGTAGAAGGTTCAGCAGGCAATAGCCAATATTAGCAAATTACCCCAGTTGGATGCCAACAGTAGCACTGCAACACATTGCACGATAGACGTATCTATCTACCAACCAGGGAGAAGTAAAATCTATCCTGCCTTAATCAGTCACCCTAATCAGAAAATAAACAGGCGTTTGGGTCATTCTTATTAAGTGAAAATTAAGTTTCTACTAATTTAATACTTCATACTTCAATACTTTACATGCAACATGCTGCGACTGTCAAATCGTTTAGACTAGGTCTTCGGCATCCTGCTTATACATGGATACGCCATAGCACCCTCGCTCCCTACTAT
Organism: Halocynthia roretzi; assembly: GCA_013436055.1. Taxonomy (NCBI): domain Eukaryota; kingdom Metazoa; phylum Chordata; class Ascidiacea; order Stolidobranchia; family Pyuridae; genus Halocynthia; species Halocynthia roretzi. The sequence continues at coordinate 222,258 of QRAM01000122.1, forward strand.
GTTTTAAAACAAATCTTTCATTTGGTGAATCTTGTTTTGTTGTGTAAATACCCCTTTTTTACAGCGTTATGTTTAGTGCGAAATGAGCAGGGAAAAAAATTGCTTGGGACCCAGTAAAATGCTGTGCATGGTATAGAATAATGTTCATTGGTTGGTTATCATGGTTTGGGTTTTTGCTGGTTGGTCTTCGGGCACCTCAAGCGGTAAGAGTATTTCATTCGTGTACCGTTGAACTTATTACTTCCCTAGTTACCCATAAAGAATAGGCCCAGCTACACCATAGCACCTTGTTTTATATTGATTTAGGTAATTAATTGATTTAATGTAATTTCAAGACCACTTAGGCTAATGTAATCTTAATTCTAGGCATAACTTGCGTTTTGTTCGATCTTTTCACGTAGAGACAATTGACAGGGACTTGATCCGGGCTTTAGTGGGATAACGACGTTAGGGCCACGGATGGGTAGGTGGGGCAAAATTTAGATGGGGTATAAGGAACCGTTTCCGTAATTAGATTTTTACTGTCCGGTACACCCAAATGGCAAAAATGCGACGGACTTTTTCATGAGTTCGCAATTTTTACTTGGCGCTTCCTCCTAAAATAGACTTGGGAGACATTTTCACAATCCACTACTATTGCACTTGAGTCTCCCCACTTTCCGATCTATACAACTAATTAAGGTATATCGGGGTTCAACTGTAGTCTATAATATAAGACACACAGTATGGTGTACGGCAGGATTAGGTCTTGGGTAAGTTTTACTATCTAGTCTTGAGTGTTCGTATCTGATGGGATCATGAAAGTCGAGTACGTTTGTATCTACTTAACCGCCGTCTAGAACTATTGAAAAAAGTTTTTATGTCATTGACTACTCTTCAGTCAATTTATTCAATTTTCTTACCAGGCCTAGACCAAAATATCACATTTTTTGTGCTTAACTTTGAAATTTAGCACCATAATAGGCGTTGTACTGTGAATTTGACCGTAGTTGTTTTAGCGCAGTGTTTATTTGCCTACCAGGTCTACCCCAAAATATCACAATTTTAGGGCTTAACTTCGAAATATCAAATCATCAAGAGGCGCTGTACTTTTAATTTGAAAGTACTGTAGTTGTTTTAGCGCAGTGTTATTGAATTTTAGAGAGTGCCATGAATACTATTGTACATTCAAGTGATCCGGATTTTGTAATGCATGGTTTGAATGTACGTCACGGGAATTATAAACTTGTTTACTAATTTCACATACGTCAATATGCTATGAAAGTCGACCTTGGAGAAAAGTCGCTTCGTAATAGATATGTTTAGGAGAAATTGCATGTATCTATGATTCATTTTTTTATGAATTTTAGTTCAAAAAGGAAACATGACAAGAATTGGATTTCGACCCTACTAACTTATTATTGTCAGAAATGCGTTGCGTTGTTACCACCTTATATACTGACATAATCTTCTCACATTACCTATTTTTAGAATGCAGGTTATTTCATCGGCCTATTCCGTGTTATTATACGATAGGTAAATAAACTAAAATAGAATAATTTCCATTATGATGTTATCTATATTGAACAGAAATTTCACAAACGTGAATTAGTGATATATTAATAATTTTAATGACATCCTTAAATTACTATAATAAATAAATAAAACAATGTGCAAAGTACATACAGAGATTGCTGAAAAAATAAACACAATTCGTTGTCTTTTTTGTGGCTATTGAAATGCAGGATGTTACACTAACTCTCCTCCGTCTGAGAGGGTGACGATGTGACGAAAAACAAATAAACAAAGCAGCGATAGATATACATGGTCGTGTGCATGGAATGCTTTTAAACACAATTAAGGTAATTGGTTTGATAGCATATGTCTCTTTATTTTTCTAAGGCGTACGGTAATGAACCTTACAAGTAACAAAAATGGCAGAAAGTCACTCCAATCGGATAGTTTCAAGCTGAAGTGGATTATTGCAGGTGGCTTATTTTGTACTTCTATCTGTAAATCTCGATATCTGATTTATTGTTTTCGTTTTCATCTGACTTCAGCATGTTTTTTTTCACCCCAACATCATTACTGTGCTTTCGGAGATATCTCACTCGCCTGAAAAACAGCAGTTTGAATGAAGGAAGTTTTTGCATTACAGTTGCAGTTAAAAACATGGCACGGTGTAGTTACAATGCAATACAAATTTTACAAAAGTCTACGTGAAGTCAATTTTCTATAATAGAATGGGGTAGAAAAAGGCCCTTTCCAACAAAGCCACTAGGACAAAAACCTCGTATTGATTTTCTGACTCCATTATGATTCAAAGAGAATTAGAGGTTAGTATGAGAGTAGAGGACTTTTACTCCGGATTGTAGGTTGGGATGGATTTTCTCCACACTCCAATGGCTTTTGTTTCACACCAATTTTACAAACAAAGTCAATTCACGAGACCAAATTTGCTTCAAAGGATCCCTTATAAGATTCAACCGCATTTGAGACTCGAATGGATTTTTAAACGAGTTCAGTGACGATGTGTCATGAAATTTTTCAGTTCAATTCACCCTTCCATAGGAATTGCCACATTAACCGACTGTTTCGGTTATTCGACTATATTAAGTTGAGCAATATACCAAACATAGCAACGATACCAAACATTTATAACATGACTGATGATGGGGAAACTTTACAATGTAGTAACTTGAATTGTGATATGATTGGTTTTCTTTTCATGGAGAGCACGACCAATCCTCCAATTGTTTGTTGGGATTATGGGACATGGCCATAGAAAGTTTCACACTAACAAAACTCAATTGAAAATTAAAATTACCTCCAGCAAATGCAGCCCACTAAAATTATAGCTATTACTCCGAATGTGGATAGAATCAATGCGGTTATAAGCGCATTTCTATAGTTTGTTTTCGCAGTGAAATCCGGCACCGGTTCACGGCATCTTTTACCTCTCCATCCACTTATACATCTGCCAATGACAAAAACAAAACCTTTGTTCGAGAATTGAATAATACCTTTGAATTATAAGGAGTCATCTCATTGGTTTGTCAGCGCGTTAATATAATTTTTTCTTACTTGCAACGCGGCTGATTGATCTCCGGTATCCATTCACACGTACCACCGTGCATGCAGTAACGTCCTCTGCGCAAGGCTTTCTTGCATTTGTACTTTCCTCTTTTTACAGCCTGAACAAGGGGCTCTAGCAAATCGAAAACGACACAAAAAACAATGTTCACAGTAAGAACTTTCGAAGTTCTTTATTGTTATCCCAAATGGCTATGGCAAACTAGTTACCTCTCATTTTCGATAGTGTCTCGTGCATTTCGTCATCTTCCACAATTATCTGCGCCGTAATAGGGGCTCCATTGTAATCTAAATCGCTTGGCGGGTTCTCGTGGTGTTTAGAAAGGCCGTTAAAGGTTATGTTTTTCTTCGCCGACTCGATCGATTTCGACCACCCTTCGGGAATGTTAAGTGACAGCAGCAAAACTAGGCAAACAAAAAAACCATGAGTACTTTAGACGGATAAGTACATTTATTCAGACATCATTATCTATATTTTGATAATTGTTGTGTGAAGTAAAGATTAATTTCGTCTCCGTTCATAATCCACTCTGATGTTTGGTTTTAACGTATAACTTCAAAAGAAAAATGGGTGACGTACGACTGGAGTGTATTGCATTCGCTTTTATCTCGAAATATTTGATTAGTCGGTCAACAATCATGACCTGAAATTCTTAAACCACGCTGTAGAAGTAAAATTGCCAGACGGAATAACAATATTCTGATTTTCAAAGCTGCAGCAAATTACAATGTCGAATTTCTGTGTTTCTATTGTTGATTTGTGTGATATTGGTTTATCAGAAGTTTAATTAAAAAGTTCCCAATAAAACTGTTTTACTAGTACTTTACTAGTTGGATTGATAGCTAACTAAATATTGTACTAACGTTTTTATTGTGCTCTGAGAATGACGCCATATAACAAACATGTATTGTTAAAAAACGATTTGTCATATTTGGTAATCCACTCCTGCAGTAGTCAAAGAATTGTATTGTATTATGTTGTAGTCGCAAGAACTATAGGGATTAGTTCAGCCTGAAACAACCAATGATTTCGTCATCTGAAGGAGCAGGTACATTCTCATATATCACGCAATCATTATGAATTATGCAACAGTAACCCAGCTTTAAATATCGCTTTTCCGGTACTTATGTCGCAATGGGAACTTCCAAATAGTTGTGTACAAAAAGCGATCATGTTCCATAGGCTGAAGAGAATTTTAGCAAAATAAATGACTTAGTACTGTAAAAACACACGATATGCACATGAAGTCATATGGTTGAAATATTATCATGAGAAATTTCAAATTCCTATGTTTTGTGCACAGCAGTTCGAGCGTTACAAACGTCACGTGGAAGAGACAAAAACAAATGACGTAGAAGGGCACTATTATATGCTTGAGTAGTACACTACATGCACCGTCATTCTTTCTGGGAGGCCCGTAAAGTAAGCTGGATTATGAGGTCAAAATAACCTCTGGGCAGGTGACCCACTAGTTCTAAAAAGATCTGTCAGTACGACCTTTCAGTTTTGATTGTATCACAATCCTGACATTCCACGTATGGTCTATATCCTATATTTTAATACAAAACTAATGCTATACTGAGTAGAGGGAATGCTAGGATGAAGGGCATTTAATAGCATTTCATGATCTCTAACAGATTTGAAACTCATATACAGTAGTCATAATATGTAAAAAACGAAAATAAGCCGGAATTCCACCTGGGATAGACACAATAACAATATAAGTCCGGGTCCATCCTCCCCCTCTAGTCCTGCGCTGAAATAAATAAACCCCGTGTACAGTTGTCTGCGCTATGAGGGATATCATTCTCCCTCACGGAATGTAGATTCCGTAGATCACATGATCTTTAATAACCGTAACCGAAACTGCACTCAACTCAACTCTACTCAAGATGGAAGTGAAAATGCCGTGTTTTGAAGTTTATATGAAACTGCGGTTGAACGCCATTGATTCTAAAATTTACAGTTATGGTATAATTCTCAATTACTGTGCATCCCATTTGCCACAAATGCTAGTCAAATATCTGGGTACATATTGCACTTTTAAAGTACGACCAGTCTGTTTTAACGTGTGTATATTCTAATATTGAAAGTGTAAATGAGATATTGACCTAAATTGTCGCTATTTATGTAGATCTGTCTCTCAGAGCGCAGGATTTGCGGCAATAAATTCATATTATGTATACATAACATGAACGAATTTGCTATTTTGACGTCGTACATTAGTATTTTTCAATGTACTTGAGCTACCAGTTACCAACTAGTTACCTGCAAATACGATATATTTGTAGAAAGAAAATGTTGTGCATTTTCTGTTGTCGGAAGAATATATTCCACTTCCTTCTGTCCGTTTCTTAACGCTTTTCAGGCAGGTGAACTTTGACTCTTCGTGTCGGGATATTGAAAACTCTTCACGTTTTTCACAGCTCGCTGCCTTAGGTGACCACATTAATTCTTCCATATTATCAAGTAGTATAGCGATATGACGATTGTACTGAAATGATATCAAAATAAAAAATGATTAGATACAAAACTTTGCGGTAGAGCATACATGCTGTACAAACGTAACAACCGTAACGAAACGATGGTTTATCTTTCAGTAAATACTGCGCGAGCGACAATCCGAGAATGTCGTAAATAGTAGCCAACCATCTGCATCTACCAGATAAACTAAACAAAGTTAGAGTTGAGGTATTTATAGCGTTTCGGTGATTTATGAAATAACGCAATATCGCCAGTAGGATTTTCAAGCGCAAAGGAAGCCTGAGGCTTCGTATGCTGAATTGACCCGGCGAAGAGTGGCATAACATGTGTTCGTCCATATAGCGTCGATTTGGCTCGGATCAATCACTGTCAAAGTTCATGACCAATTCATGTTTCTGAAGCGAGAATCGAGCACTCCGAAGAATCAGCCTACCGAACTGGCTTTATATCCCTACGTTCCTACGTTCCTACGTCGAACCATTTTTTCCATCGAACTGAGTTGGGGAATTATTCCAAAGCCCGTATGTGAAGGAACGAGAAATTCTATCTCTCCTTTTACCAATTTCCTAACAAAGCATACGCAGACTTTAAGCACGTCGAATTCTAAAAACAGGTGTGGAGTAACGCAATTCAAAACTATAAAGAATAATGAGAAATTTGGGCTCTTCTTAATATTATTTATTTACGTCAGGATAATATGTCGTTTAATGATATGTATTGGAGAAATGTCCTTACTGACTTAAGAGGAATGTCTATTTAAATGAATTTGTTTATTTTCTTTCATGGCCTTCAACATACATTATAGTAATTGCTAAATTCACTAGCTGGTATTGGATATGTGATGTGGTACCTAGTACTTCCAGTTAGAAAATTTTTGAACTTGTGGACGACATAATTAGCCAATTAAGGACATTGAGGATGTCATAATTGCATTCTGGATATTATGATAATTTTCTTGACATAGTTCACTCAGACGTATTATACTAATAACTTCCTAGAAATAAAGTGATGACGTACTGGTGCCGGCATCATATAGTCACACAAAATAGCATAGATGTCTAATGCGCAAGGCATGATTTGTCAAATGCAATATTGGGAAGCAGTCACAGTCAACTTTTTTTCATGAATTTGTATTTTCCAGTTTCGAAATATATTTTAATGAAGAATTAACTTTATCGATACGAATTGAGTTTTGGATTAAGTCTCATTCTATGTCCGGTTATTTAACATACAGTATTTAGTATGATTACCATTCAGTAAAATATCGGCGCTTTTACTAAACCACGAAGTTTGAACAACTTGTATGAGGCACATAACCGAGTCGGATTTACTGTGCTTGATGCAAACACACTAAAGAAATTTTACCGCCCTCCTCAAGCCAAAACACCCATTTTACTATTTGTAAAAAATGTGAATGGGTATAACTTGCAAATAATGTAATGCTAAGAGTCGAAAATGCTTTTTGCGGCATTTCCATAGTATATCAGGATGACGTGGCGGCGACCAGGAAAATACAAAATTATGTAGCAAAAACTACCAACCCTAGCATGATCGTATATATGGGCATTAAATGTGCTTACTGTATAAGAAGCGGCCACATTTCATAATTCCAAAAAAAGCACGTACTCAAATCTTCGCCAAAATCCCGTTTCTACAACATCTTATCGCATTGACTCTTACCTTGAAGAATTATTTGATCGTGATTTAGGTGTATGGTATTTCATCTGATACTGTGGTACAGAGAAAGTATGTATCATTCACTAGAAAAAGTTGTTTTACGCATGTTATTTTATGACGAGACATCAAACTACTCTTAAGAGAATTGACTTGATTATTTCATCTACCGATCCCAAAGGTTTGGCAACTAATATTTTTAGTAACTCAAATAATTCCTACTATGCTTGTTTTCATAAAGTTACGCATGCGAAATTACAAAACGCCCGAACATTGGTATGAAGACACAACAATAACAATTTCGGAAACAATAATTGTTACAGTTGTTTTCCTCTCTGCCACTTATCGTAAAATAATATTCAGTCATTACATTCGGAAATAATGTATTTAATGCCAAAAGAAAATTACAGAAAATTGCCTCATCTTTAAATCTTAAAAATATAGCGTCCGTCTTTTTCAGGAGAAAATTGTCAGAACAGAACATAATGATCTAGCAAGTATCTTCGACGACCTGAACTTAATTGAGGTAATTATAGGACTTCGATCTATAGCCTTCGGATTAGGATTTATCCAAAATTAGTGAAGAATTCTATACAGCGACAGTAGAAGCTATCGAATTGTACTACCGAACAAACAGATTACGACGATAATACGTAGCTATATATAGAAATAAGTTGAATACGATCCAAGTAATAATATTGTAATTCGAATGCGCACGGATCAGAGAATGTGAAAACGTACTGCGTCTTCTTTGTCACTATAATTGATGCGATGACTTGAGAATCATAACACTATTTCGCACCTGTCTGGGTGGAATTGCGTACTAGGATTGTGTGGTTGAAATGGGTAATATGATTCAGTAACAGTTGGTAAACCATAAAAAACATAAATCTCAACTCTCCCTGCAAACTAGCTCGATTAAGTACAGCAGAACCGGCAGTGGGAAATAATGGCTATTTGCATTGACGATCGTACTTCATAAACAAGACAGATTATTATGATAAAAAGTACACATTAAACATCCGGATGTATCTCTCTGCAACTACTTCTATCAAAACAAACACAAACCAATTACTGCTTCAAAATTACCTTCGAGACAAATATTTCAGTCAGTAATGTAATCCAAAACGTCGCGCAGCGGTTAAATCGGGGCGGAGCATATATGTTATAAATGGATGGCTACGTCACTAAGGTTTTCGTTGCGGCAGAACGAAGCAATCACTGAAGATCGCTGAGATAACGGTAAGTAAACTACGATATCGAATTACCTAAGCGAGACTCGTGACTAAACCACAGAAATCAATCGATATTTCATAATTCTGTACCAGGCCAGTGTTGTCAACTTTGCCATGAGCATGTGCGAGAATCTTCAATATCAGAAAAACGTTTTCTAGCTCCTGAATAGTCTTTGTATGAAAAGTTGGTGGTCGTAGTCAGTTTATGAAGCGTGATGACGCCCTATGTCACATATTACTGTTTCTATAATGAAACCTCACCAGAACCATTTCCGTGTCCTTGAGCAAGACACGATCACTCAGCTCACAACCGTTAAATAGGATACCGGCAACGCCGGGGTCAATGCAACGATGATGGTGACCTCATACGACTCTTGGGTACATCGATTATCATCATCACGTCAGTGACCATAGGTAATACTATCACACAGACTCCTGAATAACCATCTAGTAAGCCTTTTCGGGTCAAAAAATTCCCATTTTAAAAGCTAAAATTTAACATATGAATGACGACGAGACTAGCTTTTATATATTATATGTAAACATTGTGTTTCTCGTTAGAATTGATCATTTTCGTAGCACACGTATTCCAACACGCCCAAGTGAACCACGTTATTAAATTCCTTGTATCACACCACCTGTTACATCCCACGCACCCAAGATTCTTCGCGTTCATTTCTGAGCATTGTTTGGCCGCTTTCAATAATTACAATGGGACAGCGACCACCCTGCCACTACTTCTCGTGTTACCTCTGAACAGAAACATAGTTTTGCGATGAGATATGGCATCTCATATGTAATTTCTGAATACCCGTTCAATTATGTGTAAACAATACCTGTCTACCGTAGCGTGACATGCCAATTTCGCTATATTTAGGAAAATGACACAGTAATGTTTTCCCTGTTTATAAAATAGTTACATTGCAAGATTATCCTCAAAGACTTTTATATGAATATTTATGAACGTTATTACGTATATCCCGGTTCTCCTTTTTTATAATACCTACACATTATTTCGCTCACATATGCTACATATATGCACTGTGAATAAACTTAGCAATTACTCCATTATTAGCGGGAACTTTAGTCCAAAAAAACTTTAGTCACGCACTTTTGTTGTCAGACTTAAAAGATGTAGCTGAATTCTTTGCTAACTACTGTTTCGATATTCTCCCCAAATTCTCCAACGGTCGCCAAATTTCACCTCCACTTACGAATCAATATTACCTCCGTGGATAGTCCACTACTGGCAACTACTTGAACAAGAACAAGCAAAACCTTAATACAGGTAGCTCTCGTTTTACGCCGATTAGATATACGACGCTACTGTAGGAACGCAACACTGGTGTGAAACGAGGGGTCAATTGGTCCCATTCAAGAAGTTTCTAAAGTTTAGAATCGAAAGATTCTGCAGCATTGTTGCCAAACAATTGCAGTATTGGATTTCAAGATATCCTCTTATCTGTTTTAGTATATGGACTGGCCCTTCAAACGGGCATTCCTAACCATGGGGATCATAAATTCAAAGAAAAGCAATACATTTGGGATCAGCAACCGGAAAGAATCCAGTCATTCCGAAAGTACTCCTACAATATCCGGTAAATGTATCGGGCTTTTGAATATTTATCAAGAAATTATTTCAGTGTGAAAACTTCGAGTTCTAAATGTAGACTTATTCGAGAAAATACACCTATACCGACGCTATAAAATACGTTCTGGACCCATATTTTCAATAATAAATCAACAATGAATTCCAAAACAATGAGTTTTACGATGTAAAGCGTTTCATTATTCTCATGTTGGTAATGGAATTATAGAATCATTCCGCATAGAGGTGACAGGTGTCGCTAGAATTGAAAGAGAGTGGAATTGGAATTTTTATTATCGATAGGACGGTACGAGAGTGGACTCAACATTCACCAGCTCACAGGCGACCAAGCTGTTAAGTAGAGTACAGGCAGCGGTGATGGTGACCTCCACCGAGGTTTTAGTATCCCCTTCAGTCCATCATCATCCCGTTAGTTACCATATGTAATACCATCTTACAAGCTCCAGAAAAGCATTTAAAAAAATTATTACCTATAAGACGAAAATCTCTTCATTATTCGCTCTAGTATCTAATGCGTACTTGGGGCTACTACCTGCTGTGGGCTCATAGGCCAAGTTGGGAGGGCCGTGCGTGTTTTAAGAGTTGATCCGCCACTGCTCAATGAAGTGGACTGACACCCGGTGAAATTGTGCTAGCATTTTTGTTCTGTGTTAGGTATTGGACAAACCTGTGAAAAGTAATTGTCAAATTCTCCTCAATCAATTACAGAATTATATCAGGAAGAATCTGTTGAAAACAATGAAATCGAGAATTGTGATGGATCTGTTATCACAGCTCCTAGCAGAGTGCTATATCCCGATCTACTCGAACAGAGCACAGCAATGGAGCTGACTCACCTGCGACGTCTTGTGATGGGTATTGGAGGTCACGTTACATCTTTGGGAGATGAAAGCAAAGAGATGAACGAGAAGATAGAAGAAATGAAGAAAAACTTATCAAAAGCCAATTTCGGATTTGGAGAATTACGTCGCAAACAATTAGAAAGTATTAATAAAATGCTGATGTTTTCCACAGATGAAATTGGTGTACAGGTATTACTAAACCACAGTATTCTGCTATTTAGACTAATAAGATTATCATTGAATTGAATTGAGAAAGATAATGACTGAACTAATATTAAGTGTTTCAGTTTTTAGGGCTTGGACTTGTGGCCTGATATGACATATCTCAACGAATGTAGACGAATTGTTTAAATTTAAATCTGCCAATTTGCCCATTATTGTAACTGTAAATATTGTTGGTGCATTTATCTTTCATTGCACTAGTTTCTTTTCAATACAATAGGTCAATCCGGATGATCCATCCTTTCAACGCAACGATAAAGAAATCCAGACCAGGAGTATTGAAGAATTATTAATTATTTATACCGCCGTCAAGTTAGGATTGCATGCTAAATCCAAACATCGCCTTGATCAAGGAGATTCCCAAGAATCATCGTTGATAGCAAACTCCAAACCGTCAGTTGATGGTATCTCTATATTCATTGTTATTTGGTCTCTCTACCACAGTATGGAGTCAGCGTCCTGGTTTATTATCAAGTCAAGCTTAAGACATATTTTTAACACAGATTTGGATCTCACGATTGAGCAGATACAATCAGTGCTATCGGTAATCGCCAGTAGTCAATGTACGCAGGAAAAGGAATCAAGTGTGAAGGCTGTTAGTGAATTTTTTCAGAGGTTTAGTAGTGGTTAATTAAGAAAACTGATGACATTTGATTATCCGTACCCCGTTCGTCCGAACTGCCATTCGAATCGTCCGTTATTGATAAAACGTTATCAAAAGACCCTAATTTAACAAGATATGCGTTATGAATAGCATACTTGTTAAGCTGTGAAAAAAGTTCTCAGAAATCTAATACTAATTTTCTAATTAGCAGTGAGCAAAATATTCTGCGTTGGAATTCTGGTGACTTGACTGCTACTAGACGAATGTCTCTCTACCTCAACCGCTTTGTCACAAGACGTGTCAATTCAATCATATACTTACTTATTCAAATCAGGCAGGAAAATCACAAATTAAGAATGCAAATTCTTCAACCACCACAGCAGAAATTGGTCCTCGTAAAGCTAATTCAGATCTATCGCAACATTCACCTGATAATTGTAAAAAAGAAATACCTATTCCATGGTTAAGTGAAGAAAGATCAAGAAATAAATTTTTAGAAAAACTGGCTCTGGAACAAAGCGGGAAATCTTATAAAAGCACTGCTATTATACTCAGTATATCGTCACTCATCCTTCTGATATGTCTGGCTTTTTTGATATCGTTCGCCTTGGATTTAAAAAGTAAATATTGTATAATAATTCGATATCCTGCATAGGCTTGTAAGATAGACGGTTTAAGCAAATATTTTCCCTGCAAAGGGAACGCTATGGAATTAAGAGACAGGGCCCAGATAGTGCACAACAAAAGAAGCATTATGCACTGCCCAGTCATCCAGCCTCCAGAAAAGGGGTCGATTAAATGCGACGGAAAGAAAAATAAGAAAGGTTATTATAGCTAATACCGTACTGTACATCACGTTCATTGCTATGTTTGAGAATGCGCTGACAATAAATATCCTGGTAGTAATAAATCATTTTAAGGATGTCTACCATTTTTAGGCGAATATGCACCTGATTCGATCTGCAAGTTTTTATGTCTGGATTTCCACAGACCATTTGGTAGTAAAGAAGCAAAGTGCCTACATGGAAATTGGGATAAAGATGCTCCCACATGTGTGTACACAAAATGCACTGAAGGTGATCTAATATGGAATATGCAATACTATGTTTTATGGAGTGACAATCCATATTATAAGAGCTTGTCGCTTACAAATAAGAAGTTAAGAATACAATAACAAACTTAACTGGGAGAATGTGATTTAATTGTACTTAGAAAAACAAATATAACAGCATATATATACCATAATAATACATTTACGATAACAATAAATTATTGATCAGCATAGCCACTATTTACAGTGCATCAGAGATAATAAGAAGAATAAAAAAGTAAAATCATTGATAATATAAGAGCGAAAGTTTGTTTGATGTTGAAAAACGACAACAGTTAGCACGGATTCCACGGATGCATTACAGAATAATGTATGAACACAGGAATCCTGGTTTGGGCTCCCTCCGGTTACGGGGTAGATTAAAACCCACTTAGAACTTCTCTAGTGATCCTTAGACCCTCTAGCGGCAAAAAGAAGAAACTGGATATATTTATATTAGAGCTATTTTTTCTTAATACCAGTCCAAGATAGAGATTGCGCAAGTTTATTTCTGTCTGGAGAAGCTAAAATGAGTGGAATATATACCGTCGTGAATTGTCGTACGTTCGTTCCCTACCAAATCCGCTGCGATGCAGATTCAAAGGGTGGTGGGTGGACCGTGATTCAAAGAAGGTTTGCAAACATACTTTTTGAATCACAATTCCCACGTCCTAAGCCAAATATTCTACAGTTTCGTATCTTGGAAATTTCTTTCTCTACCACTGACTTCTGTTAAAATACAGATAGATGAAATTGAAATTGAACAGTATTTCTTTTCCTCTCAGACAGAATGGAAAGACAAATTTCACCCATTCTTATGAAGAATATACACAATATTTCGGTGATGCCAAGTCAGAGTATTGGATTGGTTTAGAAAACCTTCACTTTATCACATACGCTGCAAATCAGTCTTTAATAGTAATCTGCTTATAACAAAAATGTTAAACCATTACATGAATATATCAATATGGACATTTCATCCTATACAGGTAGAAATGAGCGACTGGTTTTATCCAACTTACCACAACCATACCAGTAGCGCTTTTTACCACAGTTTCAAAGTAGGAAGGGCAGATACCGGCTTCAGACTCGTATTAACAGAATTTCAAATCGAGAACAGTGGGTCAGCAGAAGATGCTGGTGATAGCATGACTACTTCGAACTCTATGCAGGTGAACAGTAAGTATACACAGGGGTGTTGGACTTGAATAAAAATTGCTGAAAAAAACTTGTTTCGGAAAACTCTGGCCTTCATCCTCGGTGACTAACAATATCAAATAACCCCTCAATGTAATTATTTAGTAGTAGAAGCAATAGCTATACAGCCTACTTGTTGACGTCATAGCTTATTATGGGACTAACGAATCGACCTATTAGGTGGAGTATACCCACTTCTGTATTATATATAAACAATCTATAAAATGCAAGAATAAAGATTCAAACAGGCCTGCCGTCCTTCTCCACTTGTTTTTTTAACTTTATAGCAAAGTAAATCATGTAGTTGAATTGAAAGTTAGTATTCCAACAAACAAATAAATTGAGCTGAAAACACTGCCCTGTTTTTCCCATTACTCACATATTACACATAAATGTATGGTAGTTTAAAACTAATCAGAACTGTCTTGACGGCTATGGACCTCCTTTTAAAATTGAAAATATATTGAATATTGTAGTTTACTGCCTTTGATAGCGACCGCGACATGAATCCAAATGGTAACTGTGCACTCATTACAACGTCTGCCTGGTGGCATCGGAATTGTACTGATGCAAATTTGAACGCAGTTTTCGAAGGTAAGTGCTTGGAAAAATCCATGGTCCCATAACTGACGAAATGGAATACGAATTTGCGTTAAGAATTTCTTTATTTTTACGCAGATGAACCAAAATATGGTAAGACAGCAATGTACTGGAATTCTTGGAGAGCCCAGGCCTCTGTAAAAAGTGTTCGTATGATGATGAGACCCACTGATTGGTCAGAACGGTCATAGCAATGATTTTGTATTATTACTACACACTTACACGAATGCTGTATATCGCAACGTAAATAAATGAAAAATTAATGAGACAGTAGTAATTAACATGAACGGATAAGAGGATGAGTTTGCTTTAGTAGATTTTTAAAGCAGCAAAAAGTTTTCACTTTCGTCATTGATTATCTGTAATTAATTCGTGGGATTAACAACCATAACGAATTATGAAGAACGTATTATGACGTACTAAAACGCTTGAGCACCCAAGCGTCCAACAAAGTGTTACTGCAACTGAACGTTAGGTTATATTATTAGAACAACCGCTGCAGCTGTAAATTACATTATACTGTACATATATATATATATATATATGTGTGTGTACACTGTATATGTATGTGTATAAGGCATAGTGACACTGAACTTTAGGTTAAATTGTTAAAAATATATTATATAGTGTATAACTGCAATGCATGACTGAGATATTAAGATCAGAAATATTGAGTGCTTGATTTTTCAGAACAAAGTGTCGTAATATTTTTCAGCACCTTGTTTATCATGCCATAACCACCTAAAAAAGTGAGCAGAAGGATTCCGACGTCTTTTAAAAAGAAGTCAATTCCTGAAGATTTCGTTGTTCAGGGGAATTATGATCAAGCTGATGACGAATTTGGACACAG
>QRAM01000123.1:0-69817 GCA_013436055.1 Halocynthia roretzi
AATCGAACAGGAAATTCTTATCAAGTTCTCATTTGCGTGTTTTCTTATTTATTTTTGTTTTGGATTTAATAGTAAATAACATCACTGATATAACTGGTAAACTAATTCTTCCACTTCATGCATCTTCACGTACATGCAATATCGACTAAGATAGGATGCTCATGATTTCCAATGTTTTATTGGCTTGCCCGTGGTTCGTCGTAAAGTTTTATCTGTGATCGTAATATGGCAATATGCCTACAAAATAACGTTAATATAGGTACACAAGTACACAGTATTCATGAAATATAGTTTACTTATTCAAACGGTTTCATTTGCGCAATAAATATATTTTATATGGAAAATAAACAGTGTCGGATTAAGTTACTATAGGTTACTGTTAGTCTGATGTTACACGTTTAATATTACTTAAAAACTAGGTCTAGATAGTAAAACCAACGGTGTGCGCTGAAATGGCTTCCTGATGTGATAGAATTGAAGAAAACTAAAAATGTCTCCGCGTCATCGCGCTTTCTTCCTATCAACTACCTATCTTGAAACCTTCCACTTTCCACGCGACGCCACTTAGCTCTTCTGTTCTGGAACCAGACCTAAAGCATTAAATTCATTGTTATTTTTCTTTAAATGCCAGGATAGAATACATTGAACCAAACCTGAACTTTCACATCAGCTAAATTGATTTTTGCCGATAATTTTTCGCGTGTTGTAACGTTTGGATAATGAGATTGTTGAAAAGCTCTTTCCAGTTCGTAGAGCTGATATGTAGTAAACGACGTTCTGTTGCGACGCTGTCTCCTTAGATTTGTTTGATTTTGTGATTCCGAGTCGGATGCTGCTAGGAATGAAATACAGTACAGTACAGTAAACAGTTATGATATAAATAATATTACAATATTTTATATTGATTATTTGCTATTCATATAACATCAAAAACAGTGACACTGAATTCCTGTTACGGACCGTACTCTATTCAAAAACCGCAGCTTCCCGCGGGACGCACAAATTTGGTTCGGGCCGCAGTTTGCCCACCTCTGGGTTAGACCATCTAATACTGGCGTGAACGAAGTATATATGGTTGTTGACGTAGTCGTCATTATCGGCCGTAAATCCATTACGCCAAGGTGTAATGAAATATTTTTACCAGCGAAACATTCAAATAAAAGTAACGATCAAGTCAACTGACCTTTTTTGAAGCACCTCATTTTCTTATACTCCTTTGAGCATATTTCTTGCATTTTTATGACCACATCCGATCGATCAGTGTCAACTTTTAATCTAAAGCAATTGCAAGGTGTTTCAGCGCAACTCCAGTTGGTATATCCGAAAGCTATGGAATTCTTGATCGGGTGGAAATTACTAAAGCAAGGCGATATCACATAATTCTGAAGGCGGACTGCTTCTGAGCACCTTCCATCTTTAATAGGACATGCTGCAATTCTTTTACATGAATTCCTCGGTTGAAATACTGTGGTAGATTGCGACTGCAATATCATCATTGCCGGTAGGTAACACGAATCCATAATTCAAGAATAAAAATTACTTGTGATAAGAAATTTTGTATTCCTTCTGACTCCGCTATTTCGTTCGTCTATTTTATAAAGTGGATAAAATAGAGCAAATCAAACATCAAGTACCGCAAGATGAAGTTAAAAGATTTACCGTTAATAATATTCGGATTATCAAATCATTTGCGTCACTTAGCCCATTGAGAGAACTGTAGCGGAATGGTATTAAGTTTTGGCTCTTCACATCCTTTGATGTTATTGTTATAATACAACTTATAATTTTGTTCCCGCTTCTTACAATAATCCAGTATAATTCTACAATATTCAACTGTAGACCTGATTTATTCTTCAAATAGATGTTCATTCAGTAGTGCGTATTCTTTGGTTTATGTTTACCTTTTATTTTAATATAGACAGAGATATCCGAGGAATTACTAAAAAAAACCTAAGGGCAAGCATTGACGATCAACAAAATGTTGCAACACATCAACAACAGTACCAAGCGTATGATGTATAATTTGCAGAGAATTTAACAAACCAACAAAGAAATGTCGTGCAATGGCCGCTACACGTAATGTGGACATACCGAAATTAATACAGCAGTCTTCAATTTTCAGCAGAATTCGATTTAGTCGTGATACAATCATATAGATAGAGAAACATGCGATTCCTATGCAGACCATTATATGCTTATGCTAATAGTGTTCCTATCGATGAGGAAGAGTAAACACTAATCCATAAAGTTTTAATAATTTCACATAATTCATCATTGGTTTTATGGAGTTGTAAAAGATGCTTTGTATGTTTCTGCACTTGTTCTATTTTAATCAAGCAATTATTCATCTCAAGCATATTTACCGTGCTTCCATGTACAACGAATGCTTAGCTCAAGTCAAACAAAATTGATGGGGACGATGATTAAAGTAGGAGGATTAACTTCAGTTCTGTAAAAGTGTTGATATTTTGATCTTTTTTATTGGTGTGAGTGTAAAGTTGGACCTCAATCGAACCGTGGTTATATGGTAACTTCGACATGGTGTACAGGATAGCTGATTACGCAAAAAACGGGATCGCGGTAAATCGGGGTTTTAGTGTTTAGCAATTTAAAAAATATCCAATGGCCCCCTGGCATTATATCCGAATTTGCGTTAAATTATATGGTTATAAAGAAGTTACACTGAATTGACTTAATAATGCTGTATAACTTGAAAAACTACTATAACTATGAAACGAGTATTTACAGAGTCCATGATCAGGATATCTACATTAACAATGAATCGCGCCACTGTTTTTCTAATGGCATTAGCCTGTATAGCAGTTGCTACCGTAGTTATCGTCGTAACGGTTGTTGTAACGACTAACAGCAATGAACTGAAACCTGAACTGCAATCTGTAGTAACCAAGGGTGAGTCAGTACTGTAATACATTAAGATCAACTTGTGTAGTTTTTTTATGTTGCAAAATGAAAGAACGAATTACCAACACATTTTAAGCATATTCTTTTTCATGAAATTAGCAACGCAAGGATACCTAATGGGTAAGGTAACACCCGAAGCAGGAATGTTTTTAGGGATACCGTTCAGTCAACCTCCGGTAGGCGAGTATCGATGGAAAAACCCAAGACAGCCAATAAACTTCGAAAATACGTACTGGGACGCAACCTACATTCGACCAGCGTGTATTCAGATCTGTAACCAACCAGCATCGGAGTATAGCTGTCCACAAGAGGTACGAAATCATAGAAAAATAATGATAAATCTGGCTGGTAGAGTTAATACATACATATGAGCTAAACCATCTAAACGTGGAGTCTACCTTCAAATATATGTAAATGTAAATTTAATTTAGTTCGATGAGGATTGCCTATATCTTGACTTGTGGGTGCCAAAGCGTTTGCTAACAACCGTAATGGAGGATGAGATTATTTCTGGGGAACATTACATTATACCGGAGGACAAACAAACGGGAGACGATAGCGCTTTACCAGTAATGCTTTTTTTCCACGGAGGAAACTTTTTAAACGGAGGTGGTTCTGCCGTTCTGTACGACAGTCGATTTCTTGCTGATCAAGGAAATGTAATATGCGTCACCAGTAACTACAGGTAAAAATTGCAAATGCCGCTATTTTCAAAAACATATGTTGGAGATTGGATATTATACTATCTTAGAATGGGCCCGATTGGTTTTCTCGTGCAAGGAGAAGGCGAGGACGCAGCCGAGGGAAATTATGGAATATGGGATATGATACGAGCACTGGAATGGATTCGAGACAACATAAAATACTTTGGTGGAAATCCTAATAAGGTTTGAACTTAACGACCATACTACATTTTTCCCCATAAACGATACTAAAACAATGGGAAACAACTTTAAGCAAATATACTTTATAATATCAGGTTACAATTTTTGGGCAAAGTGCTGGAGCTGAGGCAATTGGTGTACTAATGACGTCTCCTTACACGAAAAATGCAGGGTTGTTTCATCAATCCATTATGCAAAGTAATCCGTTTGGTTTACCATTTCGAGATTACAACAATGCGAAAGAATACGGTAGAAGATTTGCGCTTGCAGCTGGATGCTTAGAAGGAGACATGGAGTGTTTGCGGAAAACGTAAGTGCATATGTATAAACATTGAGTTGAGGTTGAAGCCATATACCAACCAGGCCGTAAATCAAGACAATAAATTTACTAAATTTGAAAATAAACTTACAACAAACTACACGACTCGGATTATCACAAGACTTGTGCAAAATTAGGTAAATGGTAGGTAAATGTCTCCTACGATACCCTTGAAACTAGACTTGCGTAACCTTTAGGACTTTAGGATGGTTACATATTCATATAGTAAATTCTTGATTATCAACAATTGTGAAAGCGGAATTCCAATTTTGTTATATTTCGATCATAGGTTGAAATTAAATTTCAAGCTTGTAGTGATAGTACTACATTGGAGTGAAGTGCCCCACCTAGTAAATCAGTGGAAGGTTAGGTACAAAAGGTACCCTACCGTTTGATGAGGACAACAAGAGCATTTATAGCATTATAACATTATGGTACATTATAAAAACATATATAACATTATTTGTATTGACACTAAATACAAGATTTGGTCTAAAGACGAAATACACAAAAAAAGTTTCGATATTCCGAATGAGTGAATGTAAACGTGCATACCTTCAATCAAATGACATGATAAATGTCGTATATATTACTTAGTTCATATAACTTATTTCAGAGATACCGAAACCATACTACAAGCGTTTCAAGATACATTTTTAGAAATCGTCGGAGTAGATAAATTATTTCTAATATTTCAACCGTGGGCACCGGTTATCGACGGTGAATTTCTACTTGATCAACCGATAGATTCCTTCATGAAGGTACCAGGCTATACAGATTTTCTGTTGTTTGTATCAAACAATCTTTATCCATATTTTAAATGATTAGGGGGAAATGCTAAATATCCCATCTATAATTGGAGCTACGGTTGACGAAGGAATGATATTTGTAGCGGGGGCATTTCCAAATCCAGTAACAAATCTACAGTACAGAGCTGTAGTGAAAGCAATTACAAAAGATGAATCTCGACAAATAGTTGAACAATACCCACCACTGGTGAGTGTTGTGCTTGTCAAACTGTTTGTAACAAATTATGACGCAGAAGATATTTCATTTTACAGTGTCGACCAATTTTACCCACAAATTGTGACAACAGATATGTCATGAGCGACGTAGCAACGGATTTACTTTTCATTTGTCCACAAAGAGCAGCGCTTCGCAACATGGAGTCTAACACGTGGTTTTACATTTTCAATGAAACGTGGTCGTTCTATGTAAGATATGATACGGGATTTATTGATCTTTCAGAATTATGAATAGAGGATTTAAAGTTGGAATGAAAAACTATATAGATATTATGCTGAAGTTGAACGATTTTCTTTAGGAACTCTGGGAAATGCCAATGTGTTTCGACAAAGTCTGCCACGCTGCTGAATTACCATACGTGTTTAACATTGCAAATCTGACAATCTATGATTATACACCAAACGAAAAAAAGCTAGCTGATAGATTGGGGTGGTATTGGACCAATTTTGCGACGTATGGCGATCCAAACGGAAATATTGCGAAGGTAAATATCTTCTTTAATACTTACTGTAGAGCAGGGCTCCCCAACCTTTTTTCGCTGTGGGCCCCCAAGCGCTGATTCAGCCAGGATTTTTCTTTGGGATGGCCAAATTATACTACTTGCTGCTTAATATAACTACTTAATCTTAGTTTACTTAGTATTTGATGAAAAGCGTACAAGGATACCACATCCCTATTTCGTTTATTTCAGTTTATCAGTTTTTTGGACCCCCTGTAATCGCGCTGTGGACCCCAGGTGGTCCATCTGGACCCTCTTGGGAAGCCTTGCTGTGGAGTATCATAAACAACCATGATTCAATGTTGATCTATTATTCTATGTAGGTGGAAACGACGAACACCAATTACGGTCAAATTTTAAACGGAGAACAAATTGGCGCTATCTATTGGCCAAAATTCACCGAGAATAATTACAGTGCTATTCAAATTACAGCAGAAGGAGATTTCAGTATGATCGAACCGTACAAGGAAATATGCGATTTCTGGGACGACTTAGATTCCTATGCGGATCATTACATGGTGTATAATAGCATTCCGAACGATGATGATCAGTAAAAATAAGTTTGTATATTTACCAACTAATATCATCATACAGTTTATGGAGTAATAAAGATACAATATTGATCTAAGAATATTTACTGTTCTTCCATCATAAAATGAATGTGTACAGAATTCGAATCAAGCGGGCATTAACCTTTGCGAAAACAGTGGACAATGGTTGTTAGTATTGTGATTGCTATGGGACAGTATCTTTTTGATAACATTGAGTGTGACATATGAATAGGATATAAATATGTTTTAAAACAATATTGATACGAATACCCGTTTGATAACATCATCGGAGATCATTAGAAGCGACGTCAATCATGATTTATTTGACCTCGTAATCATACGTAACAAATAACATGTCCATTGAGGACCTAGTATAAATGTCATATTCATGAACTACTTGCTATTTGCTAGCACAAAATACATCTAAACTTCAACCCGATTGCCGAAATCAGCGTTAAGCAGAGATTGGTACTTGAAAAAGGAGGGTCTACGAAATTGCAATGCCTTCAAGCTACCCTACTTGCTTCACAGAACTACAATACTCAGAACAGGATACATTACACAGGGAGGAATTCTGTATTGTAAATTCATAACTAAATATATTAGTATGATCGTACATTCTATAAATCATTTACGAGATAGTAATTTTGCTTTGCACAAACGCAACGTCTATGCAGCAGACAAACAAAACTTTAATAACATCGCACGCTGAGGCCGTCGTCCTTATCAGAATTTCTCTTTGATTAATGTAGTTTTGTGTTGATAAACCATTTCAGGACATGATTTCAGCAAACATGATGAACACTAATTGTTTAACAACGAATTGTAATACAGAAAGAAGATATTCACAGCACCATTAACGTAGTGATTGCGAATAGGTTACTGCTAAAATTACAATCATGAACCGTGCCTATATACTGTTAATCGCAATAGCATCTGTAACTATAGTTACTGTAGTCATAGTGGTAAGTGTTGTTCTAACAACTAATAGTGATGACCCCAGACCTCAACTAGACTCTGTTGTAGCCGTGGGTAAGTAAAATACTTAGCATTTGCATGGGTTGCAACTTTGGCGGAGAAATGATGGAAGCTTTTTAAATGATTTCATTTATTTAGCAACCCAAGGCTACATTGTGGGAACGATAACACCGGAAGCCGCAATATTTTCAGGCATACCGTTTAGTCAGCCCCCAGTAGGCGATCATCGATGGAGGAAGCCAAGGCAGCCAGTAAAATTCGACACCTCATATTGGGACGCAACCTACATTCGTCCAGCGTGTATTCAGATATGTCATCAACCGGCTGAAGAATACAGCTGTCCACATGAGGTTAAATACCACCGGTGGGACCGGATTTACCTACTTGCGGGCCCCAGGCCAAACTCCACAGTGGACCCTCAATCACCCATAATCAATATTCATATATTACAGTGATTATTTTGCATTGGTTAAACGTTATCAAATACTACATAATATAATGTAAGAAATAAGAATTTCTGCACAATGTAATACATCATTACTAAAGGGTTAAACTAAACGTGTCCATGAAAAAAAATGGTATGCCCTGTTGGTAAATCCTTCCCCAACCACAGGTACTAAATAACTAGGTTTAAACAGGCTTCGTGTAGTCGACGAATATACAGGAAAAGTAAGCTTTCTATTTTCTCATTTGTAACGAATACTTTTTTAGTTCGACGAGGATTGCCTTTATCTAAACATATGGGTACCAAAGCGTGTACTTGAAACCATAGCAGAGGATGACATTATTACTGGAGAACATTACATTATCCCAAACGAAAAACAATCTGGAGATGGAAACGCTCTGCCAGTCATGCTTTTCCTTTACGGGGGAAACTTCCTAAATGGGGGTGGAACAGCTGTTCTGTACGATAGTCGGTATCTGGTGGATCAGGGGAACGTAGTAGCTGTGACTACAAACTACAGGTATACTATTAACTATTGTTTATATTCAAATACAGGGAACTGTTTTCAAGCCAGCATACTAGGTATTTGTAATAGGCTACTTACAAGGCTATCCACTCTACTAGGGTAGGTCCATTAGGATTCTTAGTTCAGGGCGAAGGCGAGAACGCAGCGGAAGGTAACTACGGCATATGGGATCAAATTCGAACACTGGAATGGATTCGGGACAATATAAAATACTTCGGAGGAAACCCTAATAAGGTTGTCTTTATATGCTTGTCTTATTCGAGAAATTTTCACATAGTACAAGTATTTTTCATATACATACACAGGTTACAGTTTATGGACAGAGCGCAGGCGCCGAGTCAATCGGAGTGCTTATGACTTCCCCTTACGGCAAAGATCTGTTCCATCAAGGCATTATGGAAAGTAATCCGTTTGGTTTACCGTTTCGCGATGTACCTAACGCAAAAGAATTCGGTTCTAGATTTGCATCGGCAGCGGGTTGCTTAAAGGATGATATGGATTGTTTAAGAAGAGTGTAAGTATTACTATTAAGTAAGTTAAACATGTCTTTTTTTACATCGTTTAATCCGGTCTTCGGCTAATCCGTATTCCCATCGTCCCGTCCCATAAAGATGACATCATTGCACTTCTATTTTATCACATCTCGACCGAATTTTTAGGGATACCGATACAATACTTGAAGCATTCAAGGAAAGTTCTTTGGAGGTTGTTGGTGTGGACAAAATTTTACTATTATTTCAACCATGGAGCCCTGTTATTGACGGAGATTTTCTACTTGAACAACCAGTCGACACTTTTATGCGAGTGAGATTTAAGTCACAGATCATGTGATCTTCGCGTCGTCCGATTCATCGTGGTTGGATTTATTTCAATTAAAATTTTAATAAATGCACAATCTTTCAGGGAGAAGCTATGGACATACCAACAATGATAGGCAGCACAGTCGACGAGGGAATGTTATTCGTCGAAATGGCATTTCCCCGCGAAATAAACAACCTTCAATATCGAGCTATAATAAAGGCCGTCATGAAAGATCAGTCTCGGACAGTGATGACCAGATATCCTCCAATGGTAAGCACCAAATCAAATCTTACTCTCCAGCATTATAAAATACCACAATTTTACAATTTCAGTGTGATCCGCTATCACTACCACTGGGATGTGATAACCGATATGTAATGAACGATCTTGCTACGGATTATCTATTTCTTTGCCCTCAACGAGCGGCTCTACGCAACATGGGAGAAAACTCATGGTTCTACATATTCAACGAAACATGGTCTTTCTACGTAAGCTAATCAACAAACTACACAAACGAATAGCTGTAGTTAGTAATGTTAATTGTCTAACAATTTTACTATAGGAACTCTGGGAATTACCACTGTGCTATGATAGAGTATGTCATGCCGCGGAGTTACCATACCTCTTCAATGTCGAAAATCTGACTATATACGAATACACGGAGAAAGAAAAACTTTTGTCAAAGAGAATGATCTGGTACTGGACTAACTTTGCGAAATATGGGAACCCAAATGGGCCAAATGAAAAAGTAACGATACCACTTACGATTCTCTCATAATCTTTTTTAGAATATAGCTACCTATAGATATTTCATGCTTACAACAGCTCAATAAGCTAGGCCAAATTGTGAACGGCGATGATGTGGACGCCGTATACTGGCCACGATTTACGGAAAACGATTACAGTGCGTTGCAGATAAAGGCGGAGGGTGATTTTGCGATGAACCAGCCTTACTATTACCAATGTGAATTTTGGGATAGTTTGGATGCATATGGAAATCATTACTTTATGTGATTTAACAAAGTTTATGATTCTACACTATGTTATCAACTCATAAGAAAATAATGAATGTAAAATCAACAACTAAAAGAAAGCCTGTTGCAAATACAATATTATATGGCAACCCTACAGATATCAACATCCTATGAATGTATATTACGCACCAACCAACAACATCTTGATTCAAGAACAATATTGAAGACAAACTTCAGTACATAATATCTCTGTATTTACTAACGGAAAATAAATTATATGAAACAAATATTATTTACAGTAAAAAAATAAAAAAAGGAATAAAATTTTACAATTTCCTCAAAGAAGTAGGATTCTTAATACTGCTATAATGCGAACATGAAACGGAATGTAGTTCAGACGAACCTCGAACCTCGTATATGAATACACGTAATTCAACTGAAAAAGTTTTTTTGAAAAAACTCACAGTACAGTACCTGGATTCGTAGTATGGTTATGCTTGGGCGGAGACCAAGTTCATCTAGGTGCGCCTACATGAGACCTCAGCCAATCAGAATCGCGGTAAAATCTTGAGTCTGCCAGCTTCAATGCTGTCCGTTTGTAGTAGTAGTAATAAAATGGAGAAAGACATCGTTGTATGACATACAGCGCATAGAATCCATCAATACCCCAAATATATACAAACTCATCACTGCGATTCCATCTGAAATATGAGAATATTCGATAAAAACTTTCTTAAAGCCTGCGCTATGCACACACAGATTTAGCAACCAGCACACGAAAATAATTTTATGATATTAAATACCATTTTTCATTAATTGAGCACGTACTTTTGTCACCTCCTGCACACACTGCAAGAATTAAAGGGACCATCTCACAACCAACATCAGCAAGCTTCCAGGGAATAAATAATGCAGTGAAGGGATAATGCATGTAAATGGTGAATTTAGAGTTGGCTCATATTACTACATTACAAGATAAAGGGTCATAATCACTCGAAAAGGACAAGGACAAACAAGTTAGTTTTGGTAGTTTTACATAAAATTTTAAAGTGTATATAAGCACATGTAGGTAATGACGCTAGTCATGCTATTCTAACATGGATTTTAAGCAGACAGGAAATTCAGATTAACTTCAGTGTTTTGTACAGTTACTGTACCATACTAAAATATGAGGACCAAAGCTAAAAGGATCACGTTCAAATCACATGCAATTTTGTTGTAAGTATCATAATACCTTAATGAGAGCGTCCAGACATGTAGTGAAATGCTCAGGGCAAGGTAGATAACAGTAACAGCAATTGTTATGATGAATTTTCTGAATACAAGATGTACAAAACCAGCTTGAAACGTATATGTGTTGAAAAACTCAAGAAACACCACGATGAGCTGGAAAACGATGCAAATGTTTTGCAAGCTGGAAAAAAAAAGCTGGATTAGAAAATGTAAAATCTAGGACAGAAATTGCTGAAGAAAGGATTTTTCTGGAAATGTAAGTTTAGTGTGCGATTATCCGTCAACAAATCAAATTCAATGGGGTTTGGGTGATAAAATTTGGAATGCGTACTCATTGATGTGTAAGCTATCTGTGATATATCAACCGTATTGCGGAATTGAATATTCAAAGAAAATGATGAATTCCTCCAGGTATTTAACCTCAGCCCCCATCATAAACCCTAATTTCTCAGCATTGGGTGATTCAATTGACCCAATAGTTTTACAGAATGTTTATATGGCTATGAGAAAGGACGTGAGTGGGAGCCAGTAGAAATCATATCATGGACGTTTAATTGAAAAGTACGCCAGGGCTATCCTCTTTTTCACCATGGAGTGATGATTGCAGGAAGCCAGAGATTCAGCTCTGGGAATTTTAATAATATTTCTCCAACATTCATAACTTTCTTGTAATGTTCATGCCAATCACACATATTAGAAGAATCGAACTTACTATTTTGCTACTCACATGAATAAAACCAATTGAACATCGTATACCGGATTGAATAAATCAATGAGTGCATTGTTGAGAAGATCATAGAGAAGCAGAAGAAGCTGAAGACTGAGAACTAACCGAAAATTGGACGCTTGCATGATTTACTTTGAATTTCAACTTCACCTCGCGACCATTCAGCGACGTCAACAAACCAACTGCCTGAGGAATTTTAAAATCAGGAGCTATTTGAATTACAACCGCCATGCAAATATTTTACACCGACAATCTATTTTCAGCAATTACAGCAAAAGAATAATAGAGGGCGGGGAACTCATAGATGTAGATGCAGCTGAATAATTTATTCAAGTATTTTTTCAGTAAATAAATATCACAAAAGGATCTTTTTTGTTCATATTATATATAATATAACTATACTTGAGTGGTGGTTTTCAACGTAGGCGGTACCGTCCCGCTGTGGGGGACATAAATCAGTGGCCGCCAACACTTAACAAAGAAAGAATAAAAATATACTAATATGATGAAATATGTGATTTGGTTTAACCTCGTTTCATTAAAACACAGTCACAATCTCAGAATATCGTATCCATGACGATATGTCGCGACCTGATGACCGACATATATATATACTGAATAAAATCCTTAATATATGCATCCGCCTAATAGTTACTAGGTAATTTTTCAAAATTTTTACCTAAATCACAGCTCTGACAACTGTCTGATCTGCCATTTATCAGATATATATGATACATTTTCTGTGAAGATTTTTTTACAATTTAGCCAATAGTAGCAACCTAATAAAATTTCAAATCTCAAGCATCATCATCAGATGAAAAATTGAAATCTTCAACAATATCAGGAATTGTATCACCATCAACAATTTTTTTCTTTTTTGAATCTGTTTTCTTCACAGATTTCCTCTTTTTGAGACTGATTTCCGAGTTTTGTTCAACCTTGCGCTTGACAGGAGATTTTGCCACACTTTCTGTAATATCCTCATCACTGCTGACAAGCCCTTCATCTGAATCTGAGTCATTTTTGCTTGTTACAGGGGTCCTTGCTCTCTTTTTTCTCGATTTACCTATATAGAACAATCAATTGTTTGTATAATTCTCATGACCATATATATAGAGAGACAGAGGGAGAGAGATGTCGATTGCATTGAAAAATAACCAATTCTTTTCAAACTTCTGAAACAGATACTCACCTTCTCCCGCTAATTTTTCCAAGTTAATTTCAATTTCATCCAACGTTTCTTCATTGTCATCTGTAAACAATCCTTCAAATTTCTTTCTATCTTCTGCTTTCGAAGCGTTCATGAACTTTTTCCGATCTATTGTTGGCAATCTCTCTTCAACAATCTTTTACAGAAACATAGATATATAATAAATTATTAAAAAAGGTAACTTTATGCAAATATTAGATTCATACTCTGTCTTTATCTGCAGCCGCCTGTTGTTTTTCCAAAGTACGCATCTTTTTGTAGTGTGTTTGGTGTTTATTGAAAGGCACACCCTCTTGTTTCAACTTGAACTCCCAACTGGCCTGAAAACAACAGAAATCTACATCACTTAAGGTTACAGTGCATGCTAGCTCTTCAGCAGCATCACATACTACAGCATCCAAGTCAGTAACAGCGAAAGACACATTTGATCTCTTTTCAGTGATGAATTTGCTGTTTTCCTGCACTTTTTCCACGATCTGACGTACTAATTTTGAGTAGGCTGGGGCCTTAAAAATTCAAGTAAAGTTTAGTACTAATCCACTACACACCATATAAATCAACATACATGTCATTTATATTTGATACCTTGCAATTCTTACTGAATTTCTTCAATGTAAGCATAGTTGGCACCAATAATTCAGGGAAGGAGATAGTGTGGGCCTGTGTGTTGACATATTCCATAAGAACATCATAGATTTCATCCATAGTAGTATCCTAGGTAATAACACATTCTCCTTAACAATATACTACCTTGCATATTAATTAATTTTCATTCAAAAATGAAATAGTTTTCCCATGCAAAAAAGCTCCTACCTTGTAAGCCTTTTCTTTTAGCTGAGAGTTGGAGAGTTTCAATATAGTAGAAAATGTGATTGGTTTTGTCATTAGTCCAGTTTTTCTGAAATTTACCCAGATCAATATAGTTAAGTGGTGGAGAAGAAATACAAATTCACATATAAGCTGGAAATTAGAACAATTCAAGGCTGAAAATCATTTAGTAGCTTACTTCTTACTGAACTCAGGCAGCCTTAATGGTCTGGTTATAAACGGCAGCAAGGGAATGTATGTATTTGTAGCATCTGACAATGAGGTCAAGTAGCGCACAACATGAAACAGCAAAGGGAAATAGCGAGCTGTTGGCACAAGTCTAAACAAAAATATGTAGATAATAACAGAAGTTTTTTCGAAAGAAAACAGCTAAACTACTTACTCGATAGTTCCAATGGAAACTTGCACCAAGGGATAAAGCAAAGGCTTCATAGAATCATTATTGTACATATCTCCGACCACACGACACCACAATCCAAGACAGTGGATATATTGCCAATTGTATACGGCCTGGTAAGTTTCCTGTTGATAACAGAATAAAAATCTCGCAATTAATACAATTAATTAACCCCAAGAAAATCAACCATACCATGCCAATGGATGCAATACTGAATGTATATTTTAAAAATTATTTCAAAGAATTTATTTTCACCGATTTAATGGGACTAAAAAGGACTAAAAATATCCACAATCATGTCAATTGATGAGTTACAATATTGGATTATGTATTTGAGATAATGCAGATCTGTTTACATACTACATAACATAGAAGATAAAAGAAGAAAAATTTGAACACCACACCCATCAGTCAACCGACTCAAGCGTATTTAAAATTCCAAAACAGACTTGACCTTTTTGCAAACTGACATTGCCTTCCTTAAATGGATAGCGAGCTGACGGATATAAAGAAAAGCTAGCTGGTATGTTAAGGAGGGGTCGATTGCAAACAGCTCGCACAAAGTCCTCTGCATAAAGTTTATCATGGGAAGCAGTGAAGGCGTTGTGAACTTACAATTTGCAACATAAGCCAGATAAGTTTGCTGAAAATAAATAAGATAAACGATTCATAAACAGACTAAATAACTGGAATTCCTGCAGGGTCTGGTAAATAACATAAGTGACAACCTTAAGCACATATTCCAAATACTTCTTCTTCTCCAACTTGGTAATTCTGATGATAGAGAAAAAAGACAGGACACGCACACTTTCATCTTCTGCACTGCTCCAGCTTTTGATAAGGAACTGAGATTGAAAAAACCCAGAACAGTTTGATGTCAAAGAGATTACAGAAGATGTACACATTTGTACAGGATGAGAAAAATGATTTATTACAGGATTTGAGTGAATAACATCAGTACAAATATGCAAGTGAATTACAAGTATTGCATGAATCTCTCTGGGATCATATATAGAGGGGGAGCTGGATAACATGGAAGGTTAATAAAAAAAATGTATGCACTTTAATATCTCAAGCTCAAGCCTCAGAAGCTCGAGCCTGCACAGCACATAAATCACTTTCTCTTACCTTCATTAGTGTTTTACAAATCTTTGGGAAAGACATGAAGTATGGAAGGAGCAAAATGGTATGACGGAGACAGGCACAAACAACAGATGGTTCAAGCAGAATCTGATTAAGACTGATAACATCAGCTAAGTAATAACGCAAAGTTTCTCGTACTTTTGACCACGATTTGCAGTGTGAAGGCAGATTTTGTCTGAAAAGAAAAAAAGAACATAAAATAAATGTCGAAAGAGATGTCTGAAGAGAAGGAAACAAACTTCTTCTTGGCCTTTTCAGGGTGAAAGTCGAGAATTTTCACGAGAGACGGCACAACATGTCGCAAACACATTCCAACCACAGCATTAAAAGTGCTTCCACTGTCAACTCTAAAAATAATGTTCGTAAACTAAAGATCAATGAAAACAACAAAAAATTTGCACAGGAAAAGTAAAAAATCTTGTTCATGCCTATATTTGAGTTTTTCCTTTTTCTTCTTGTCTGCCTTATCGTTAGAGAACCTTTCTATCGCCGAATGAAACGCCATCATCACTTCTCGGAGAGAGGATATGGAGCATTTAGGTCTAAGCAGAGAAGATTTCCAATCTTCAACCATCTTGCCAGTTACTTGTATCTGTGGATAAGTATATACATCTTAGTTTATATCGCGAGGAGATAGACTAGTTATTACTGAATAAATATATATTTTAATTATGTAAACCCGATCTGGATGCTTTTTTTCTTTACTGGCATCAACATCATCATCATCACTGCCGCTTCCATCCTCATCACTGCCATATTCCATTTCAGAATCGCTTGCTTCCTGAACCAAAACAAATGAGCTAATATAAACAGAGTAATTACTTTTAAACCACTTCAATAACTTATCGCATAAATAATTGTCCTCGGTTAGAAGTTAAAAAAAAGTACAATCCTGGTAAGGTTTGAATGGTATGGTAAGGTAGATTTGGTTGTCATATTCATGATACTAAATGTAACACATTTCACAATCTACATGTCTCTTTTAGCTTATATTATTAGCACACCTCCAGTTCAGTAGGCAACTGATGAATGCCAGTGTTTTCTTCATCTTCATCAGAATCTTCATCGATGTCAAAATCTTTTTCATCAAAGTTCAGCAATGCGCTATCTTCTTGCTATAAACAATGCAAGCATTTAAAACCAAACTACTAGCTTCAGCATGAAATGAAGTGAGACCTTTCAACTTACTTGTAAAAATTCATAAAATTCCGGGTCTTTTTCTTTCAGTTTTTTCAATTGTACCTGGTGGGATTCTACTTGGCCCAGTTTATTTATCAATTCTTTGCTGCCCTTCTGAGTATAATCAACAGAATATTCAATTAACTATGAAATACATGGTTAGTGCACTGATAGTAAACTTTGAATGTAACCAGCTTACATGTTTTATCGAATCAATTTTCACTTTTTTCTTCTTTTTCTTGATGTTCACTTTCTTTATAGATACATCTGAACAAGAGTAAGAATTAAATCATGAGGGAACGATTGGGAATTAATTAAAATTAGATATTTTCTGCTTGCTGTAATTCCAACTTTTTACCACCCATGCTTAATTATGCATTGCCCACTTTAAAGCACCCTCTTATCGTCTTAACCTGCTGTTTTTTCTTCATCTTTTTCATCCTCTTGCCCCCAGTCAACGCTCATGAACTCTTCCACGGATAATTTTGAAAGATCCATTTCGTGTTTGATTAGAAATATCGCTTCACAGTCGGACAAAAACCTAAATGGTCAATACTGTATGACCAATGTCGATCTGGCACTTGGTTAAATACTAGTATTTCTGAAACGAGCGAAATCAACTGATATTAACTCTCTACACTCAATCATTCAACGTATGAAAACAACGTGGATATCAATATTGAACCTCGATTTTACGTACTTTCTGACATTTGAGCTCTACTTTTGAACATTTCACAACAAACTCATATCAATACTCTATCTTTAACAACTAAAGTAGTGCAAAATATTACCCATTCAGCGACTAAATCGCACTTATATATTCCTTACCCATAAGGCTAGCAAATCGATGCGCGACACTATCAAACAAATCCTCGATTTTACGTACGGGCCGACTCGCGTTATACATTTGAACATGTCACACCAAACTGATAGAGTATTAATAACAGTTTGTGGTGACATGTTCAAAAGTAGAGCTCGAGTGTCGGTTCGTACCCAAAATGGAAATTTCGTTATAAAATGTCATGCATCATTGTTGACACGCTAACAGACGGTTAACTTTGGTTTTGCCGAGAATTACGATAATATAACCTAAAATTCTGCAACACAAAACGCTGTCAGAGAAACACGTGATATGTGTCAACTTCGACTTCTAACCTTTGCTCTTCGACACTTTCGAACACATGTGGGCAACTGAAAATATTAAAAGACTTTCAGCTTTAAGAAATGTTTTCCCGCCTTTCAACTCATCGATTAAATATTTTCTCAAACTAACAATAGCAATAATAGCAAATACACTAATTCAAAGTTCAATTATTATTTTATTGAATATGGCGGGCGTTATGACTACGAAATCATAGGCAAAAACAGCAGCAAGCGTTCACTACAAGAGAATTGGGCCAGCAATAGCAGCAATATACTGCATATGTTAATAACTGTTAATGTTTTAGATTTTCAGAAGAATCGAGTTTATTAGCACTGAGCCTAAGCTTTGCAAGTTAAGCGAAATCCATACATCACTCCAGGAAAAAATTTAGTTTTCCTTATTGAATGATTTCTGGATGTCAGTGAAGGTCTTGTTTTTCGTTTCCGGTAAATACTTGTATATGTAAATAACGGTAAGGATCGATATTATCCCATACGGAAGAAAAGTGAATCCTCCCATTCCATTCTATAGAAGCGAGTAAGTGAAAAAATAAAGAAATATGTTGACGGATACTAAGATTGAAATTAGACTAGATTTGAAGAATAAAAAACCTTACTATCATGAAAGGTGTAATTATGGTGACAATGGTGAAGAAGCTCCACAGAACAACGTTTCCAAGTGTGATTGCTGCCGATCGACTCGATTGGTCGAAGCACTCGGAGAACATCATGAATGTTACCGGTCCTGGACCGACAGAGAACCCGATGAAGTAACCTTGTGACCAAATTGAAATTTCGAGATTTATTTTCAGTTATTTTTAGATTTTTTTAAAAATAAGGCAAAGTAGGTAAATGTGAATGAATAATTACCTAAAGTTGCAACAGCCGAAACATAATTCATTCCGTTCACCAAATGTTGCGTGGTCATGGATATTAGAAGCAGAAAGAGGCTGAATCCTTCTATTCCGTAACCAGCTATAAGCAATGTCCTTCTTCCATATCGGTCTGTTAGGGGAGCCTGTTTAAAAAAGCTTAGTATATGGCTAAGTTCTTCTCTAAATCGAATAGAAATCTGCATAACATAAAATAGATACTCACAAATATCAGATGTATCACCACAGACATACCATTGACCCCAACGCTGAAATATCCAACTATATTCCTGTCGATCCCAGCAGCTATGAATATGTTATTCATATTGAACGCGATAGCATTCAGGCCGGTAAATTGAAACGCAGAGGCCAGTACTATGAGTGCAATGACGGAACGTCGTAATTTCGAAGAACGAATCAACTATGACGGGAAAAAAATTCAAATTTATGTGTTGAATACCGTAAGACCGTAAAGATCGTAAGCAAAAACATTTGTTATATGAAGTTCAAATCTACACACGGAGTAGCATCGTTTGTGTGTGTACAACTGAACTAAATGTGGATAATACTTTATGCTCTAAATCAGCTTTGTTACAAGATATACGTTATATGACCATTCAAACTCCCGTAAATGTTCACATACAACGTTGTGAAATACGATGTGGTAAATGTATATGAAAATACAGAAATAGATTTGAAATCCAATGCTGTAATAGTTAGCTGTTAGCAGGAGCCTTCTTAACCAATTAGACATCTTGTGATCTGCTACCTTGCGGCTAAGATATAGTTTAGGCTATGTGAAAATTTGAATCGTTTGCACTTGCTTCTAAAACAGTCATTGGTTTTATCAAGGTTGTATTGGCCATCTCTGTTCTCATATCTTTCAGTTCGTTTTCAACGTCAGATGTTCCACGTAAACGCTTCAAGACAATCCTCGCCTGTTCTTCGTTTTTGTCTTCAATATACAGTTTTCTGCCGTGAATATGTAGGAGATAGAACTATGGCCAATTTACCAGCAAGTCCGCTTTTCAGCAATAAAGAACAAAAATTACCTTGGACTTTCGGGCAAAAACTTGTACAGGAAGATGAAAATAAGGGAAGGGAAGCCGGTGATTGCAAGCAGTAAAGGCCAGAGAGTATCGGTGCCGAAAATCTGTGTTATGGTATTGGACATTAGCACATAATGTATCTAGATGTCATCATGGAACACACGTGCCCACTCTGTCCTTTATAATAGTTAAGAGTAAAGGGATGTAGTATATATGGTTATTCCTCACAATATATTGGTAATTCATACAAGCCAAGCAGCATCACAATTTTAACTTAACTATTCTACGTTCTATTGTCTTTTTTCTGTTCCCTTTTTCGCCTTTTATCGTAACGAGGAATCAACCAAATACCCAAGGAAACCTTAATGCCAATTCCAATCGCCTTAAATATTCATTCATTTCTTTCTATAGGTTCGCTGACGAACTTATCAATTTACAAGCACAATCTAAATTCTGATCACATTATATATTTAAAAAAACGTTCTGACTGGGATAAATAAAGAAATAGTTATATTTTAAATTGTTACCTCCTTTAGGCCAAAAACGTTTGATAATTCCACGCTCAAAGAAACACCAAATCCAATCATGCTTCCGAAAATTCCTCGGAGATTTTGTGAACTGACTTCAAGCACGTACATAGATGTTATACCTGAGATATTGTAGGATCAATGAAGATATCTAGCTATTACAAGAGATCATATAGAACATATAGCAAACGATGGATTTTCTTTACCTACTCCGATGGATGAGGTTGTGATGCCAATTCCTAATCGACTCAGGATCATGGCTTCAGGGGACTTCAACACACCACTTAACCCGGCCAGTAACGACATGAGAACCACAAAGCAATGCCCTAACAACATGCCTCTCTGAAATGAAATGAGTATGTGGATGATTAAGTATATGAAATTTATTGTTTCAATTACGGTATCGTCTGTCTATTCATATTTATTCTATTTATAATTGTCATGAATTCAATTCTTCCATCTTAAAATAGCTGTAAATACTTAATTGTAACTTACCAGCCTTCCAAACTTTCTGGCAATTCCACCGACCAATAAAGAACCGATCACAGCACCGAATGGAAAGGCAGCGGATTCTATGACCCACAAGGTATTCACCAGGCTGTCAGACACGTTCATATCGTATCTATACTATAAAGGAATCAAAAACCTTTTAAAACTTAGTTAGATTATTCTATGGCGATATTTTTTTATCTAACAGTGATATTTAATATCAAATAAAGTGTTATTATTGAGCCTACTTCGTAAAATTCCCGCATTGCGCCAGTAATGGGTCCGAATGCAGCGTTTATCGAACCAATAGAATATCCTTGTTGCCATGCTCCAGTAATAGCAACAAACGTTGTTGTCCATGCGGCATAGAAAGTTATTTGCTGCTGATATAAAGATGTTATTAAAAAAAAAAACGATTTCATTTAAGCTTTTTGCTGATTTGGATTCTGCCTCCTTCATATAGAAAATATCAAATTTACTTTTTTATGTGCGGCTGAATTTCCTGATTTTTCTTCATCCATTTCTGAGCAGTAGTGCTGAAATAACTGACATCAAAAAGCGAAACACTTCTAGCTATTGAAAGTAAAAAATTCTACGATTAAGTTCAATTTAATTTCGGTTGTGATTAAAGTATTTTCGACAATTGTGAACAAGATCAATATATATATAATATATATGTATATGACATAACCGATAATCGGTTGGCCATTAGTCACATTTATTGTGTGATGACATGCTAAAATTATTTCTATGCCGCCGTTGCATGCGCTACTATTCTTTTGCTGCTCTGTCAGACGCTTTGTTGTTCTTCCGTCTGTCTCCGTGGTTACTAGAGTCCATACGTTGTGTGCACAATCCTTATAAGTGTGATGGGAATACCAGTGATCTGTCATTGTATGGTTTTAGTTATATAGAAGTGTATATAAAATGATGTTACATCAACCAGATGGATAAGTTGTTTATAACTGATGATATCCAGACTCTCGTTAAGAAAAAATGTCGATGAAAATATACTGTATAATATTATATAGCAATTGTATAGATTTCATATGGACCCTGCGGCATGCCCTGTGAGTCTTCGTTTTGCATACAATGATCAACAGAAACTCAATTAAGCTATAAACTCGGTTTATGTGAAGTTCTTACAAATATTAACTCTCTCAAAGTAATAAGGCGAAGAACGTCATCAAAACGTGCTGGTTCAGCACTTGATATTAAACGAGCGAGCAAAGCAGTGAGACATTTGATTGCAAGTACATGCATATAAGCACGATAAGTGATGATGTACCCGAGATATTTATAGAGTATCGATCCATTGTGCAGACATTTTGTTAGACTTGGTATATCTTCGAAGTTCTTTCCATAGAACAGATAGTATATTATATGAATGTTTAACTTTTCCATCTTCGGGATTAACAGATTATAAAAAAATGGAACTGCTGTCATTTATTCTGATCAATGTAATGTTATTTTTTTCTTCTCTTGTGATTTTGACGGTGCGAACACTGCGTAACGAGTATATTTACCAGGTATAGTATTTTTCGCTATCATTCTATAGATATGTTCTATTCCTAATCTTTATCTTGCAGAGATTGTCTAAATATCATTTTGAGTGAGTTTTTTGTTGATCATTTTTTACATTCGCAAATTTTGAATTGATCTTGAACAGGTGATGTCAGAAATGCACAATTTCACTGCCAATAAATCTGTGCAGTACTGTACTGTAAACGCAACGAACCAATCTGTTCAGGACGAAATTATGGCGAAAGACGTGGCTCGGTAAGATTATGGTTTAGTAGGGAGATACGAGTAACACTATAATACAGTTTGTTGTATACTCTTTCTTCCGTCATAGCTTGAGCATGTACATCGAGGCAGCTTTGTACGCACCATCTATCATATCCGGCCTTATCATCACATCAATGAGTGATCACATCGGCAGAAAAAGAGCCATCGCTATACCAGTTATTGGTACTGCAATTTCAACGACAATTCAAGTTTTCATTCTTCAATTCAAGTAGATACCTTGCTCTTACGTTC
Organism: Halocynthia roretzi; assembly: GCA_013436055.1. NCBI lineage: Eukaryota > Metazoa > Chordata > Ascidiacea > Stolidobranchia > Pyuridae > Halocynthia > Halocynthia roretzi. Next base: position 22,763 of record QRAM01000123.1, read on the forward strand.
TGTTGGTTATGTTGGTAAATGGTCATTTAGGGCACATCGAGATAACGTTCTGTTGGTTATGTTGGTAAATGGTCATTTAGGGCACATCGAGATAACAGTTCCCCCGTCTCATTGAGAAACAAAAATGCTTGACTAGAGTGAATTGGATGTGGAACAGCGCGTGATTATTAAAGTACCTGACCTCATTACGAATTTAATCCTTCAATAACTCTACAAACCTCGTTGCACGAGTTGAACGATTTCCGCAATGTAACCAATATTCTTGTACAATGAAATGAGCTGAAAAATAAACTAGAAAGAAATTACGATATGAGAAAACTAATGTTTTTTATCATGCTTGTATATTCAGATTGCCTGTTTCTTTACTTATTGGAAATGCATTTGTTAATGGCATGACTGGATCTTACTCGACTCTACTTAACACAAGCATAGCTTTGTTGAGTGATTCGACTGAAACAAGCAAGAGGGGACAGAGGTATGACATATTACATAGCACGTGAAGTATTGAATATGTGAAATTTTCATTGCTTAGCTTCACCTTTCATTTAATTTTTTCTAGATTCACAGTAATGGAATCGTGCGTAACAATAGGAGAAGGGGTCGGTGGTATTGTCATCGGATACTGGATTAAAAACTTAGGGTTTTTATCAGCATCGTACTTTCTCTTTGGATGCAACACCTTTGCAATATTATTATTCGTTTTACTGAAGTCAGACCACAATCATGCAAAGCTAGTTGGAAAAGAAACAAACACAATCGAGGTTTCGACGACTTCTGACAGCGATATTTGTCATTCCAAAAATATTCAGAAGGAAAACTTAACCGGTAGTTTCGTGAAGTCAGAGATTCAATTTTCCACATCAGTTTGCAATCTGTTGAAGTCAGTTTGGAAACTTTATACAACGGAGAGGATTAATTGCACAAGGTGCAAAGGTTGGTCGAAGACTGACGTTTATACAACACAGTGATCTATAAAAAAACGTCAGCTGAGTAATTTCATTTGCAGGCACACGAAATCATCATTGTTGCCATGGGAACACAGCAACTAGAGGACGAGTTTGGCGATTATGGTTCTACGTTCTTTCGTTTGGTGTATACAATTTTGCGCTAGTTGGAATACTATCCATTCAGACAATGTTCTTCTTATCATACCCTCTGTGTTTTAGTCCTGCTCTTGTAGGAATACAAAGTGTAAGAAATTGAGCCATGAGCTCAGTACCACAGTAACAATTAATTAAAGATGAAATTAATAAAATTTATTTTATATATTACGCACGTACAGGGATTGGTGACAGCTACAATTTTTATTACTCCTTTTCTCGTCTGGATTTCGAAATCAAAACACCTCCAGTTTAGCAATCAGTCTTTACTGGTGATTGGAATCGCTTCGAAAACTCTGATGGTTGTAGCAATGTCACTCGCCCAGACATATGTGTTAGTATTTGTTGGTAAGTTTCCAAATGATTATTGTGTTTATTTGTACAAATTAATATCTTCATAGTTTAAAGCAGCGTTTTGAAATGTTCGGGATTAGATTCTTCACCTTTATTTCATTTCGTATCTTTTTTCACAGCTACCAGTTTCTTCATTTTAAGTCAGCTGACAACACCTTTCATTAGAACGCAGATGACTTCACTTGTTGCGGAATACGAACAAGGTATACCTGATTTTTCTTTCAATAATATCTGATTTAAATATAACAGACCCCCGTTATAAGAAACATTGAATTCGTCAGGTGCTGTACTTGCTTTGTTATCCGGGATCGATGGAGTCAGCTCATTGCTTGCTGCCATTGTATTTCTTGTTGTCTATCCAGCAACTTTGCATATATCGCACGGATTCTCATGGATGTTCATGACTGGAATTTTATCAATCCCACTTACATTAATGTTGTAAGTAGACTTAAAAAGCAAACAGTTACTAGGATGTTGACTGTTAGAAATTTCAAAATTCAATTTCTTTCAGGATTGTCTGGCTTGTAGATAAATGTAAATCTACACGACATCTTTCCGAAGAAACCGAAGCGTTATTGAAAGATTAAGATTGAAATAGTATTTATTTACCAACAAAAACGTCTTTTTTTTCTCAAACCAGTGCATAATAAAATGTCAACTTTCACCTTGTTAGTGTAGCGAACATCTTCATCAGTGGATATTGATTTTTTCTTCCATTGCAATATAGTAAATGTAGCCAAAACTGCAGACAAGACACTTTTGCATGATAAACTATTTCACTTCGAAACAGCGGTTAATTGTTCGCTAATTTGCCATAATTTTTTCGCTTCCTCGTCATCTCTTGCTCCACGACCTACTGATTTTTCTTTGCAGTCCCTGCGTAGGTAAATGGATCACAGTTTTCCTCTTTGCAGTATTGAATCAATCTATATGGTAGATGTTCCACTAGTGCTACTATACGTACGCATAATATTTTCCCGTCTCACATTCCAACTCCGGCGCTATGGCGCAATATATCGAGGTTTGCGCGCCGTGACGCGGTGTCTTCCAGAATATTTTTGTTGATTTTGTAGCCAAACTGAAGAGCAAGTCCCAGCAAGATGTATTAGTGCCGACATTTTGTAGAAGATTGGTTCTTACTAAACCTGGGTGTACGCAGTATGTAGTTACACCCGTACCTGAAATACCAGAAATATCTAATCACGAAAGACGGAGGCAATGTCGTTTGCTTAGGTCTAATACGTTTGTTTTTACGAAGTTAAATTGTACAATTTAATTCGTTAAGAGTCATTTACCTTCATAAATATAACCAATTAAAAATCAAAGTCAATGAAATTCTCAAATGCATAAGATATCATACCAGTCAAGATTTTGCTCAGCTCACTAGAGAACATCACATTCATCAGTTTGCTTTGACTGTACGCATCTCTTGGGAAATATGACTTATCCAAATTTAGATCATCCCAGTGAATATACGCATTGTATCTTTTCGTGTGCATGACAGACGACAACGTAATGATACGACTCGGGGCGCTTTTCTAATGGAATATTACGAGATAGTATTTACGATAAGGCGGCTAAACCAGCAATTACATAGCATTGCACTTAAACACGAAACCTTTATCAAATCGAGCAAAAGATTTGTCAGGAGAAAGTGTCCAAGATGATTCACACCGAAATGCATTTCAATTCCGTCTTCTGTTTTCGACTTTGGACACATCATGATTCCTGCAGAAAAACACGACTTTTACCTCATGTTCACTATGGTTCCGTACAAATAGTTTATGCATGGAAAATCCAAATGTTTGCTGAATCCATTACCTGCATTATTAATGAGAATATCAAGTCTATCCTCAGATTCATTGATTTCATCAGCAAACTTTCTAATAGAACTAAAGGAAGACAAGTCAAGTTGTTTGAAATAAATTTCCGGCGATCCGCTTTCAGTGCATATCTAGAAATAAAAGCAAGTCTACAATATTCAGTAAGGCATGAGATTTGTTTTTGTAATTTAGAAGGGATTATCTAATCCATGTCAAAATAATCTCCGGTAAGCCGCTTTAGTATGACCATATCGCATTAATATGTAGCACAACATGTAAAAAAGATAAATTCAGTCAGAATAGTCTATTTATTAGAGGTAACAAAATATTGTTTTATGGTGATGATTTTGGTGCGAAATAAAACAGTGCTAAATGAATAAAATACTCGTTTGGTCGATTAATGCCCCTCGACATAAGAATTCTTTCAAATATCTGAGATTTCAAACTAATTTCAAGAAGTGCACAGTTTTTGGTCATATAAATCTACATATGCATTCAATCTTGAGTGTGTTTGGACTTCTTTATTAAAATTTCCGTCAATTAATTGTCTACCAGTACAGTTTCATATACTAATAAAATTTATTTATACCTCGTCTCTTGCTGCTTGTCCTTTTTCTACGTTTCGACATGCTATTATAATTCTAGCTTGACGCTTTGCTAAATCCAGAGCAGTCTCAAAACCGATTCCTGTGTTTGCTCCCGTTATAATCGCCGTCTTTCCTTTTAGACAAACATCACTTCTTACCCAAGTACCTTTGGCTGATTTTACTTTTGCCTTATCCATCGGGGTCACACGAGAACTCTTATTAGCCATGAATTCCTTAAGGTTTTCTGGAAATAGAAATGCTGTATATCTAATGCTGTGCAAATCTGTTTTTTTTTGCTCAGTACAGCGACTGGATTCAGTTAAATATGACTTGAATTACGCAGAAAATTTACGGTCCTGCTGCTGTTATATTAAAATGCTTTGTGCCCGGGAGGATTTACATACAGATCAATAAACACGCGATATTCTTATCATGATGAAAGACTATTTGAAATAGAAATATCAATAACGAGATAACTTCACGTAATATACCAATCGTTACTCAGAAATGATGAAAATAAATTACAACTAGAATTGTAAACAATTATGCAGAACTCACGTCGTTTTCATTCGTGAAGTTGTACATTATCACGACTAGCATCACCGTGCTTAAAATCCTGAAAAAATCCTGTGATCTTTGCCATGCAAAAGTAACAATCTAAAACATGATCACTTTGCTCTCGCCATATCTTGAATGTAAGGAATAACATAATTATTCCTTTTTGCACATTTACGTAGTAATATAATAGATATCTCAGTCATCTATTGCAGTTATTTGTAAATGTATGCACATATAATATATTTTTGACAATATAACCTATCTATCCGAATGTGAAAAATATTCAGTTGCACTATGCCTTATACATATGCTCATTCAACTCTTGAATATTGAATATAAAATGTAATTTACAATTCTAGAACACTTTCTGTTGGACACTGCTGATGTGACAGCAGCGCGAAATTGGATGCGTCACGTATAAGCGAGTATTGTACAAAGAAAACGACAATTTGCTCGTTCAACTTGGCCAACGGCCATTGTACAACATTTCTTCGGGACTCTCGTTTTTGAATATTAATCCCATTATTACAGCAGGAGTTCTAATAATTAATTACGGATAATTATTTTCTAATTAATGGAAATTAAAATATTACTCAGAATCTTCAATAAAACGGGGTCGAAGAAGGTTTGACCCATCTTCACCTAATTCGCTGTAGCGAAACACGTTGCACTCCATGAAGATATTTCATCATGCATAACATTTTGTTACAACGATAATTACCAATGAACAAATAAATTGCTTTCCATTTTTTTCTTCTTCGTGATATTATCATTATTGCGCTCATGCGAATTAAACGACCAATTTATTTACTAATTTTCTTGATTGTTTGTATTTGTTCAAGGCGAGAATCGTGCAATGCGGTAATTACTGTTATTGTTTTACAGACATACTTCGGGATCGAAATTAAAACAGTTGGCGCTTTTCCAGCTCAACATTTATGATTAGTGCTGCATGGTTATTGCGCATTTCTTGTATTGAACAGCAAGCTAGACGTACGGTCATAAAATTTTCAAGGAATTTGTATTTACATCGAAATAACCAAACCTGCCGTTCCGAGTTCTCCAGGAATACATCTTCGATATCCTGCAGGTTACTATCATCCATTCCTTCGGACGCTTCTGGACCAGCTAAACCACGAGTGAGTTCCAAATGAATTTTAATGTAAATGTTGCAACTGCACTTGAGTTACCGTTTTTTATTTTATCACTGCAAGGTATCTAAAGCTGTTCTTGTAGAAAAGGAATTGAAATTTAGACATCAAGAAAAAGAAGCACTAAAGCTTTTCATCAGAAAAAACAAAATGGAAGAAGCTCAGATTGAGAAAATATTGGCACCATATAGGCTATCTGTTAAAGAGCAGGTAAAATTATGATGGACATTTCATTCACATAAGTCTCTAAAGAAACTCTTAGACTTTATATATTATATGAATAATTTAAAACTAATGGTGCTTTAAATTGTAAAATAAATCTAATATGGAACATGTATGCAGGATTCTCAGAGGTCTGTTTAAAGAAACTGCAGTTATATATATAAGTCTCTAAGGGACTATGGATTGTATATATCACAAAAGGGATTTAATCATAGTGGTGCTTTAAATTTTGGAATGATCCAAGAGATGCCGCTTATGGGCAGGAGTTTGTATTTAGTTTGGGATGGATTTTAAGCCAAAATTTATTGATAACATTTATTTTTGCATTTATATTTATCAGGGAGACATTGTGAGAACAATGAAGGAAAACAATGCGATTACAATGGATATCCAGGTAGCTATAGCAGAACTAAAAATTCGTAAGAAAAAGCTTAAAGAGAAGGAAAATGATGTGGCTGCAAAAGAGGATTTCCCTCGTCAGAAAATGGAGGATACTCTCAAACGACGTTTTTTCTATGGCCAGTCGTTTGAACTATATGGAGGTTGTTGAATTTCAGTTTTTCTAGTTATAGTTTACGCTTAATTTCTAAAATTGATTCGAATTTTTATATCAATACAATCTATGTGTATGTGTATAATAATGTTTTTCTGTTTGAATTTTTCAAGGTGTTAGTGGTCTCTATGACTTTGGTCCAGTTGGCTGCATGCTAAAGAATAACATTATAGCAGAATGGCGTCAACATTTTATAATGGCGGACCAGATGCTGGAGATAGATTGCACCATGCTTACACCAGCACCTGTGTTAAAGTATTATCTTTGTTAACAGATTGTAAATATTGTATTTGCAGTTCATTAACTCGTGTATATCTATTCTATAGAACTTCAGGACATGTTGAAAGATTTGCTGATTTAATGGTCAAAGATCTCAAAAACGGTCAGTGCTTCAGGGCCGACCACCTACTCGAAGCTCACCTGGAAAAATTGATGGACAGCAAAAAAACAACCGAGGAGAATAAAGCTAGAATATCTCTAATTATGAAGCAAGTAGGAAAATAGGAATATTGGTTGGAATGATATATGACATATATTGGATGCTCGTATCACTTTTATAAATGCATTCTTCTGTCCACAGATAGACAACTATGGAGCTGAAGAATTGAACAAATTGCTGAAGGAATTTGAAGTAAAGTCTCCGGTGTCCGGTAATGACATCTCTGAAACGATGGAATTCAATCTCATGTTTCAAACACATATTGGACCGGGAGGAGCAATGCCCAGGTGTGATAAAATTTATTGTAAATAAGTCTTAAGACCTGAGGAAGATGCCTATCATTAATATTATAATATTTTACAGTTACTTACGACCAGAGACAGCTCAGGGAATATTTTTGAATTTCAAACGTTTGCTGGAATTCAACCAAGGCAAGCTACCCTTTGCAGGTGTACAAATAGGAACCTCATTTAGAAACGAAATATCTCCACGATCCGGTTTGATACGTGTCAGGTAATAATGAACTTAATAACCTTCCTAATATAATTTTAAAAGTTATGATTAAATCAAATTTTGAAATCTCACTTTGAAATCTCAATTCAGGGAGTTTCAAATGGGAGAGATAGAACATTTCGTTGACCCCTTGAACAAAAAGCACCCAAAATTCAAGTCTGTCGCTGATACCAAAGTTATGTTATATTCGTCAAGAGCACAGCTAAGTGGCGAACCACCTCATATGATGTCTCTTGGAGAAGCTGTGAAAGAGGTTTATTTCTGAACATTTAAATACTTTATGGAATTATGGTATTATGGAATAGATGAGTACCTTCAGCATTATCATAGTGCAATAGTAGATATAATAATTATCATCATGGCCACATTTCTTCTAATAAACTGTTGAATTCTGTTCAGGGTATCATCAATAATGAGACACTCGGGTTACTTCATGCAACGGATTTATTCGTTCTGCTTGAAGATCGGCATAAATCCTCTCCGCTTTCGATTCAGACAGCACATGGACAATGAGATGGCTCATTATGCTTGTGATTGCTGGGATGCTGAATGCAAAACGTCCTATGTGAGTCTTTATATTATATATATAATCTCGATATAATATTGATAAGTTTTGTATCAATATTGTTACTTAAAAACAGGGATGGATCGAATGCGTTGGATGCGCTGATCGTTCTTGCTATGATTTGACTTGCCACGCTAAAGCTACCAAGGTTAACTTAGTAGCAGAGAGACCACTGGAGAGTCCGATCATTTGTTTAGATCAGCTTACATTTTATGAAATGTACAATATATATGTATATATGTACAAGCATGCACACTGTTGTGAAATGTGAAGCTTTCGATATGGAATGTTAATGTTCCTATGCTTCCTTAACATTTGATTATACAAGGAGGTTGAAATTCTGGATTTGTCTACAAACAAACAAGTTCTAGGTAAAAGCTTCAAGGGCGATGCTAAAATGGTTACAGAGCTACTTGCTGAGAAGACACACATTGACATCGAAGATTTGGAAAAAAAGATAAATAATGATGGGTAGATTGCCTGCTATATATAAACGTGTAATGCCAATCAGAGAAATCTCGTATTAATATTCATCATGTTTCACTTTTAGCTCCTTTGTTCTCGCAAGTGAAGATGGTAAATCTTTCACAATAACAAAGGAAATGGTTAAGTTCAAACGTACAAAGAAAACTGTTCAGGTATAATATTAATTACCTGATCGAGTTCAAATTAAATCCATGATTGATTTAAATGTAGTTCAGCCGACATTTTCTTAGGTGCGGTAAATTATTCAATATATATTTCATATTCTTTACATTACATTAATATCAAGGTGGAGGAATATGTACCCTCAGTTATTGAGCCTTCTTTTGGATTTGGTCGTCTTCTTTATTCCACACTTGAACACAACTTCCGAATTAGAGCGGCGGATGCACAAAGAACAGTATGTGATTTCACTCAATGAGCTATTATCTACATAATATCTATAAAATTCTTTTGTTCTTCCAGTTCTTTGCATTGCCATCGCTGATTTCTCCATACAAATGTTCACTGTTGCCACTGAGTAACAAAAGTGAATTTCAGCCTTTTGTGCAGCAAATATGTTAGTTCAGTTAGAATTTCATAATATTTTATGGTTATAATATAGCACATTATTTTAACTTATGAATATATCTTCACAGCAAGTGCATTAACCAAACTCGGAGTCTCTCACAAAGTGGACACATCGACAGGTTCTATAGGAAGACGATACGCAAGGACCGATGAAATAGCCGTCCCGTATGGTATCACTATTGATTTTGATACGGTCAAGTTATTACCACACACTGCCACCTTGAGAGAGCGGGACACCTTAGTTCAGATCCGTGCCGAGGTAAGCAGAATACCATTGCATATCCAGTGATTGGATTGAAATTTTTTAGTCAACATCCCTGAATTTTTTTGTCTAAGGAATTGATAAACTAAAATATGCAGCTAATGATGTGTTGAATAAACAAATATTTTGTTCAAACGTAATTTAAGTAACTGGTTCAAAATATAACCTCTCAATGCATATAGCAGATTTTGACATGGCTATGGAGGTTCGCTGTAACAATTGGGACTATACCACTCAAACCATGTCATTGTGATTATACGATTACTTAACTGTTTCAGATTGATGAGCTGCCCAAAATAGTTGCTGATCTTTCTCATGGTGAAACAACTTGGGACGAAGTAATGGAAAAATATCCTCTGTTCGAAGAACAACAAACAAAATAAAAATCCAACAATAAGAACCAAAAGGTAGTTGGTGATTGTAGATTATTGGTGTGTATGATGGAAGGTATTAGTATTAGTTAATGAAGCCGTAGTCTAAAGAACTGTTTGAAGATCATAGTATATTTGTATTAACTGTTAGGTAACTTAAAAAATCTATTGCGGCTGCTAGGTTAATGGTAGAATATTTTCTTGTCAATCCTGTGGCATAAATAAAATCAAGCAACCGTTGAGCAATGTGTACTTCCTGCCAAAAGTTGTTAGAGTAACCATGTGTATGATGGATAGGGAATTAGGGGGTACTGGCTGCCTTTACTTACTCAATTTCTTCAGAGAACAGTTTTTTATTGAGAATTGTTGAATCAATAACAAAAAGAAACATTCAAGAATTAATTTTGCATATTACTGATTGAGTGAATTAATATATAAATGTGGTACCGAATAAAATCAAGTTGCAATTAGCTTTCAGCTCCAATTTAATCTGCTTTTACCAAAGACCCTATAATTCTGTATGAGCATTTCCGTTAGACATCGGATAATTGCAGATGCAGTTTGGAGGATTGCAACAAGGTTGTAGACTTTCGTCATTCATCCCAAACTGCGAAGGAATTGCTGGAGGTATTGTATTTTTATGTCGGTTTGAGGCAGCCACAACTAAATTGATGATATCCGTGTGAGTGTTGGGATCCAGCGGATAAGATTCTCCAGGATCCTCTTCCACATTGAAAATGAGAGGGGGATTGTGCGAAATTGTGCTGTCAGCATAACAATCGAGGTATAGAAGTGTGTCCTCCTTTGGTCCACCATCAGGTTGGCACAGAGAAGTGTAGTTATGGACAACATCCTGGGTGTTCCAAAGTATTATGGACAATATAAATCATTATTATTAAACAACATATTTAATGGCTTCTTCACGTTTTCATTCTGGTTCAGAATTGCAGGGAATTGAGATTACAAGTATTTTGGATGAAAACTGTTATTGAATTTCACCTGAGTATGATAGTGCAGCTTGAACTTGCCATAACGAACTGCCATGAGTCTGTCCGAGCAGTAATGGAATAACATTTCGTGCGGTGATGAATCGTTATTGTTTTTCAATATATCAATTATGTTTTTCCCATCTATAGGCTTGTCTAAAATAACAACGATGCTTCAATAAAATTGTATACAATAATACACAAAGTAAAAATACTACCACAACAAATAATGGAATATTTTAAAATTTGTGCGAACCAAACCCATTATTATACTCGTGTCCTGCCATGTGAAGAACAGTTGGGTACAGGTCCATTGTGCTAACGATCGTGTCACTTACAGTTCCAGCTGGGACTGTACCAGGCCACCATGCTATTGCTGGGACTCTTAGGCCACCTTCCCACGATGAGCCTTTGCCACCTTTATATACATGAACTTCAATTTCCACATTAAACTGCCCTACCTTCATACAACATATTGTTTGGTATTTGGCTTTAACAATTCAAGAGATACATTATAATTTCGTATTCAGATGCTTACATCAATTCTATGATTCCAGATTACCCACATTCAAATTTTTTCCTTTCATAACAGGCTTTACATGTATAACAATAATTGTGTGACATTAGCCGTAGTTTTTAAATAATGAAATCAAGAATTATTTCAAATCCAGTTATCTAGTAAGTCAAAATTTTATCGAGAGTTTACTTCTACCTCTAAACATTCCAGCAGATCCACCTTCATTGCAAAGTTCCAATTGTGGGCCATGATCGGATACGAACATGACTAATGTTTTATTATCTATCCCGTTTCTTTTCAAAGCATCCAATACTTCACCGACAGCCCAAGACATTTCATTAATGCTGTCACCATAAATACCTACAAGAAAATACAATTATAATAAAACAAGAAAAAATGTTTTACAACTAACTTGCATATACTATTTAATCACCTCTTTTAGAACTTCCACAAAATTCTTCAGAACAGTACAGGGAACTATGAGTTTGCAACAAAGGGAAATAGAAAAAAAATGGTCTTTGTAGATTATCAGTAATAAATTTTTTTGCATCTTCTACCATCTCTCTTGTTGTGTTTTCCATCACGACAGGTTGCTGGATGAAGGTGTTGTTCCGATACTTGAAACATTTCTCACCCATTTCCTCAGTAGAAAACTAAAGAAACTTTGTCAATTATTATATTCTACCCGACAAAAAAACGACAAAATCACAAAGTTACCTTTTTGGGATCACATTTCCAATTTTGTCCATACGGAAAATTGGTACCGACAAAGTCAAAGCCGTGATGGCCGGGCAAATGTAGGCCGTCATTAGCATGATGCTTGTTGATACCTTTTCATTATTAACAGCATTGAGTACTATGTGTATTTACTTGTAGGATTGCAGAAAGTACCTAAATGCCATTTCCCAACCATTCCAGTAGCATAGCCCAACTCTTTCAATTTTTCAGCCATCGTTATTTCCTCTTTCGGGAGTCCACCTGCCCCGTATTGCCATAAAACACGTTGCGGACCAACCATACCGATACGAATTGGCAGTCTTCCTAAATTAATTACGATATCCGTTGTATGAAGGTGTTTCAGTCGGTTTAATCTCCTAATGGTATATTTGAGTGTAGCGACATTAGGGTGCAGCCGATACCTGTTAACAGAGCTGCTCTGCTGGGCGTACACAAGGAATCAGCAGAGTACCAGTGCGTGAACCTCATTCCTTCCTCAGCCATTCGTTCTAGAGGTCCACGCTCTTGGGAAGGATGACCGTAACATTGCAAATCGCCGTAGCCCATGTCATCGGCGAACATTATAATAATGTTCGGCTTTGAGGAGAGGCATAAATGCACATTCCACAGTCCCATAATTACTGGTAATACAAAGAGAAATGGGGGCATGGTATTCTGCTGAAGAAAAAAATCCATTCAGATGACAAGTTTGGTTTATATCATGTTAGGTAAGCAATCAATAGATATTCATGGATTTGAAATCAGAAAAAGGTTCCAACTTTAGACTAGACTAAAATAAAGTAGAAGGAAACAAAATATTCGAACATAGAGTCTTCATCAGAAATTTTTGAGGTGAGGCATGGTCTATTTTTTGGGGGTCCTCAGAACAATTGCCGGAACAGGCGGAACAGGCATATCTAAGCAGCCATAGACGAAGGATTGAATATGGTATGATTTTAGAAAAGACATAATTTTGTAGCTACACGGCTACACGGCTACAAGCTATACATTCATTTCTATGGGCTGTAAATCAGTTTCTACATAACCAATCAAGAAGTTTACACAGAAAGTAAGTATCCTATTTTATGACTCTATGTTAAATCAAAATTGATTTGAGAATTCTAACATTTTTAGGAGCCTTACAGCTTAGAACAGTTTCGGGACCCCATGCTCTATCGATTACTATAGAATAGCTCAAAATGATGAAATCTTTGAGACTCCCTGTAACTTCAGTTTCAGGTACAAACGTCACGATTTTCATTTCAAAACTTGAGGATCAATAGGCCTCTAACCAAGCATCATTCAACTCTTGCTCTTTTCCTCTTAAATTTCTTTGCAATAGTTCTACCGACAAGTGTGGTGAACCTTTCCGCCATTTCTTCGTCAGATATGGAACCCACACTCCCACTATCTTCATCTTCTTTTTTTATTGGTTCTTCTACTTCGTTATTCCAATATTTCATCATTTTTTCAGTGTGTTTGTTGAAACCATTGTACGACTGCCTTCCATAATCAAGTTCATAAAACTCCTTGATGTTCTGGACCGATAGAAAAACGCTTTCTTTTGCTGATGACTCGGGAAGATCAATTTCCCATTGGTCCGTTATGACCGATTTAGTATTCAGTTCAAGTTTTTTGTTAGTTTCTTCGCTCTGGCCTCTTTGCATGAATTTCATTCTGCGCAAATGTATCGACAGACTGGCTTTGTTACTCATGATGTCAGAGATTTTTTGTAGGTCGCTCTATCTGTTATTTATCAGGCGGTGTATAACTGGACGAGTACAAAGTACAAAAATCTCCAATGTGAGAGAAAAATTATTCTAACCTACAACATGTGTTTAGGTTTGTTTATTACACACGCCACAAACCGAATATTAATATATCCGCCATTGCAAAAATAGGATATTATGGCAAATTTACCCGTGAACAGAACACAGCTAAAAGATAGCAAACCATAAGACAGTAAATCGAATTAAATACTATCAAAATTGGTTATATTGTATAATACAGTCGAAAGTTATCTCATTTGTGGTGTTATCAGATGGCGAGGCCTCGGTCAGCTGAAAGTCAGGGTCGGCCTGACACCTGTTCAGGTGTATGGTAATTCGACCCGGTCATTGATAATACATATATATTTAGTGTATTAATGTACTGTTGCTCCTAAATTCTTCTTTTCGGTGCTTGTAATTAAAAACACCGTTCGAGCCGCTATGGCCACTAAATAAATGAACCATGACTGCATTTTTTGAACCACAGCCACAGAACACTCATGTTACTAGATACAGATATTTCAACTCAATAATATTTGAATGGCTTCGTACAATGAAGAAATCGAGCTCAGCTCTCATGATGTGTTGGATGATTTATCTCAGTTTAACAGTGTTTGTCAAGAAATCCGAGTGGTAATGCAAAACTTATCGAAGATCAAAGCGAGCAAGAAAGATTCCGGGCGAGAAGTAATTAAAGAGTTACAAATCGAAGCTTGTCTGCATTTTCTAACGCTGAAAAAACTCAATCGCCTCGCTCAGATCAGATGTAAGAACCTCAAAGATGCCACTTTGGAATCAAAGCAAAAACTAGATGGCAATAACTTGCGACTGCAAAACCTTCAGTATGAAATCAGTCATTTAAATAGAGAGGTCAACAACTGTCTTCAGTTCAAATCAAAACACGAGGAAATTGACCTACAGTCGGTAAACGAGTTTTACTCAGAAGCTCCGAGTGTTATTTCAAAACCAGATGAAACCAAATCAAACCAGCATCTTCAAACTTTAGCTCGCTTGGACTGGGAGATGGAGAATCGCAAGAGGCTAAAACAGGAGCTAGAAGAGACTAGTGAATTAAAACAAAAAGTGAACCTTGAAATTAGCAAGAAAAAGCAACATCTGAATGACCTTCGACCTTGCCTGGACAACGTTCTGAAAAACACCCTGCAGCTGCAAGAAGCACTCGGGGAGCACGTGGCAAATACTCGTTCAATGAATGAGAAAACGCATCTTCTACCCAGACCACTCTATGTTCTATTCGTTCAGCTGAAAGCTTACGCAGAGGCATGTGATCCTAATCTTGAACTATCTATAGAGGGAGATGCAGAAGAAGCAAAACGTCATGTCGCCAACAACCACAGTCAGGTCATAGATGCCACAAATTCATACAGTGAGTACACACGAGAAGACAGCGATTCGGAAACAGAGGATAGAGAAGAACGAGAATCTGATACAGGAAGAAGATTGAGTACTAAATCCGATGTGCAGATGGATACAAGCTCCGAAAACATAATGATGAAGCATCCATTAAGTATCCTTCTGAAAGTACATTTACAATCTAAGCACACCTCTTGTATCGCCTTGCACTTTTCCTACTACACGGAACTTGAATTTGTCACAGTAAAGTCCACGCACGAACTGGAGGGCGTGGATACAAGCATACAAGCTTCTTTCCTACTGCAGTCTGAGTCTCTTTTCAATGACTTACAGGAATCGGACTCCGGAGAGATAGTATCTGAAAAAGTAAAGGCCAAATACTTTTTTTCTTCCACGGTCAACTTCAGATTAGACAAAAATGAGCGTGCATATCTCTGGGTTCAGAAGTTGGCAGGATTGGAATTTCGTAATTCTGAAAAGTCGGCCGATTTCAGAATGCGTTTCACACACATGAAAAAAGTCATTGCACTCTTACGCAGGCGGGTAATCTCTCGGGTTTCTTTGAGCGATCAGCTTCAAAAGTTTTCCGGCAATGTCATAACATGCGATGCAGCATTCACTGAAATGATGGCTCCCCTAATTCACTTCAAACTTGCTGCTTGGAAGGAAATTGACCATGAATCCTATTGCAAACTGCCTTACACCATTGCGACTCAGCATCTAGGGCTGTCCCATTCAAGCGATCATTTCTACATTGCTTCGGTTAACAGGGGTGCAAGCGCAAATGCAGAGGTTACTGCAGTCGTTTCCGATCGATATCCTGAAGAGTGGCCGATATTCAATATCTTTCTGAGCTGGCATGGTGACCATACTGCTTGTGATAATATTAATGTGAGAGAGATGGAAGTAGAATTGAATACTGGAGTTCCTTTGGAATGTATGTCGAAGAAAATAGCCGACCAAATGCTGTCAGCACAAATGTACAGGTTGTTATCTTTACTCGACGTATATGTGGAAACCGATTGTGTTAAGGAAGGTAACGATCTACCGGCAGAATTTGCATCGGATAAGTTGTGCCCACGTGTTTCAAAAGGTCGTGCCAGGCTCAAGCCATTTAAGTATCATCGCAAGTACAGATTCCAAAGCCATCAATGATGAACTGTGAAGCAAGAAGCGGGCTTGTTTTGTTCAACTGCATGAACCCGGATTAGCATTGGCCATCACAAACGTTTTATTTGTCTTTTGCCGTGTTCAAATTTGGTTTTAAAGGCAATGTTGAAGTTGCTCTCAATCACACTATTTTTCTTGATGTTGCTAGAAGTAGTAGCACATTTTACATGCAAATGTACATAAAATAAAAACACTGGCAGTCATGAATGAGAAATATATAAAACCATCCCATCAGGGAATAAAAAAGTTGCACAGTAGTTTGTAAGAAGCATGCTTTTAAAATCAAGAGTCAGCATCTAGTAATTACATTAAAGAATCTTTTCCAGAAGTTTTAAAATAGGCATCAATGGTTTTCCTGGGTCGGCGAATTTTTTTCCGATGACATCTCTGAACAGCTTCAGCAGAAAATTTATTGCAATCCTGCTCCGGTGTCTTTGTAGAATCTTGCTTCGGCAATGATATTGGATTCATCTTGGACGATTCCATGGTGTATATGTTCTCCTTGTCAGAGTAGCTAGACATTGTCAGGGTCTTTGCAACCCGTGAATTCAGATATACACTCTTCTTCTTATAAGGTGGTGTACGGACAAGCCATTTATCTATGGAAGGTGTTGTATTTTCACGCTTGCTTTTTTGAGGGTGCAATTTAATATTAGTATCAAGTGATGAGTTTGAATTAGTAGATTCCAGAATAGTTGATGACTCTACCAATGTGGGCTTCGCAAGTGGTTTCAACCCTGATAGGACAGGGAGTTTGTCTAAAAATGTGATAAATTATAAGTCAAGTCACAATCTAATCATTTACACTCAAAAGATAAAATACTGAATTTCAGTTACCTTCAATATGAATTGAATTTGTTGTCAATGCATCAGCATGTCCGTCAATCATAGATTTTGACGGGAATTCACTGCAGGCAATATCCCAAACCCTTACGGCACATTCGTCCGAGCATGTCACGAGTTTACTGAAGTCATTTGGTGACCAAGCGACAGCAGTCACCTCAGACATGCCTTCACTTACCAATCGAATTATTGGGGTTTCTATTCCCCTGTTGACCTAAAATTTTCAGTAATTAAGTTAAGTACACAGTTGTCTTGTCAAGTACGTGGTCGTATTAAAAAAAAAATATTGTATTCTTGACTCACTCTCCAAATATATCCCATGTTATCATCTGATCCGCTCAGTAAGAAATTGTTATCAGGGCTTAGGGCAGTCCTAATGTAAAATGATGTATTGCAATGACCTCTGTACCTACAAACTGGCTTCCTAAAAAAAGATTGATATTAAAATCATGAACTTCTGGAACTAAATATAAATATATCAGTAACTTGCTGTAGCAATAAAATAATGCCTAATACGAAAGCAAACCTGAAATTTCTGATTGAGACAGCTGAAGAAAGATCAAAGTGAAAAATGGAATCGTCTGTGCAAGAAGCAAACAACTGGGTAGAAGTGGAGTCCATCGTCAAGCAAGTATAACCTCTCCGCCGTTGACTACTTCCTGGATATGGCAGTGTCTCTTTAGGTAACATCCTGTGTGCTGATTTTCCTCCTAAAATGATAAGATTTCTATTATTGTATATAGAAGACTGCATGATTGCCATAAATTGAATAGAATAAGGTTACTATTGTTTCCAGTTTTCAGTAACTGAATAAATTAATTTCAAATCCTATTGCCATATGATAACCATACCAAGTTTTGCAGCAGATTGCAATTTTCTTAGATCCCATATTTTTAGCGTGCCATCCATAGCACCAGCTGTTATAACAGTATGTTCGTTTTGAAAAATAACTGATGAGACAGTTTGTCTGGAATCCTAATAAGAAAGATTCAGAAAAACAAATAAAAATATGTAAAAAGAATAAAAATAATAGGACTACACACCTTGCCAAGCTGTCCTGCATCTGTCATTGAAATTCTCCGTCTTTTTCTTAAAGGTGTAAGGCAATCGTTTATCACATGACCCCCTTGAATTCTTAAGACAGGGTGGTGAGGCAATTGCTTGGAGGTGCGTTTGTCCCAGATTAATATGTTGCCATCTCTTGATCCAGTTGCAAACATGTCTTTGAAGCATCATTGTTAGGGACGATACATAGCAATTGTATTGTAATAATTTTTTTATATGAACTCACTTTTATCATGCTTCGAAGCACTAATTGACTTCAAACTGCAGGAATGGCCACGAAAAACGGCAATCGCTTCTCCCTTTTCAAGATCCCACAACGCAGCGCTCTGGTCACCGGATGCAGTAGCCAATATTCGTTCATTAGGTACCCATGTGATGTCAAATATTGCATTGTTGTGTGCTTTCAATTTATATATTGGTTGCAATGGAAGGGAACCATTTTTAGATGATGATTGTCTAGAACGAAGTGAAAATAAGGAGATGCTTCCATTCTCATCTGCAACTGCAAAATTGTCTTCATTTCCATCAGCTGCGAAAATGAGCAACAGAAAATTATTGAAACCTGTTTTAAACGGCCTAAAGCAGCGGTTAATATCAAGAATGAAGTTACCTGTGCAGAATTCAACAGCGTATGGAGGGATTTCAGTCTAAACATGATACATTTCTCGTTATTGAATATGAAATTGAGTAATTGTTGATAAATAAATGGCAATATATAACAAACCTCAATTTCACCAGGCATTATATATTTGTTGTTCGAAGTACAACGAAGATTTTTCAATTGACATTCTTTCAAGTTGCCAAAGACATCTGATGTAGATATTTATAAAAAAAAATAATTTACATTTAAAATATTCGATAATCTGCTATATACCATACTGAAAAAATACTCCAATAAACCAAAATTGTATTTCCTAAAACTCACGTACCTTGCGTCTTCCGCAACCGCCAGTAATCAGAAAACTTGCAAACGCCTGAACTTCCAGCATGAACTTCATAGCCATTTAAAAAAGACGATATACTGCGAGTAAGTTTCATTATTAATTGAAAAGGAATAGAGTCTACTTCTCGAGCTTCTAGAGGTCTCGTTTAGCTTGTGTTCGTTGCGCTTCACGATCTCGAATAAGCCGAGTTCAGATTTCCCGCCGAAGCCAAATTGGTAGGCGCTAATATATGGCAATAAAAAACATATAACCTCGAGGTAGAATCCTACTTACTTTCCAACCGCTTATTGTAACATGAGTGTTTTAAACTATAGCGTAGGTATACTGTTCAATCTCAAAAAAATTAAGGATAGCTGTATGAATATATATTGTTGTTGCAGTAAAAATGTGTATAGTTTACAGCACTTTTTGCATAAAAACTACTGAAAAATCTATCCATAGTGTTTGTAAATTTTCAGAACTCCTTTAGTTTATATGTATTCATAGGAGAAGTCCAGTACTGTGGTTCCGTAAAAAATGTGAAAGAACCAAGTAAATAAAATTTTGTTTCCTTTAATATTACACCGTGTCGTTTGAACTTACCAGTGCAATTATTCAAACGTAGATTTTTTGCAGTAGAAGACTGTCCATAATATAATCATGACATCAGTCAAGTACAGGTTTTTTCCAACTTGCATGNATACAGAGGGACCGGATTAGTCTGAGGTACGATTCTAAAACCGCGCTTCCAATCATGTTCTACACAATAAATCACTCCATATCCAAACATTCTGGATTTAATGCTCAACATAATAAATTAAGCCCCGTGTATTATATATCGAGGCGTTTTTCCCCACGGGCGCTCAAAGTATCCAACCGCACAGGATGTACGACAAGAATAACTCTTGACATGAACGTCCTCAAGTTAAATTTTATATTAAAACATTTGGAATCGATTGGTTAGCACAATAAACTATACCACATGTACTGTATATTGATGCCCTTTTCCCGGTAGTCGCCGTTCCTGGTAGACGGAGGATGCGAGATGGAAACATAGTCTAATTCCTTTGCAAAATTCCAATATGCCCCTCAAGCTATCTTACATCTCTGACAATAGATTTGATACTGATAATTAGACTGCACCTATCCTTCTTTATATCTTTCTTCACACAAATACTAATATACTCAAGAAACAACAAGTGTTCATTCCATATCCTAACAATGTTGCATTAGGAATTTATTTCTAGGAAGAGGTTGTTTGAACCATTTTAATTTCACGTTGAATAACCTGAAAACGTTTTATAACGTATCATACCTATTTTTTCATGACAAACTTCGGAAATAATCTAACCTAATTCCACTAGTTAATATCAACTTGATCTTGATCAGAACTTACAAAAAATAAATCCCTGGTTCATACAAACCTTATTCTTGTAGTTGATCCGCCCATCTGTGCAAATTAACAAAAAATCTCAGTCCCAATTAGTTGGCACCTCAAATGCACTGGTGGAATGATTTGCGTCACAATGGTTGCTTCCAGAACTTCCTTCCATGGCATCCTGCATGGGCACGTCCCTCTCAACAGCATGATCAGCTAAGAGGGTTGGGATATCTGTGTTGGCTGGCGACTTTTCAACCACGGGGTCTTTAGCGGGGTCAGTTTCGATGCCATCCTGGGATTTTTGACGTTTTGTTTCTGGTTCATCGGCCGTTTTACTTTCGTCGAGCTCCGACTCCCCCGGTTGTGAAGAATTGCAAGATTCGTCACCACTTCGCTTCTGTCCAGCTTTCAACATTTCTGTTTGTCCAGTAGAGGACAAGATCTTAGTAGCTGCCAAGCATGCAGAGAAAGATGTAGAACTTGATGGGGTCAAAAGCTTTGTAGCTGTTTCAGTGGATGTTGTGGCATTACTGTTATTGTGGTTGGGCCTCCAAACCTTGTTTTTTGAGTAAACTGGAGGTGGGCGCGGTCGATATAGCGGAGCAGAATATATTTCACCCGCTACGTCTCTTTGGTATTCTTCGTAAGATCTAATTGTATATTCATTCGATTGATTGCTCCCAGCAGTCAATAGTGAGTTTTTGACCAACTTTGCCTGTTTAAATTCAAACTACTTCTGTAAATTAACGTTGATAATTTATTCAACATTTACAGTACCTGAGATTTATTATAAAGTCCCACAAAGCACTGAGTATCATTAATCCATGATATGTTTATCGCATTCCCGACTGAACCGAATAGCATTCTTATATCAGAAGTCTTCCAAGTAGGGGGAAATTGAACATGGAAAACATGGCTTCGAGATGGAGTCAAGTCACTGCCTGTCAGATTTAGGTATGGTATGTCTGGACTTTTCATCAAAAAGATCTGATGAAGAATTGAGACTTAATAAAAATATTGCTAATTTGTAGTGATTTTGGTTATAATCCAGTGTTATGTCTAAATATCCATAAAATAGTACCTATTATATATATTGAATACATAGCAAACATACATACTTTATTGAGATAGGGAGAAATGATTTCTGAACCAGGATTGGCCATCGTGTGATTGTTCCCTAGCTTCCGAAAGGATGATAAGAAGTTTAACATCGACAGAAAAGAAACACCTAAAAATTTAAGCTGTTTTTGTACCAAATCATAACAGGTAACGGCGTAATGATCGGACCTGTGATGTATGCGTCATATGCTGCTTCATGCAAATTAATATCCATGTCCAGGTTTGATTCCGATGGGCGGTATTTTTCAGGCGGAACTATTTTTGGCAAAGTAAAAGGTAGGTTGGATAACCTTGAATGCATTTCTCCTAATGCAGTAGAAGTAACGAGATCCTAAACAACATTGGGCAAAATTATTTCAATAAATCTACATGCAGGACAATGCTCCCTCTAATTCTTGTAGTCAATGTTCACCAAACACCATGTGTTGTGCAAAATGTGAAAAACATATGTGTCCATTGAATTCAATATGCCTAATTATTAC
Source organism: Halocynthia roretzi (assembly GCA_013436055.1). Classification (NCBI taxonomy): domain Eukaryota; kingdom Metazoa; phylum Chordata; class Ascidiacea; order Stolidobranchia; family Pyuridae; genus Halocynthia; species Halocynthia roretzi. The sequence goes on from QRAM01000123.1 coordinate 44,660, forward strand.
ATAGGACATTTATGTTCTAATATTAACCTTTGTGTGCACATTAACTTTCTGTATGCGCTGGTTGCAAATTTGTTGGTGTTCATACCACTAATTAAACATTTTATGCAAAAAAAAACATGCAGAATTTCATACACAAATGTGCCTCAGAGGTGACAAAAAATAGTTATATTTACCTTGAAAGGTAGCATACTACCCATCAACTTGGTGTCAAGGAGCTTGGGAAACAAGCATCTAAGGACAGATTTAAATTCTTCAAGGGTTTGAAGAGGTTCACAAACAAACTGCTGCACTGTGAAAATCAGATCAAGGAAGATATTGTGTCCAACAATCATCTTTTGACTCTGACTGAGCATCTGGATAATTCTATGAGAAAAAAACAAATCATTTCCCTTCATGATAGCATATTTCTAAGGATTCAATAAGAATAATTTGTAAATTTTCATATGAATTCAAGTTTAGATACTTTGAAAATCCAATTGCATCTTGTAGAAAGGAATCGTCTTTTGCTCTCGCTTTTTCCTTCCTATCCTGAATCGTTTTTTCACTCCCGGCTCGAGTTACTACAATATATCTTTGCTTTGTACGCTCATTTATTTCAGATTCCAGAGTGAGAGGTTCAGTAAACATAGTTGGTAAAGTTTCATACAATATCTTCCTAAAAAAACAATACTTTGATAATAAATATCGATTTTTTTTTATGGTTGTTTATGGGTATAAAAATGTTGCCTCAAATAGCTGTTACAAGGTTCTAGCTTCAAGCTATCTTTCTCTTGGGAAGATTTTAAAAATTCTTCCACTTTCTTTTTAACTCCGTCAACAAACGCTTGAGTTTTTGGATCTGTTATAAGCGTCGGGCTCCCAGCCGGACTGCAAAGCTCCGCAGAGCTGTTGTTTGTTTCGAGACCTGGCGAAAAATTATTAATAACAAACCACTGTAATCTTCAAAATACAAGTTGCAGATGGACTATATTACTTTTTCTTGGCGATTTATAATTTTGTACTCGCTGCAAATGTTTTTCAGTGAGTGTCGTTCTCACGGTAGCCTCTTCACCTGGTTTAAGGTAAGGAATGCCACTGTGAAAAACTTTGTTGAAATCAAAGCCTTGAGCAGTAAGAAAATCGATGCTGGAACTTTGGCAAGAAAATATTCTGTAGAAAGATTAGAGATTAGATAAGATCTTTGTATTTTTATGGTTTGGAAAATGGAGCTTCACAGTTACCGATCTTTCATCCCAGAACCCGAAGAGCAAACTGGAAATATGTAGAAATTAAAGGCTTCAGCAATATACTGCTCCTTCGGTGCATCCCAATGAAAAAACACTATACCTGTAGGAATATAATAAAAAGAGTTAATATATGCACTACTATACAAAGCAACTAATTGAACCAAGTTATGCTTAATCGCCTTTTCATGATTAAAAATGAATTACATAAAAATACGAAATGTTGAAGAAAATTATAAACCATATTGCATAAGCAGAAATTCAGACATGTTTTGACGTATTTTATGATATCGTTCTTCCGGAGTGTCGTAGTTTGTCAAAATGTAATTTCCATTAGTGACTCCGCTGAATTCCCCATCGATAGCGATGAAGTTAGCTTTTGAAATCGCCTTCTCAATCTTTGGCATGGTCTCCCGGAAGTTATTGCGAGTCACTTCCATTTATCAAGAACGGGTACGATACACTAGCAAAGAACTAGCAAAGGAAATGTTAATCTGGACCCTGTACTTTCGAAGCTAGCTAGTTATTTCAAAGGAATTAGTTCAAATCTGTGATTCTGTGGAACATAACTTGCAAAATGCAAAAAAAAATTGTGACGGAAAATGACCCTTGACCTGACGATTTATTTTTATAAATAGCATATCACTAGAGAACAACAATTTATGTTTATTTTCAATTCCTAGCCTTCCTTTATCTTTGTAGCAAGATTTACATTACATAAGCTTCGTTAACTAAACGATTTTTTGATAAAAGTTATGACGGTAGTGTTAGCAGATATATGTGACCTTTCAGGTAATATTTTTCTTTGTTAAGCGGTGATGACAGCGTACAATATAATTCTCAGTACATAACCTTTCTGTTTGAGTCAAGAGTCAAATGCTATTTACTGTGCTTTTACTCCTAATTCTTGTAGGGTGTGGCAGGGGCGTCGTTATTGTGGGCATCTGTAAGGAATCAGCGGTACCAAGGAATACTGTGCTGAGAAGTGGTTCAACAATTTGACAGAGCTGTCATGTAACTATAAACATTCTCTGACTTGTACTAAATTCTAAAACCTTTTTCAGATCCAAATGTAACGGCTGTATCCTTTCAACTGGCTAAATCAAAATCCCATTGAATGTAGTAGTTTATACAACTATTTAAACTTAATAACATCTTGACGGCATGTGGTCAAACAACTTGAGCCTTTCAGACCTGGCTGCCAGTCACCTTGCGACAGCAACCAAGCGCATTGACGTATATCAAAGTGATGAAGTGACGGTGGAAAGCCCATTTTCCAATTCAAAGAAAGATGAAAGCATTACTTTTCCTGAATTTCAAAGCTTTTTAGAATCTGATGAAATGAAATTTGATGACTTAGACTCTGATGAAATTAAATTTGATGATTTAAACATGAATGAAAAGGAGGATAGTCCTCTACAGAAAAACTTATCTGTTTCCAGTTTTGGGTTGGTAATTAGTGGCCAGCTTGAGAATGGAAGCGAAAAACATGTCAATGTTAAACAATGCAGTAGGGTTTGTAGTATGTTTAAGTATAAAACACAATATAAGCAGAAACAGCACTATGCAACTAACTATTTACTAACCGCACACAAAAATCGAGATAGTAGTGTAACTCGATTTGATTTTGCAACTCCTTCGCCCGATGACAGAATCATTCAGAGCCAAAAAGCAGTTGTTTGATCCGAATTTTTTACTGTTTTCTAATGTACTTTCCGATACCTTTTATTGACTGTTGTTTATTATTTTATTTGAACCTATATATACAAATTAACTTGAGGTGAAAGACGTGGCCGAATATGAATTTCTTTCAAAGGAAATAAAGATACAGAATAAAAATAAACATCTACCTGGTGGCACTAAAGTCCAATGCAGATTCAATAACCATTCATCAAATAAAATGTTTCTCAGTTTGCCCTATCATCAGTACTGTAAGACTTTGAAGAGGATAATACAAGTGTATAATTATGATCAAATACTTGGGTGTGTTGTATTCGCATATACAGGATTTGGGATCTTATTCGCGAGGTGGAGGTGGTATAAATATGGTGTTATAAGAACCTAGTACTTTAAAGTCATTGATTAGAATTCGGTAACTAGTAATAGTATTCTTTTTGCTTTATTGCAACTGCATCTGACATTACTTTTTCCAGTAGTATATTCTATGCACATTTCTTCCTAATCATTATCTTTACAACCTCACCTGCTTTTCAAGGTTTTTCCAAAACCATTACTCATGTTAGCATGGTTCTTCCAATCTAATTCTAATCCTTTTTAGTAGTTAGAAATTAGTTTAGTGATTTCAATTATGATTGAATAAAAGTGTTTGAAAAATTTGGTTTACGGAGGAAGAGCATACATTTAGTAGACCTACCTCCCCTGATTAGTTCTAAATTCATAGCAACAGCATACATGGGCTTACAGGTTTTAGAAAGTACATGTACTGTATTACGCAATATGATTCAAAGTTCCCGACCGAAGTCAGTGATTTCGTTTCATGAGATGAAAAAAAGCAAAATTTTTCAGATGCTTACAAGGGAGGTACTTATAATATTTCAAAAGCAGGGTAATTTAAAATATTCAATAAAAATGGATAGAATAATTATTGTGTAAAAAATTAAGAGAAATTTCAGACTGCAAGGCATTATCTGCGCAGTTCTACAATGCAGTAGAACGAAGAAGCATTGCCATACGCTGCATTAGCTAGCAACGTACTGCAAAAACTGGGATGAATATTCGAAACAATTTTTTTTCTCCGAAGTGCATTCTCGAACAATCACAAGTTGCTTTCCTCGATATCATTTTTATCTTTCTCCTTGATCTCTCTGACCTCATCACCATCATATTCTTCGGGTTGAGGATATCTAAAACAGGCACATTATTATGAAAACATTCAACTTCTATATATATTGTATTTACAGAAAAAGAGACGTTACTTTTTTCGTTTAAAAAATCCACATTTGATGAGTAGAACGATGATCAATATGTAGACAATGAGAAGTATAATGACTCCAATAAGAATAAACCACCAGGGAAAAGTTGCTCCTCCTTCACCTTTAAAGTATTCATGATCTACTGTTGTGTAAATCTAAATGTATAAAAATTTAGATTTCGGTGAAGAACAATATATACAATTTTTTCATTCATGATTACCTTTTCACTGGTTCTATCACCCTTGAAGCGAACATTTTCCTGACTCGTAGTAATATTTGAAAAAGTAGCTATTTTCACGAGGTCTAAGTCTTTGTATTCTTCCAAGAATGTTGCATCCCACACGTAAGCCTTGTGTAAATATATATATTCATACAATTAGACAAAGTAATGATAAAATGCAAAGAAATAAATGGACTGTCAGCTAGATTCAAGTTATAAATAAATCTCTTTGATGAACCAAATCAAAAAAGGCATACATACCTGTAGGGTGATGGACACTGTAGAACGTAATTTAATATCATCCAGATCACATATAAGGTCTATGCAGTTAGCCGTTTCTTTAGAGCAATCAAGAGTCAAGCTCGGTATGAAAGAGCCGCCACTAGAACTGGCAAGGGCAAGCTTTTTGACTTCTTGTGGCCGTGGCTAATGATAGAAAGATATTGATAATTGAATTAATACTTGATGGGGATTAAGTTGCAATAAATTCGATGTAGAACATTACATATTGTATTGTTTTAGAATATCCCAGAAAAATTATATTATCAAAACCACTTACTGATCGCTTGCTTCTCAGACCACTAGGTTGAATGGAAGCCTTTAGTTGCAACACATTAATGTACCTGAAATTACATCGGAGATGGTCTTTGTTATTTTTATTCACATATTCCTTTAATAAATGGATGCGAAGATAAAACTAACTCGCTAGCGCAGCTTCCAGCTGCGAAAGAACCCCCGCTATTCACATCTGCTGACACCAAGTAGAGCAGCCATTTTCCATTATTTATTTCGTATGGAAGCCTGACATTCAGTTGCACTCCAGACGCAGGTTGAGTACCTATTAATCAACGTGTAATGTTGCATAATAAAAGCTACAACCAAACTGTAGCACATGATAAAATAACACAAGGATGCCATGAGATATGAGAATAGTAGTATGCAATTGTATGCATTAAAAGTTGTTTTCATATTCACCTTCGTTCTTGATATTAAATGTATAAACGACAAGTGGCCCAATGTCTGTGATTTCCTTCATTGCGGATTCACCAACAATTTCTTTCTGCTTATATCGAACCTAAGTGAGTTGAGTTTAGATTTAAGTTGAGTTGAGATTGGGTATAAGAGAGAAAATCATAATGAAATTTTATCTTATTATTACAGAACTATAATCTTAACTGATATTACAATGTTAAAAATCATATCTACCTGTTCTGGATAGGCTGAGGCAGTCAGCGAGAGATCCATTTCTATGATTATCATAGATTGCAGGAATATGGGAAGCATTTCTGGATTCTCACTCGTCGTATGAGCAGTGACTTGTATCTCAATCTAAAGAAAACATGCAAACAAACTATTCACTAGAAATGAAGAATCTTTTCTGTTCCATGTATAAAGCAGTTCCCAAACTCATCCTTAAATAAATATTGCAATATCTATAAAAGATTATCTCACTATTTTGTCATCTGCAGAAAGGCTGGAAACTCCTAGGTTGATAACGATTTCATCACTCGTACCACCCTTATATGGATTCCCCAAACTACAACGGATAAATACAGACTCTCCTAGAGAAAAAGAATTACATTAAATTATCTCAAGGCTTATTTGATTCTGGAATGAAATAATATGGGGAATATAGGCTACCACGAACCTTTCACAATATCATAACACTGTATATCTTCACTAGGTGATTCAAACGATTCAAAATTAATATTGCCAGGCATGGTGATGCCTATGTAAGCTTGATGAGCTTCCTCTCCAGCATTGGATACTTGGAGAGTTAACTTTACTCCTTCGTCGCCGCCTACAGAGAAAATTTACGGGATAATGTTGGAAAGTGGATGACTAAATAAATTAAGATTTATCAACAGTAGAAAAATCATTCTTACCAACAATGATTTCTGGGGGCATACTGGCATTAACCTGCAAGTTGCTCTGACATCCGTCAGTGCCACAGTCATTGTTAATAGCGATGATAGATTTTTTCAGACTGTCAAGGTCAGCGTCCAAGATAGTATCATTTATCAAGTTGAAAACTTCATGGTTGATTTTTTCACGTTTAATTTTTTTCTCAACCAAATTGAATTCTGAAATATAATTAAAAGACGAAAATAACAGCATGGAATGAATATTGTATTAAAAGAATACAATTATTATCTCACCAAGTTCAATTCCAATTTTACTCAGCTTGTCTTCAACATTTTTACTGAAATAAATATCAACATTCCTTCCAGGACAAATCTTTTCACCTGATACAATAATAAATTAATGAAATAAACACAGCATAGAATCCAAAACGTAATTAAATGAATATTATCGTATTTTTATGCCTTAAATTTTATTCCTAGAAAAATATGGTAACAAAATATTCCTGTCACATGGGCATTGAAAGCAATTAACATATTCCAACCTTCAAAACTGGGATGCATCTTGTATCATCATTATTGTAGAATATCTCAAACCTATTTAGATATTTAGTGTATTGCAAACCTGTTCTAGGCATTATAATCTTCTCTTGAACAGTTGATAGTCCTTTTGGTGACTTATAGTGAACTCGAGATGTTTTTTTATCTTTCTGGCGAATGCTATCTAACGTCAGTTTATACTCCAGAGATAATTTTTCAGTATATTCGTCGTGACGAGCTTTATACCTGTAATATCAAAGCGAGGTGAATATTCTATGCTCAACGGAATAAAATTTTCATGCTATACCTGAAACAAACTCTGACAGTAAAACATGTATAACTTTTTCCATCACTTTCACAATTCTTTTGTTCTAAGTCAATTCCTTTTGGCCGGACCTCTAAAGTTCCTACGACACTGATGATGGGTCGTGATCTACACAATAAAGTTCCAAGTTCAAAAAAGAATTCCATGTTACTTAATCTGCTACACCGACACAACTATAGCTTGAACAGTGATTATCTGCATGGAAGAAGGTGTAGTATAAATATTAAAATTTCAATTTAATCTGTTATTCTGACAAAAATCCGGCACAGTCCGGGAACCAAGGGAACCATTGGTGCTCAACCTGTAACCAATATGATTTGATAAGAACTGACCTTATCAGTTTAAAATATCTTACAGTCCGGGAACCAAGGGAACCATTGGTGCTCAACCTGTAACCAATATGATTTGATAAGAACTGACCTTATCAATACTACATGATTTGAGAGTGTTCCAATCAAAAGATCAGGATACTTGTTACTGTCCGAATCAACATTTCCAGACAGCGAGGTTCCGAATCCAATGATAGGTCCGATCCTGGTACTCCTGACATGAGTAAATTCACTGCCAAGTATAGTTTGTGATTCTTTCACTACACCTGAACTTGATCCTGAATGAACATGTTAAATGATATTCTGTGTATTCTGTGTAAGATAGAACTCAGCAAAAGTAACCAGCTGGGGAAATTATCACAAAAAACATGCACTATATAATTGTTGATAGTTGGTTGAAGTGTAATGAAAATAGTTGTATCAATTTCCAGCTTCACATTAACACTATATAAATATTAATTGCTGAATATCTAGTTGCAGTTGAAATTTAATTATCAGCCAGTGACTTCTTTGTTTCCTACAATGACAATGACAATATTTCCTTCATCGAAAGAGATCTGTACATACCACGAAATATATGGACAGTCCCATTTCCGTTTTCATATGGTGCTCCAACAGCAAAATCGTTGAATCCATCCTGGTCAATGTCACCAATGGCTTCTACAGAATAGCCAAAGAACGAATCCAGAGGGCCATAAAATCTCTGTGGACCGACTTGCCTGCAAGAAAAATTCTGCAATTAGGATAAATAAACCTGAGCAAATTCATATCAAATATGTGTATACCATTCAGTCACTCACCGAAAACCTCTATCGGGCTGATTAAGATAAATATAAATTGCTCCACCATGCTTTCCCTCGTTTGTGTAACTGTAATATTGCGGAGCGCCGACAATCAGATCATCCAAACCATCCGCATTGAGATCGGTGAATGCAACTGAGAATCCAAAACTGGATGCAATTCCTTCTCCACTAAGTGATTCCAGAGGAAGATAATCAAGAATAGTTTTTCCAGATGAATCTAGAAATAAAAACAAAATCCATGTCAAGAGTAAAAGTATTATTAAAATGGTAACTAATAATGAGAAAGTCTTCAGAAATAATATATATAGTATGGTAAGAAGGATTACCAACTCTTTTCTTGAATATAATCACAGCCCCGGTGTTGTTACCACGTGGTGAGCCTGCAGCATAGAAAACTTCGTCAGAGTCTGTCCCTACAGATGAACTGGTCGCGACAGAAAATCCCATATAGCTATCACGTCGTAATGGTATTCTGTAAGATATTTCTCATTCATTGTTTTGTTGTGTACTATGAGCTAAAATCATTAAAATTATAAAATAATAAGATATAAATACATAATCATGGCACAGTACCTGCGACATTTGTTCAAATTTCGATTCTCAGCCATTTCATGACAAGTGGGAGTCGACCGCATCGTGAGGTCAGGAAATATATCAAGTTCTGTGGAAGTTTGCATTGGCATATTTATTTCGAACATTGCCCCAGTCCATGACCAAGTTCCTGGTGCTCCTATTGACGTTAAAAATCACATCAAAGGTCAATCTATGTGTGAAGTTAAGTGATTTTATGATTAAATCAACAGCATTCTTCATTGCGGCTTCAAACAAACTGTTTAGCTAGCAAGCGATTTGAAGCTCATGATAAAACTTCTACACTAAGTTTAAAACCATGATAGGAAAGTTTATTACTGCATTTATTCTTAAGCATGCATATGTGCAGTCAAAACAGCAATTTCAGAATTTATACTTGATACTAATAATTCAAATTATGAGTTAAGTTTAATTAATATTACATGTACAGTCAAAAAGACATGTTCATTAAAAATCCTGGAATTCAAACCATCTTGAAGCTAAGATTAGTATCAGCAGGCACAATCAACAAAAACAAATCATTGCAAATACTAACCATGCAGCTAAACAGCCAGAACTTCTGAATAACATGAGTATATGGCAATGCAAGCACAAGCAAATTATGATGGCATAGCTTGGTTAATGTTAGACTCAGTGCAACTCTAAGAACATTTTCTGAATCCGCGATTGAAGTGTAAAAAATGAATCAGCCTGGCCGAACGCTAAATAATCATCGAGAGCTTCATAATCACTGAGTATATGGAATCAGCCAGTATTTGTAAATACAGTAATTAGTGAACATTGAAACCAGTTGAGACACAGGTAATCATTCCATGATTAGCACATGACGCATGAACCTCATTGAAATGATTATCAACATGAACTATGAGCTATGGTGACAATTTGATGAAAGCTACTCAAGAATGATGCCATGATAAAACCAGCACAACAGTGCACAAGACCGTGAGACACTACAATATTTTACCAAGAAGATACTGATCATTGTGGATGGAGATTGACGTCCCTGCCTGCATGTAACCATATCTAGATTTTGAATCAAGATACTGAGCTTCTAACAAGTCGCATGGTGATGCTGTAATAGTGAAGAACATTTTGCTATTGACAGAATGTTCCTGGATTAGCTCAGATACTCAACCTGATAATATTAACTGATAAAATGTAGATATAAAAAAATTTAAAACTTATTTAATAGCTGTTATACAGTCTTATCAGTACCACCATTACTTTATATAGCACCCATTTCAGCAGCCAACGAGTTATACCACCAGGGTGGGTATACCTAGCAGTACCTAATATGTACTCGTCGTTGATAACGGAAACCGACGTGCCAGCCTGGGAGTAGGCGTATTGGGCTTTATTGTTTTGTGCACTGACTTGCATTTTTGAACAAGGGGATGCTGAAAATTTAATATATGACAAAGTGTTTGAACATTCTGCATATACAATAGCAAACACAGTTCCATTTTCTATTCTGTGTGCAGCTTCCTTGCTGAAGAAAATTTAACTTATAGATATACAGTATTTTACAGTAAAACATAGGCATCAAAACAAAATAATCAAAATTAGGAAAAGGTATGAAGAAGATCTGCTAATCATGCAACTGCTATAGGGAGTAGAATTTTAAAGTCAACTAATGATGGTAATAATTATACTCCCTATGCTGTCAATTGAAAACAAAAATTGTCTTGAGCATAATATAACAGAAGTGATTTAACTACCATTATTATGCTGAAAGTAACTCACATACAAATCCATCCAAGCTCAATTCATCAGGAGGAACTTCGGTGATATGTCTGTGTTCAGTCACTGTAAGATGGATGGGTATATTGAAGATAACAGGTTATGAGTCAGGGAAATAAAAGGAATAAATGATACCATTCAGAAGAAAACATTTTCCACAAATTCTTTCAATCTCATTCTCTCCTGTATTGAAATGCTGTCTCCATCTGTGTGCACAAGTTATCAGCATCCTTCCAGGGCCTATGGTCAAAATGCATAATTATAATAGTAACACATATAAACGTAATTCACCAAGGGGGCCTTCATTAAAGAAATAAACTAATATTTAATAAAATACAACTTTATAAATTACCATAGACATTTTCTAAAGAGAAGATCAAGAAAAAATGAATCTATCCTTACCTTGACTCTTGAGGCTCACACCAAGCCACTGGTCGCTTTTTATTCCAGCCTTTGTATCACCTTATTTAAAATGAATACATAATAATAATAGTTTAAGCTGTATTTTATTGTCGCGCAACCATACTTTCGGTCTACCATACGAGCCATAAGCTCATATTATGGATTTATATTATATTTTACTTGAACACTAGTTATAGTCCTACCTCCGCCATCCATTTCAACCCGCGTACAGTCATCTGGGTTTGTTGTCACCGGGCAATAGAAAACACCTCCTGGATTCACCGACCCTCGTTGGGAGGCGAGCGCTTCGGCCGTCGGCGACCCGACTACGAGCAACGTATCGGCGAGACCGGCTATAAAGAATAAATAAGGTCAAGTCAACGCTGTACTCGAGTGGTCAAATATCGATTGTCCACTCAAAAACTCACAAGTAGGATCTGTGGACGTCCTGTGTTGTGCGATGCTAAATCCGAAAGTACTTCCAGGCGGTCCGTATTTGAACAAGGGTAATCGCGGTTCCAAGTTATAGCCAGTGCACAAGTTAAGACAAGCAAGTAGAAGACAGCATGTCAATGTGAAATATTGTTTTGATGAACAATATTCGTTAAGACAAAACGACCACCCCATATTTGCTGTAAGATTGGATCGCGAACGACAGGCCAGAAAGATCCCCTATGCTAGGATTACTATTCTGCGTTAGATAAGAATATGTGTTGTTATTTTTTTTAATCTATATGGAAAGCCAATCGAGCACATGCACTCCACATGGATTACTGAGGATGACTAAATAAATAGGACTTATGACTCATTTGACATTCACGCAACACTTTCGAGATTTCGGCCTTCGCGAATCAAGTTGCCAACGAGTACTATTGCGGAACAGCGCAAAGCGGAGAAGTTTCAGACGAGTGTATATCGTTGTATATCACCATCAAATACATTTGAATTTAATAATATCATGTTTATTGCAGCTGTTGAGGAGTGAGTGATGCATCGAGTATGCATAAGACGATATAAATAAAAATGTCGTCACTCAATCCCGCCCAATTACGAAATCAGTACAATGATATTGTCTCCAGGAACATTATAATACTATGTAAAGTGTAAATATCGAACTGAATTCGGTCCTTGACGCCGAGGTAATAAATAATATAAAAGTAGGCCTTTTGTTTGCTTAATCGCCGACAAAGGTAGGAGGGTTCGAAATAACCACGATTTCTCCTCTGGCATTATCATGCCTTCCGTGTAATTCAGTTACTTAATAATCTTCTTATACAGTACAGTATGTATAACGCTTTCACATTTATGTATGTCCTACTACCTGTATGTATAATACAGCTAAACCTTCAAAAATACTTCAACTCTCTATCACACTGTATTACATACATCTATATAAATCTCTATTTACACTGACGAAAATTTGGAATAGATCCATACACTACACGCCACAACCAGCACACTCCCCAAATCGAAACCAAGAACAGAAAATTCTCTAATATAACCCAAAGATTGGGGGCACATTACTGCTATTATTCACGCATTTGATCTTGTCTAACAGCTGTCCCTCAGCGCATGTAAAGTAGAAAGTACGAACAACTGCCGTACAATTCTCGTCAGTACTAATCAATTCTCCCTCATCGCAGCTCTACGTATCGTAGTGTGACGATGTACTTCTACGACATGACTGTCTGCTCACTCTACGACATTCTTCTCTAGTATTGTTGTTTATTGTCTATATTTCAATCACTATAGAGCGAGCGAATAATAATAATAATATCGCAGTAATTTATAACGCAGGTTAGCTCCACTAACGCATGAATGATCAAGGAATTCGAAGGTATGCCTGGGCGTGGATGTTCCGCGATAGCGTGTCTTGGCTGTATAGCAATGTATTAACCGGAGGGTATATAGCGATTGCTCATTGCCAATATTCTATGGTTAGCTGTATCAAATATCATAAGAGGCTCAAATGAAAGGCCGAGCCTAGCGAAATCGAAATTCTGACAGACATGATGGCGTCCCTAGATACAAAATGTATAGTACACTACATATATCCCCTAGTCATTTCATAAATTGTAACACAGTGCCGTTACGAACCCAACACTATACACACAAGCAGTTTTCTCTTTTGCTAAACTTGAAAAGCTTCGTAATTGGATTAAATGTAAGTGCTTTAAAGTAAATAGTGATGCATTTTCTTACCTGTTTTACTAAACTGATGCCTGATGGTTTTCCTCGTAATGATACAACCCAATCTTCCTTCATCGCCACCATGCCTTTCAGCATTTGTTGGTCCTGCAAAAAAATAAGTGATTAAATTCTCATTCATGCAAGATTTAGAAATAGCTACAATATACCAGGAGGCAAGCGGAACATAGGGAAATCAAGATCAGCCCTTAGCTTGGATAAAATGTCGCACATCAATATACAGAAAACTTTTCTCAAGTCACGCAACAAAGTAAATGAAAAAATTAGATGACATGTACCCAAGCAGCTATCTCTGTGGATGTTGATGAGAACCCAAAGTTGCTTCTGAGCGAAATATAAAAATAACCAAGCGGGATGAAGTTCAAAACTGTGTGAAGTGGGATGTGTACATTATTTTTGTAGCAAAGAACTGATTTTAAAAATATTCTAGTCAACTATTAGAAAAGATATTCCAAAATCTAGTCTGATCTGCTAAATTAAAAATTGTAGTGAAGTTTGCTTGCTGGTTCCCTTGTGGATGCCAATAGGTGGTCACTCCAATTTTAAAGATGGCAGGACTCATTAGACATTCTAACCATCAGTCATTGGTGTGATAAAAAACCAAAAACCAACATGTTCTCCATTACCATTGTTCTATTAACCAGTAATAACAGTGCAAATAAACCACCTTATTACAGAAGCATATAATAGGCAAAGAGCGATAACAGCCGCAAAACAAAATTAAAATACAATATTACAGATAAAATAGTGATTTCATCTAAACAAATTCAAATCTCCAAACAATAATGTTTTGTATTATACCTGGTCGATATTGTCCTGCACATTTAAAATTGATGGAACTTACAGCTAGTTAAAATGGAAGAGATGACTCTGGAGAATAAAAGATTTCCATTATCTTTACCAGAGTATATAAGGTAACAAATCATTTTGTACTGCGATATAGGCAGTTTGAAAAATACAAACGAGTTAGTTGATGAAACATGATTAAAAACCAAGCTAGTGATTGTATGATATATTTTGAAAATGTCAAAATGAAAGATGATAAAGATTTGTATGATACATTTCCGTTAATCACTCAATATTTGAAACTTGATATTTCAAAAAGAGCTGCGGAGGACCCTGTAAGTGGAATGTACATTATCATGGTTAATGAAATGACATTTCACCAGACATGTTTTTGACAGATTTATCATATAATATATAACCTTACCTAAATAAACCTACAGCTGCTGTGCCTAGCACTAACAGATGTCACTTTTGGAGTAGATCAGCATGATTGTGATAGAGGGAATATATATTAGGTACAAGAAATTGTTCTATATAATATATATAATTACTGAGCACATGGATGTGACAGTGCCATGTGGAATACACAAGATAAATCACCAAGCCCCCAACACCAAGGAGTTATTCCGCAGCCATAATAGCATGAAATATTTACTGCATTTGTATTACTGCTAAGAGCACTGCCAAGTAATTATTTCCAGGAAACATCGAATTTACCTTGTGCAGAAAAAAGAAATTGGCATGAAATACCACAGTTCATAACTACCCAGCTTCTAGAAGAAAACTGTTTCAGTCAAAGTTCATTTCTATTAAATAAAAACTACATATACATCAAATACAGAAGCTATAGATGATTTCAAATTAACGTATATCTCTACGGTGCTAAAATTATTGAAGATATATTATGTTAGTACAACAAAAGCGAAGATACAAAAAGTTCACAGAATTTCTGCTGCTACAGATTAAACATAAAAAAGGTATAGCATCTTTTTATAATAGCTGGTAAAGCACATTTAGTTGACTACCAGTTATGCTCCGAAGACATCATGGCAAATTTCGAGTCTACAATCAATGTATAGCTTTTCGAGAAAGAAAAAACTTTTTATCTATGGAGAGACTAACTTTGTCAACAGATTAAACATAACTTAAATCAAAGTTAGGTTCATTATATTTAGAAAGGATTCAGTTTCAACTTTTCTACTGATAAACACTACTATACTGCTCTAAACTATATTTACTGCTTGACGGGAATGGAAAACGTTCAGTGTTGTAAGTAATACTTCACAATATACATATGTGCAAATAGTAAACGAAACAAATAACTGCATTGAGCCAAGTCTGCAATAAACTAATCATTAGTCCAAACATACAAAAAAAGTTTTCACTCAGTTCAAATAGTAACAAGAATTGCAACATCCCACTATATTGCTGTGCCCGGATCCATCAACGAATAGAAAAAAGCTAGCAAGCGCAATCACTGGAATTCGAAGTTGACTCCTTACTATCCCCACCCTGTGGCAGCACAGCTTCACCATTGCCTGAATTCGGGGTACGGGCCGGGAAAGCGCTCTTGTCGACAACTCTTTCCATCCTGGAATGAACGAAAATGAATTGAATGGAGCCAGATCTAGATATTTAGAAATGTAAAAGATGATTTACCGCTTCATTACTGAATCCAGCAGTGTCAACACTGCATTTTCCACATTGTGTCCGGTTGCAGAACTTGTCTCAAAGTAAGGAAGCCTGTTGAAATACAACAGTGAATACGCTACTGCTATCATTCAAACAGAAGTGCCAGAATTAATGTTAACTTAAATTAAAATTCATTAGCTTAGTTTTACTAGATCTCACAAATTCAGCAAAACCTATTTAATTTGACTAGGAACATGTCCCCTTATTTATCAAAAACCTGGCTCACTTCTTACCCATTTTTATCAGCAAAATCTTTTGCTCTTTCAACTGAGACGTGACGCAAGTCTTCGAGGTCACATTTGTTCCCACACAGAACGATATCAGGGTTGTCACAATAAGAATGAAACTGAAGCTGACCTATAGGGAGATAAGAGACGAACGAATTTAAAACATTGATATTAAAATCGGAGAGTTTTGAATGAAATCGAATGAGAAGTAATCTGCCGAAAATATTTTCTACATGTAATTCTACCTGCAGTAAACCTCGGGTGAAATATAGACAAATGGGTTTTTGTGGGAATTGTGTGAGTATGGTGTAAAAGTGTGATTAAGATTTTTGGATTGAATCAAGAATCTGTTCACAAATATTCTTTATCTGAATTATTCAATGTAGTCAACTTACTAATCCAGTTTCTAACATTCAGAAAGCTCTGTTCGCTGGTCAGGTCAAAAAACAAAAGAAAACCCATGGCATCGCGGAAGAAAGCTGTTGTAAGACTTCGGAATCTTAAATCGAAAACATAGCACCAATGAAATATATCAATATTGAAATACAGCAGGAATGGGTTCGAGAACTAGACCAGCCCAGTAGATAAACAAACTGTTTGCTTAACCGACCTTCTACATACAGTACAAGCAAAGATAAAGATTTACGAACAGTACAACGGTAATAATTGTATTGTTTTCGAGATCCGGACTTATCATAGTTGCCTACACCCAAAAATACAAGATAGAAATTCCATATGATAACAAAAAGCAACCTATTTAAATTCTTTAACCATGTAATACAAACTAATTGACAATAAAAAGGTCATAACGGAGATAATTTACACCCTAATTGTAAAACAACAGGAAAGGAGGAAAGAAGAGTAAGATCTATAAAATCAAAATATCTTTGGTCCTTTGGCCTAGAAATAACACACCTTTCTTGACCTGCAGTGTCCCATAGCTGCAAATGGATTCTCTTAGCACGCCCGCTTTGTGCATCTACTTCCGGTGGTCTGTAATTCTATATACACAAAAAATGGCAATTACACCATTTCCTCGATTTAATTGCGAGTTCATTTCCTGGAATTCGCATTGTTACTAGGTTATTCGAGGTAGGTTACGTAAGTAAAAATATTAGTACGGGGTAGTTTGATGATAAATAGACGAATTATCATCTTGTTACTTATTGGTCACGGTACAGGTATTACGTGGCGACAAATTTTTGTGTTTAGTTTGGTTATTTATTCATCATGTTATGCAAAATAATTTACACTGGTTATTCTTGGTTGTTCAGTATCAAAACACTTCTATGAACTTTAATTTTGTGTTATTTGATGCATGAAATTGAATGAGATTAAGGAAGTCAATACTCCTTGTAAAGCCTTGTAAATCTAGGAAGCCGTGTACAAGATATTTTTGACAACAACTACGACTAGTATTGATTGAGATATATATGTACATGTGTATAATCTGATTAATGCATAGCGTAAAGGGGAACATCCATATTTTACAGAGCACACTACAGAGAAGCAAGAAATCTTATCCGGCTTCGATACTCTGAAACTCAACACCATTCCATAGTAATATTACACGCTTACCACTCTCTTTTCACGGAAATCAATTCCGACAGTTGTAATGAATTTTCCATCAAATTTTCCGTCAGTATACTGATACAAGAAAGAGGTTTTCCCGACACCTAGATAGAGAGATATCGATTTCACAAGTCGTACATACTAATACGAAGAAGCGATTTGCATTGATTTTCACATAAATATTTCCATGTTTAAATCCTCTTTAAGACATAGCGATCCAGATGTTTTCTAGAAATTGTCAGGGTCACGTTAAACGAAAGCTATAATATGGTGAATCTAATTACAGGTACATCAAATGAATACAGAATAATTTTGAGAAATATTTGAAGAATGTTGGCATTTAAGTCATGAAAAAGAAATACTAAAAGTCAGCTTATAATTAATCTAACTACCTTCAATTTGAACTGTAATCGTGCATATTAACATTCATCGTAACATAACTTCAATTTGAGGATTATAAACAGTTAAATATATACGAAAATGTATACAGACACTTACCAGAATCTCCAAGAGCAAGAAACTTGATCAAATAGTCATAATCAGTATTTTGTTGATCAGAAGACATGGCTTGTGGTAAGGTATTTGGCCTAACTCGGGAACTTTCAAAATAAAAGACACACTGAAAAAATTAAGGAAAGAGTATATATTAATACACTGGAAATGTTGACTACAATGGGAGCGATGGAGCAGATGGCGCTACACTCAAAGAGTGATACAGTGCTATCCAACCATACAAATTCCATAATTCAACATACGGCGTCTTCCGTTTATTCAAACTATTGAAAACAAAAATTAAAATTCTTTTGATGCATCATGTAGTAAGAAGTAGTAATAAACCACAGCAGACTCACAGAACTGAATTACCAGCAAATTAGGTCAAGTTTAAATTAGTGAACATCGCAACTATTTTCCTCATAGAGATAGTAAAAATTTAATTAAATCAGTATAAGTATTACTACAACAAAAATGACTTATTCCAGTGCCAATACCTAGATAGCATAAGACTGAAATGACACAGAATTAAGGCTGAGTTTCACACATTCCAGTCTCATCTCTACCTACACTAGTTCAAGGTGGGTTTTCGATGCAAATTTGCTTGGGCTATTACTTAAACAGAAAAAAGTAAAATTCATATAAGCTTCACTGCACATTTCACGCAAGACAAAGGTGAACTTAAAAAAATAAACAAACAGAACCCCCTTCCAGATGGTTACCGTTATTGATTTGGCATGAGATGATAGAGATTAACCCGAGGGAATAATTAAATCAAAATAAATTAATTATTAACGTCACTTAACTGGGCCAAATAAGGTTTCGCCATGTCTATTTTCTGGTATATGTATCGGGGATGCAGTCATATAATCAAAACCTAGACACGACCCAAAATCAGTGAAATCAATAGTAGATTGATCAATAGGCCTCCATGAGGTCAAACATGACCACTCACATGGACTGTGGACTGTACAAGTTAAAATCTATGAAGAATGTAGAAATGATTGTAGGTAAGGTCCTCTGGAGAGCATTTAAAATACCGTAATAGGGAGTAATTTCCCATTATTTCCCATATAGCCAAATTTTCAAATCTATTACATTCTATGCAAATTTTCTGTTAAACTTTTATGTGATGTTCTTCTTCACTACAAATAATATTACAACATGCAAAGGTACTACTTTAGTAGTGTGTTAAATTAGGGTAGGAAAGCTTAGATTAGGCTAGGATTGTTAAGGGTTAGTTAACACTTTTCCTACCCCTCACTCACACCAGCTCATCTGAAAAACTGTCACCTGAAGAACCGTACACCCCAGGATATCCAACATGATACATTGTCACCCTGATAAACTCTGGAGTCACAATTCTTCCGGTGATCCAATATAAACATATAAATAAATCACAATGATTAAATATTGAAATCATACAATCAAGTAAGCTATCCTACAAACATTTTGGTAAGTGCACTTGATGCAATTATAATTTTTGTTACCATGTTACATGCACTGAATTTTCACTAATCTCACTATAATGATAGCTCTCCTTTTTTCTGTACACCTAAAAGTATTGTACTATAAGCCGTACCCTACGATATGACAACAATAGATATACATTTCATAAGAAGTTCAACTAGCATGACTAGACCCTGTCTTCATCTGCTAATGTTGACATCTGTATAAAGCTTACTATACTATTACTGTTCTCATTCATGTATTATACCTACTCATATGATCTCATCATATTTGTAGGGATTAATCTGAGCGATGTTATTAATCGCATGTAATCTTTGATACTGCCGGTATATAATACCGGTAATATAAAACCTTTGAACATGCCACATACATCAGCAGTATATACGGTGAAAACCAATTATCGACTACTGGGACATAAACCAGCCAAACCCTTACATTAATTAAAAGTTTTAAAGAGATCAAATGAACCAAAATATCGTGCTCTACATTAACAAAAGATTAATGAATGGACAAGGATTCAATCCGCTACCTGTCACCTCAGACATCGGGCGACTGTGATATTTTGAAGGGCCTTTTGCCCACGCCCTGATGCCGTGGCACGTAATTTTCGAACTTGTGGGTTATTAGTATCTTAGATGCCACAGGATCATTCTCGTGACTTCCATAACTTCTTTTAATATTAAATATATATGTGAACTTTCAGTTCAATCCCGACTAGTGATTGAACCACTGTTGGTATCGTATGAGTGTTTACCATTTACTTCATTGAGCCACGATATTTAATTGCCGAATTAGCGAGTCCTTAGATGCCATGGCACCGTTTTAATAACTTTATAAAAATCGAGAACCGTTTGATGCTTGACTAAACCCTCTCCGTCCGGTATTTATCCATAATGGGTTTTTATTAGAATACCAATAACCTGTAGGGCTATAGATGGTTGACAGGTTCTCTATTTTTGCGGAACTTATCAGAATGGTTCAGTGGTAACCCTTGAAAATGTTTTCAGTGTAGATATAACTACTCATCCATGACCAAATAGAGCGCACGTGCCTTCCTGCATGGTGTTTACGAGGATATCAAGATTCTCAGCTGGTTTGCTGCAATTTAAAATATATTTTCGTTGTCCCAAATTTGCTTCCATGTCGTCAGAATTACAGTTCACGCAAACCGTGAACACCGTCACGGGAAAAATGGAATGGGAGGCAGAAAACAGAGACGAGCATGACTATTTTCGAGGTTCGTAAAATATGACAATTATTAATGAAATCTTTGCATGAAGATAGAGTGTTTCCAGAGTTGTATTTCTTCATTATAGATTCAAAGAATTGGCTAGTATTTGCAGCAGCATATTATATTATTATAGTATTTTGTGATTTGGATTCATGTTATATTTTTCTCAGACATAGCAAGATCCTCGTATGCTGATATGCTTCATGATACGGAGAGGAATAAAATGTACTACAAGGCTATCAAACTAGCCATAAAGGAAATGCATGACACGGGCAGGAAAGCAAAAGTCCTGGATATTGGGACTGGGACCGGCTTACTGTCTATGATGGCTGCAAGGGCAGGGGCAGATTCAATAACAGCTATAGAGGTGTTGATTTAAGTTGTTAATTCATGTTCAGTTTTAAACTAGATTTGAAATCAAATAACCTAGAATAAAATATTGGGAATTTCATTCAGGTGTTTGACCCTATGGCAAATGTTGCTCGCTCTATCACAAAAGCAAATGGATTTGGAAATATCGTTGTCATAAACAGTCATTCAACTGAAGTCTCTGTCGGGCCCGAAAGCGAAATGAAGGTAATACAGTTGCAAATTATTCTGTTATATTTGTATTATATATTAATTTTTTGAAAGCAGTTAATTGCCCATATCTAGTTGTTGAAAAATGAGTTGAAAGAATCCGACACAAGGCTGTAATTAAGATTGTTTTTTATTAAATTGAATTCGA
Organism: Halocynthia roretzi; assembly: GCA_013436055.1. Taxonomy (NCBI): domain Eukaryota; kingdom Metazoa; phylum Chordata; class Ascidiacea; order Stolidobranchia; family Pyuridae; genus Halocynthia; species Halocynthia roretzi. The sequence goes on from QRAM01000123.1 coordinate 66,033, forward strand.
CTAAAAAGCATATGATGAATATAATTATTGAAGGTTGAAGTCATAAGTAGCTTCTACCCATTATTTCCAAATAAGCAGATACTCTGGGGTGGTAGAAAAACAATGTCATATTCTTGTCAGGCAAATGTAATATAATAAAAACACCCCTAGTGGACAACTAGGCATCCCCAGTCTGGCAAATTTTAATAGAATATCCTTATTAGGCATGAAGTGAAGGACTACAATATAGATGATAATTTACATAAAATATACAGTATATATAGTATTATCTTTTCTCAGGAAAAAGCAAATATTCTAGTCACTGAATTGTTTGATACTGAATTGATTGGAGAAGGTGCTCTTATCGCATATCAACATGCTCATGAAAACTTGATGGAAGAGGTAATTGATTATTATTAAGTTGAATCTGCTGTAGGTGTATTTCATATTCTTAAAATAATAAAATCATGGTTCAATTTTAGAATAGCATGGCTGTTCCTCACTCTGCAACTATCTATGTCCAGTTAGTAGAGTCTGAGTTAATAACGTCGTGGAACACTCTATCAAAATTAGAATTGAAAAAAGAAAACGGTACGGTGCGTATTATTCCTGATGAAAAGATGGGGAATAGCCCGGGCCTTCCTGCAGTTCATGATATTCAACTGAGCCAAGTGAAAGAAAATCAGTTCAAAAAACTAACAGAGCCAGCAGAAGTCTTCAAATTTGAATGGAGCAGTAAAGGATTGAATAAGAAATCTCGTACCAGTGCCATACATCTTCAAGCCGTTGATACAGGGAAAGTTCAGGTTAGTGTTTTTTACTTTACTTATCTTCACTTATCTTAAGAATGCAACTTTGGGATTGAATGTAATGTTCACATCTACAATCTTATCTTTTAGGTTGTTCTCAGTTGGTGGACTCTTAACATGGATTCGCAAGGTGAAATTATCCTCAGTACAGCACCTTACTGGTCTCACCCAGCCCCTAAAAATATGCAGTGGAGAGATCACTGGCTCCAAAGTGTTTATTTTTTACCAAACATTTTGGATGTAAATTGTGGTGATACTTTGACGCTATTCTCTTTTCATGATGTGTTCACTTTCTGGTTTGAAACCGTTAAAGGTGTGACAGCAGAAAACAAGAAGCCAGCGGCCATCCGACCGATATGCGAATATGTTCCGAGGATGCGTTGGAGTCGCATGAGAATGGGTATGCTGAATGATCAACGTCGGAACGAAATCTTGCTGAAAGCTTTGAACAACGGAAAATACGGACACTGGAATAGACATCTTGCTCTCTGTGTCGGCGATATGAGTCTTTTACCACTAATGGTTGTGCAAACCTGTTTTAAAAAAGGCCTCGTCATTTCAGTGGAGCCCGATTTGATTGCTCAACGTGGCTTGCTTGCAATCATTGAGCGAAATAAACTCGGCGACGGAATTACACTCGTCAAGCAGTTTCCGATCCCTGAAGATGACAAGAGGATAAGTTTGAAAAATAGGAAAATCCAACTCTTTGTTAGCGAGCCTTACTTCAGTGCCTCTATATTACCGTGGCACGATTTAAGGTTTTGGTACTTGCGGACAGAATTCAAGGACTACTTAGCACCGGACGCTCAAATCATGCCATGCCGTGGCCACTTGTGTGCAGCAGCTGCGCAGTTTGACCATTTGTGGAAGATTAGGGCACCGGTCGGTACTGTGGAAGATTTTGATTTGTCAGTCATGGATGAAATGATCACGAATGCCATGGAAAAGAGGGAGTATCATGAAGCAGAGCCTCACAGCTTATGGGAATACCCTTGTAAGCTTTTAAGTGAGCCCACAAAATTAATGACTTTTGATTTTGAACAGTGTGTACCAGAAGTTGATTTTGCTGCTTCAGGATACATAACTATTACTGATTTAAAAGAAAGAAATGACAGGATGGATTTGAAATATTGTCATGCCATTGTTTTGTGGATGGAGTATGACCTTGATGAAATCAATACTCTCAGTACCGGACTTTTAAATCGTGATATGGAAACCCCCATGTGGTGCATGCATCGAAAGCAAGCTGTGTTCTTCCTGCGTAAGGATATGCTTCTGGATCAAAATAAAAGACAAAAAATTAACTTCGAAGTGAGCTTTATTCCACAATCTGGAGAAATCAAAATGAAGTTTCGAGAATTTCTTGAAAGTGAATAAAAATTTTCACTGAAGTTCGTATGTATCCGTGTTGTTTGTATGTACAGTTTATTATGCCATAGTTTGTTCAATCATAACGAAAGAATGAAACATTCAATTATTCAATCCTTTTCTGCAAGAGCATTAAGGTGTACATCAACCTCGTCATTTTTTAAGACCCGAAATGAAGGACTCTCGCGAGACACGCAAGCTATTTCTATTTCCGATGATTTAAAATCAGCAGAAATCACAGAAGACAAACAAGAGAGAGCAATTTCAATCGTGTGGTCTAGGTTCCATGTGGTGTTCTTCTTTTTCTTCATTTTTTTCTCTAAGAAGGTATTTGCCTCCATCTGCTTCACTCCGGCGCTGGTTGCTCTGTAACCGCAGTAATATCCAGCTGGGTCGGATTTGTACAGCATTGGCTTGTCGTATTCTTCGTCCCAGCCGATAAGTATCATCGCACATCCTAGTGGTCTCATTTCAGCATTTTGGGTGTAGACCTAAAACAATCATTAGCAATGTAAAATAAAATAAAATAATATTTGCGTTACGAATAGAAGTTTATCACTGAGGTCAAATGGAACCTGTGAAATATCTGCTATTCTTCTGCACAGAGCGTCAACAGGCATTTCATATCCGTAATTATATTTCCAACCGATAGCTTCTTGTCTTGCCCTTTCCACTTGATATTTTCCATCTGCAGTAAGCCCAGTCATGAGGCATCCACTGTTTGGTGTGATCCTGTACATGTGGGTGACGGTGTTGACATCTAAGAGTTTGTCAGGGACCTTTCTTTGGGTGACCAGGACAGCACAGTCGTCACCACGCACCCCAACCGACGTGAGACCCGATTGGTTGATAGCTTTAAAAGCATATTCTACCTAAAACGTGTTGTTGGGAAATATATGCATATTTAGAACGTATAAATAAAACTGAATTCAGATTCCAATGTACAACTCTCCATCTCCAGGACGTGGGAGATGATCTTCCTTGATAATTGGACAAACCATTATTATTTTATAATGAAAACACTTAATGAAGCTAACCTGATATAGACGTCCTTCAGGTGAAAATATCGTAATATGACGATCGAAACCCGCACTACTGCCTCTCGACATGATGTTGTTGTATTATATTACTTCAAGATATTTTCTGAAACCTCGTAAAAAATCGAGCACACGCAAATCTGTGAATCAGCAAAATTAAATATGACTAATCATAAACGTCGATGCATGGTTCACTGACTTGACTAGTGTCGTCATTCCTATATTTTCTTCCATCTACTAATTTATCACATATTACTAGGTTCTTCAGGACAAATGCAATATTTATTTTCCGTTTTTTTACTTCACTATTATCAAAATCAGATGCATCATTTAGATCTGGATAATTATTTTCTGCTCGTTATTAAAAAGAAATATTGTACATCACGAGGGTAAAGGTTACGATTTAAAATCCTAACTGTTGTTTACGGCTCCATGTCAACAAGGGACGATTCTTGTCCAGTTAATAACCTTAGAAATACAAAAATGCCAGGAAGTCTTACACTGACGGGGCAACCGATATCACCGACGCCTCGTACCAGACCTACTTCGGCAGCTACCATGCCTCCAAACAGTCCGTACAGCTCATCTCAGA
>QRAM01000123.1:71774-239743 GCA_013436055.1 Halocynthia roretzi
TCCAGGAACGTTAACAGAAAACAAACGAAATCAAGACTGACGATGGCTTTAGAATTTCCCGGTTCGAGAAACAGTCCTAGGCAACAAAAAACTCAGAGCTCAACAAATAAGAGCAGCTCAATTGACTATTTATCATTTTTCGAAGAAACAAGTCCACAAAATCGGAAGAATTTGTCTGGTTCTAAAAACAAAATTAGTTTGTCCACTTCCAAGGATAATTTGGCATCCACGTCTGCTCGCTCAGTTGATTCTCGTTTATACATTGCTAAACCAATATCAGGAAGGTCAACTACAAAGGAAAACAGAAATTACGTTAAATATGACAGAAAAAATTACGAACATGAAATTCTTAATTCTGTTCAGAATCCTGAAAAAAACACAAGACTTGCTCATTCTGGAGGATTTCCTGTAGAAATAGGAAAGGCTTTCCAACCAGGAGGAGTGTTAAAAAGGAGAGAGGATGCAGCATTAAGGATTCAGAGATGGTACAAACGTCATTCTCAGCGAGTAAAAGCAAGCCAAGCTGCACTGAAGCGGCTGTTACGACAAAAGAAGTTAGAGATGGAGATGAATCTGCAGGAAGAGAAGGTGTTCCACCGTCAAAAGTCAGAAGATGATAGAAAGAAGAGGAGGGAGGAACGAGCTCAGGTAGCTAGAAGGCAAGCAATTGAAGAACTAAGAAAGAGTCGTGAAGAACAAATGAATATCAACAAGTCCATCGCGGAGGAAGAAATTGCGATAATAAAACGAGAAAGGGACAAGAAGAAAAGTAAAAAGGCAATAGTTTATGGTAACAAATCAAGGAAGGAAACGCCTGTATCAGCATCACAGGTTGTTGAGGACGTAGAAGAGAAAATCGAACGAATCTTTCAAGAAACTAATACTAATAGTAAGAAGAATGGGGAAGGTCCTGTATCCAGGGTGGACGATGTCCCTGATTCAAAGAATCTGGAAGTGTTAACTGAAAACGATGCAAAAACACATGAGGAGTCTGATTCTGGCCAAAATAAAAGTCAGAGCTTGTTGGAGAGTTTACTGGAGACAATTCAGCAACTGGAGGAGGAACCAGAGGAACTTACAAAGATGGAAACGAACAGTAGACTGGATGAAAAGTTAGCATGGATTGATGAAATGCAATCAGATCATCACACGAATGTATCCTCTTATAGTAAAGCTAATTATTCGGCTGTCAGCGGAGCTGGAGACTCAGTAGCTTCCGGTCATGTGACGGATGGGGGTTCCCTTCTTACTAAAGCTAAACTCAACAATCTGATGAGTTTCTTAGACAATGTGGATAAGCGGGATGAAAACTATGCAACATCCAAGTCAAATTTAACGGAACCCCAACATGCTCAAACATCTTTGGTGGCGGAGGAAACTAAAGTATCCCATCTAGATGAAGTTGAGAAAGCAGCCTCTGAAGTGACAAGCGAAGTGTTGAAACTACGTCTGGAGGTGGATGAAAAATCAAGAGGGGTTGAACTCTTGCAAAAAGCCCTGAAACAACAGAGGGAACTCACGCTAAGACATGCTCAGAATCATGATAAAGAAATGAATCAGAGACTAAAAATGCAAAAGGATCAATACGAGTCGACCATCCAGCGTCATTTGTCGTTCATAGATCAGCTCATAGACGATAAAAAGATTTTGAATCAAAAATGTGAGAAGCTTGTCTTAGAAATGAAACAAGTTGAAAACAAATATCAGAGCAAAATCAAACTGATGCAGGATGCTCATGCTGTGGAGTTGAAAAAAATGAAAGAAGTCTTTACTGCAGCTGAGAAATTACGAAGAGAAAAATGGATTGATGACAAAACAAGGACGATCAAAGAATTGACCGTGAAAGGACTGGAGCCGGAAATTCAGCGACTGATAGCGAAACACAAACAAGAAATGAAAAGAGTTAAAGCAATGCAAGAAGCAGAGCTCCTCCAGTCAGATGAAAGAGCTGGCCAAAGATACATTAGACAGACAGAAGAACTAAGAGAACAGCTCGAAAGAGAGAAGGACAATGCATGCACACGTGAGAGAGAAATGGCACGTCAGAGGTATGAAAAGCAGCTAGAGCAGGAGGAAATGAGCCTCCAACAGCAAAGACGACGCCTTTATGCAGAAGTAGCTGACGAGAAAGAGAGACTGAATCAACAGGCGGCTCGTCAAAGAAGTGATATTGACAAATTGAAAGAGCAATTAGAAAACAGCAGTCATTTGGCTTCTTCTGCTTTGACTGAAGAGTATAAAAAGAGTAAGGAAGAAGCGGAAAGACGACATGCAACGGAAATTGAGGTTTTGAAGGAGCGACTTGAATTGGAAAAGCAGGCGTGGCAAGAAAATTACATCAAGCGACAAGAAGGTTATATTCTGCAAAAGGAAAGGGAGCTTAAAGATGCCGTGCGTGCCGATCGCGATTCTGAAATTGAAGCTGTCATAGAACAACTGGATAAAGACATGAGGATGCAAAAAGATCAGAATGAAAAAACTGCAGAAAACAGAGTAAAAAGAATCCGGGAAAAGTACGAAAATGAAATGAAAGAGATCGAGATGCTGGAAAGGAAGACTCAAGAAAAATACAACAATATGAAAATTCAATTTTCTGATTTAGAGAGTGATAATATGAAACTCAATAGTCTAATCACTCACAAAGACAATGAGATTCTGGACATGAAGAAAATTAAAGATAAGCTCGTCGAAGAGCGAGGCAAAGTGACCGAAGTCATCCGTGATGAATTTGCAGAACGTCTCGTGCATACTGAAGAGGAAAACAAGCGTATGAAAAGTGAGGTTGCACAGATGCGTGCAAGGCACAGATTGGAGTTAGATCGGGTTAGTCAGGAAAAGGAGGAAGAGCTCGCTGAGGTTCACAAAAGAGTTAAAGCTGCAATCGTCAAAAAAGAAGAGTCAATATCTCAGATTAAACAACAGCATGAAGCTGCAGTTAAACGAGCCGACCATTTGGAAGGGTTATTAGAAGCACAGAGTAAACAACTACGAGGGAAGAAGAATTGAACTGTTTATGAGTTTTGAATATTTTGATTACTAATTGTATATTCTACATAGTGATCTTAGTTTAGTACCAATTTAGTTCCACGAGTTTATTTTTATATAAAGTTTATTCATATTTAATAGCGATTGTATTCGTTCAGCTTACTTGAGTATACATTATCCAACAAGAGTAATAAGACGTGTCTGAGAGATGGAAAACTTGATGATTGACACCTGTGAAACTATCTTACTAGATGAACTGGAGGAGGCATTGGGGGTCATTAACATGAGAAATACAACTTGTTGTATTATGTACTGTACCTCTTATAAAATGAATTTATACCAACAAGCAACTAGTAATAGTAGATAGCTACCAGTATCCCAATGAATCAAATTGTATTTAGCTTAAGCTTAAAATGACTTAATTTTATCATTCTTATGTGAGAACTAGTGACCAGAAACCATGCATTTACCATGTTCTTGTTGAATACCCTTTTACAGCTTCAAAAAAAGCAGACTAGGTCAAAATGCATTGGTTTAGCATTAATTTTTGACAGGGAATTTGACACGATACTCTTTCCAACAATACAAAAAGCTGGATAAATCAAATTTACTAATAGAGTGTTAAGACAAATATTGGTTGCTGTATAAAAAAACAATGGAAGAAATAAAAGAAAACGGAATACAATGACTAGCAAATAGTTTCCGAGTAAAGCTATTCGCTCTTGCTCAAATGCCAAATTTACGGCACTACTTGCTTTGGATGTGGCGATTTTTGTCGACGAATAACAGGCGACGCCTAGACTCGCTCCAAAGCTTCCACAGTCAATATCGAATTTCCTCTTATAACAACCATTCCAACCGGAGAAGTTGTTCCATCTTTTTTTGTTTCGATTCCTTCATCGACTACTAAATTCATGAAAGGATCGAAACCTCTAAGGAGTCCGGAGACTGAACGACCTCCATTTAATTTCAGTTCTAGTCTCTTGTCCATAAACTTCTTCAATTCTGGAGGATGAGCTTTACTCATTGTGATTTTCTTCAGATACAACCAAGCAAGCCAAACACGACAGACCAACAACCAACGTTACAACTTCGTTCGCTTATTTGATTTACCGCATTGAGGTTCAAACTGCGACACCTTGTGACAGAGCGCTATATTATACGTCATCAAACCAATATATGTAATCGATAAAGTTTTAGAATAGCAATATTACCATAGTCTTTGAATACTATGATATTATCTTTGATATATACCTTTTTTTACATCATTTATTGACCTATTTTCAATCTTCGGTAAAATTGGTGATTATTGATTATACACAAGGATATGTAAAGGACAGCAAAATATTTGATGACTTACCGTACAATGCAAAGTCTTACAAATGGTCTGCTTTTAGTGCTTCTCCTGCAATACTTAGGTAATATGTCCCGTTACTACTTAAAAATGTTCTGAAATAACTAGTGAATTTACTTTTTTTGTTTAAAGATTAAAAAACATTTTTATCAACCACTCGTCATGGTTCGTCGAATACCATTACTCAACAAGTTTTCCACATTTCATTACTCAGCAATTTAATAGTTTTGGTCGAAAGGAATATTTTTCTCGAGAGAGAAATTATCGTGTTTTTTTTATTGACTCTATTCTAGAACAAATTCAGACATTGTATATTATTTTTAATTTGGTTATAAAATGGCTCCTCCTGCAGTTGGCGAAAAAGATGGGAAAACCACGGAGCAATCAAGAGATAGAGATATTTTTGGCGAAAACGTTGAGGTACCATTGCTTGTACCAAATTTTTGGGGGGGAGGCTAAGATCACCTGGGTACGTATTTTGGGATTTAGCTGTGTCTTACAAACTGCAGAAGATTTGGTCATTAAACTACGACATTATATTATCATACCTAAGAATTTATTTAGCTTGTCCTTTGTATGTTCAAATTTTTTGCTCTTTACAGGAGGCATTGGGTGAAGATATTCTTAAGATGAGCAATGAGGAGATAACGAGTAGATCAAAACTTCTGGATAATGAAATAAAGGTCTGTAAGTTGATTTATCCTTTTTCCTCCTGTGTTAGGAATCCTAACTCCCAGTTTATTTTGATTTATTTTTGTTTGAATTGATTTGATATACAGATAATGAGAAGTGAAACAATGCGAATATCTCACGAACTCCAAACAATGAAGGAAAAAATCAAAGAGAATGCAGAGAAAATTAAAGTCAATAAAACTCTTCCGTATCTTGTATCAAATGTTATTGAGGTAATTTCTGTAAATGCATTTATTTCTAAATTGAGCGACTGCCAAACCAATATGTTGTGAGATTTACAAACATGTTTCTCCAGTTACTCGATGTTGATCCTCAAGAGCAGGCCGAGGAAGATGGAGCGAATGTTGACTTGGATTCTCAAAGGAAGGGAAAATGCGCTGTGATCAAAACATCAACCAGACAAGTATGTCTTTTGACAAATTAGTTATAGAACAGGGCTTATCAAAGGAGGAATCAAAGGTTGTCTTCAGACAATGTAGATCAACTTTATAATAATGAATGTTATTTTCTTTTTTCAGACTTATTTTCTCCCTGTTATTGGTCTTGTTGAACCTGAAGATATGTCACCTGGTGATCTCGTGGTGAGCAATGATGATAATTTTGAGCTAATATGAAGGATTTTCATCTATTCAAAAGAAATATTAAGAAATTAAGTAATTTTTTTCATTTCATCATTTGAGGGGGTCAATAAAGATTCCTATCTCATCCTTGAGAAATTGCCTACAGAGTACGATTCTCGTGTGAAAGCAATGGAAGTAGATGAGAGGCCAACTGAACAATATTCAGACATAGGAGGTTTAGACAAGCAAATTCAAGAGGTATAATTAATGAATTTTGAAAGTACCAAGCTACTATATAGTTGAAATTGCAAACTTCATTCACTATTAAATAACAAGTATATAAAACTTCACTATTGTATGATTGAGTTCATACCTAATTTACCATAGCTAAATATCTTCATTATTGTCACACCATTACCTATAATATAACCGCATGATTTTGTAGCTTATAGAAGCTGTTGTCCTACCAATGACCCATAAAGATCGGTTTGAAAGCATCGGCATTCAACCTCCCAAGGGGGTTCTTATGTACGGTGCTCCAGGAACTGGAAAAACACTTCTTGCAAGAGCTTGTGCTGCGCAGACAAAGGTGATTGATATAGAATGTGGAATTAAGACAAAACCATCATGAGCATATCTCATCTTCACATATGAATTTTTGCCTAGTCCACATTTCTGAAGCTGGCTGGCCCCCAACTTGTACAGATGTTCATTGGAGACGGAGCCAAACTTGTCAGAGATGCATTCGCTCTGGCTAAGGAACGTAAGCCAGCAATTATTTTCATTGATGAATTGGATGCTATCGGAACAAAGAGGTTGGTTAGCTTGATACTCATTTTCAATGTTTATTATATAACCCTGTTTTTACTACCAAAAATTTTGTTATTCTTAGATTTGACAGCGAAAAAGCTGGTGATCGAGAAGTCCAGCGAACTATGTTAGAATTGCTCAATCAGCTGGATGGTTTTGAGCCAACAAATGATATCAAGGTAGTGTAACGTAGATTATGCTATGATTACTGCTTTATAGAACATACAAATTATCAAATTATTATGAATAGGTTATAGCAGCAACAAACAGAGTCGATATCCTTGATCCGGCTTTGTTGCGATCAGGTCGTTTGGATCGTAAGATAGAATTTCCTCTTCCTAATGAAGAGGCGAGAGCTCGCATCTTGCAGATTCATTCGAGGAAGATGAATGTCAGTGCGGATGTTAATTATGAGGAATTGTCACGATGTACAGATGATTTTAATGGCGCTCAATTGAAAGCTGTCTGCGTTGAAGCTGTAAGTTCTATTCTTCAAATTTCAAACATCCGTTTGGGTTCATGTGATTTGGTTTTTGTATTTGAGTTTGTAATCACGCCTATTGACCTTCAATCAATGTCCTTTTGAGTAGTGGTTTAGGTTCTCGATATTTGAATTATTTAATTTTTTCATACCAGGGAATGATAGCTCTTCGTCGTGAAGCCAAAGAGCTGATGCATGAAGATTATATGGAAGGAATTATGGAGGTTCAAGCCAAAAAGAAAACAAATTTACAATATTATGCTTGAAAAGCAATTCCAACCATAACCGGGTTTCGGTATTCGTTTCGGTTCGTGCGAGCCGAATCCTATATTTCATGTACACTTGTATAAAATAAAATGTGCAAACTTCCTTGTCACCTGCCATATTTATTACTTTAAACATCAAGTCTTTAGGAATAATCGCAAACAGTGGTAGTGAGGATTAAGTATGAGGCACCACTATATTCTATTACAGTACTGTACTGTGTGTATCAGGAAACAACAAAAACCACAATACTGTATATAGTTTTATTTACCAATCACTAACTAGGAAAGGAATGAAAATATATATTGTCAACAGTTTATAAACTACAAATAGGATACTGGCCATTAAAAAAAGTGTTTGTTTCAACAATATTTACTGCTTCAAATAACCGTGACTTCGCGCAGGGATACCAACGGAGTAAGATTTACTTTAACAAACCAAAAACTTACGATAAGATCATACGAGATCTGTAGTTTGCTGAACTATGAGTTACATTGACTCAAATTTTTCGTTTTGGCAGTAACTTATAGTATGTATATTAGGGTTGTGAAATTGGCGCTTCTGTCGTCAATATATATATACACACGTTATATCTTCTATTTTGTCGACTTAGGATTTTGAATTTGAACCTAGATTGTCTTTGTGGTACAGAAGTAGGAAAACGCAATGCATACTAGCCACCAACAGCGCCAGAAATGAATGCTTGTTGGTCAGTGTTCAATTTTCTGCCCTGATAGATATATTTGATATCGTACTCATGGCACGTCAAATGAATAAAATATATATTGCCACTTATCCCGTTTAAATCATTATAATATGCAGAGAACTTAAATATTCTTCACGGGGATAAGTTAATAAGATAAGTTATTCCCGGAATAGCGATGAAATACAACTGATAAAAGAATTCCTTTATCCTCGCGCAACTGATTTTCAATCAAATGTTCTGACACGACACACATCGGCGCGTATTTACGTTGCCGAGGAGAAAAGATCGTATATTACTTCGGCTGAGCGAACGTCTTTACTTGTACAAACACGCCACGTCGTCTTATTCGATATAAGTGGTTAAAATTCGCGTGTCGATCTTATTTGTTTTCAACGAAGAAAACACTTACAGTAACTTGGAACAGTTGTTCTGCTGTGGCAAATCGTCGTACGGAAAATAAATAAACGTCATACGGATTCACTCTATGGCGATATGGTATTTATTTGTTAACATCTTATAGTTTGTCTGGCAGAATATAGAACTCTTATACAACGCTACACGTATGAACAATATACCAGAAAAGAATGATTACTTACATTGTAATGCAAAATAAAACAACTTTTCACTTTGTAAACTTGAGAATTAAATATCGAGTGCTTCTCCACGATGTGCAGATTACGTATTTTTAATATCTTACGTTTAATTACAAGACAAATATATAAATATATATTTCACCAATGTTCAAACACCAATGAAATAAAACAACTTATACATACCCAGTGGTGGTGGTGGTATGAAAAGTCTAATAGCTAACAATAACTATTTTCAAAGCTAGAACAAAGATATAGGCACAACAATATATACACATGAAAAAGCTGAAATTGAAGGAAGGGAATACATGACTACAGTGTACTGTAATCTGGTTTCTTGCTTCTGAAAACTTTACATCCAAAGAAAGTGACAGCAACTACAGCTCCACACAGTACAATACCTCCTATAAAGCTTCCTGCATCAAAACTGTGCATTGGGGTGTTTGGTGCAACAGATTCCGTTGGCTGTGAAGATTCTGTAGAATTACCTGCTGATGTCGGTTCTGCTGGAGATTTTGTTGGTACAGTATGGATAGCAGTATCAGTAGAAGTAGTGGGGTCCGGTGTAGCAGGACTTTCAGTAATTGTCATACTCACGTTGGTGGTTGGCGGTGCAGACTGTATTCCCACATTGGTAGGAGCAGTTGATGCTGAAGTATTTTCAGGTGACGTGAAAGGATCTGATACTGAAATCTCCTCAGTAGACGTCTGACCCGTAACTCCAGTTAAAATTACTGTCAATGCAGCATACAATCCAAGTAATAACGTGTACCTCATCGTATATTATTCTTTACTTTATTTACACGTATCTCCTTGAAATATAACTCTATACTCTAATAACCCAATACCACCAAGACTCTACGACGCTAACTAATCCAAAATCTCATACTGCCATCTAGTGCCAGCAATAATTATTATTAATGGTGCAAGATTGCCAACTGGCGGATAATACTTTTCCGCATAGATTACCAGTGTGCTCTTTAGTATACCATAGCGGATAAAATTTCCAATATAACAGTCGCAGGCTAGCGATAGAGAAACAGCGTGCTCACCACCGCTTTTCGCGGTGATACCGATTTCATTCTCGAAGTCGCAAGGTGACCAGTTATCGAGCAGATTTTACTCTTTAGTGATTTTAGTGTTTTTTTTCTCAGTGAGGGCTGAAAATTGCGTCACATGTTTTTTATTTTGCTGTAGAAAGCGAATAATAATTAAAGTTTCGCTCATATTTCAAACTGTAAATGATTTATAAGTTACGATGACGATATGTAGATATTTATACCGTTTGAACAAATTTGTTTCACGTTCGCAAGGGTCCACGTTAGAAAGTTGGTTGGTCCCGTTTGGCGGATGATGTGTGATGGGAAAGTGTATGATCACCTCTTCGTTGGTCGCTAGAGGACACTAAAGAGTTTGTTACTGCAATTGCATCCATCGAGTATGCCATGTGTTTTTTCCAGGATATCGGTTCTTTAGGAATATTTTATTCACAGTTGTTGGTCTAGAAATATCTTCCATTTTTCCTCAAGTCTAAGCCTTAATTATTGATTGGTAGATAAGGGAAGATCTGTTCAGGAAAGATGAAAGTCAAAATGCTATCTCGAAATCCTGATGACTATCAACGAGAAACAACGAGAGATGTTTATAAAAGTGAGAATCATATCTTATCTGTAGTATCTTAGTAACGATGGATTCATTTTTCATGGTTCCAATCTTATGTGTTTACAGTACAAAGAAACTACAATCCATCAATGCATCCATTTGAAGTGCCAAGAGAATATACAAGAGCATTGAATGCAACAAAACTTGAAAGAGTTTTTGCTAAACCATTCATTGCTTCCTTAGACGGACACAGAGATGGTGTTTGTGCCATGTGTAAAAACAAGCAGAGACTAAATTCAATATTTTCTGGCTCGTGCGACGGAGAAGTGAATAATTTAAATATATAGGCATCACTTTCTCGATTTATTAGTATTCACTTAACGAGGTTTCGAAATTACTGCTTCGATTTACTACTCAAAGAAGTGATGTATAATATCAACATCTATGTGTTCAATTTTTGTTCATACTGGAAATTTAACATTTCAGATACGCTATTGGAATCTTACTACCAGGAGATGTCTCCAGAACACCCAAGCCCATAATGGGTTCGTTCGAGGTTTGACTTGCTCCTCAGCCGGGGATATCATCGTATCTGTCGGAGATGATAAAACTATAAAACTCTGGTCAACAGATCCTTTTCATGATGGTAGTGATGAACCTCTCAACACAATTATATCTAAAGTATGTGTATTTCTGAAGTATTGGTGTAATATGTACAAACGATACTCATTAATTTAACTCAAAATATCAAATAATGATTTTTATCCGTCGTGTTTACTTGAACTTAGAGCAGTTCGACGTAGTATGACAAAATCATTTGAATTGACTGGAGTTTAAGTATTAGACATCAGTATTGTCAAAAAGTTTTACATGGACAGGATGAATAAGCTAATTTCAATTCATTTTTATAACCTACTAACTGAGCCTGTTCTTTATGATAACAAACATAATGTAACTAATGAATGTAACTAGAATTTTTTGTGAGGCTACGAGGCAAGCCAAACTTATTTGCCACATGGCTGTTTGGTATCATGGTTAATTCTGATCCAACAAACCAATTATTCTATAACTTGAATATTTTTATCATTTTCCTAATTAAAGTTATGTTTTATTGTAGAATTTTTTCACTGGAGTGGATCATCACTGGAAGGACGCAGTATATGCTACAAGTGGCAGTTCTATAGATATATGGAATCACAATCGTGCCGATCCTGTTCGAACTTATACATGGGGAACAGATACTGTGAACAGTGTAAAGTTTAATCCAGTCGAAACAAGTCTTTGTGTCAGTACTGCCTCTGACAGGTAAATTCGACTGTCTGAGCCATTTACTAAGTTACAATTAATTATTCATATTTTCTCAACGTGTGTATTCAGGAGTATCAGATTATATGATATTAGAGTCTCAAGTCCTCTCAAGAAAGTTATCATGTCAATGAGATGCAATACTGCATCATGGAATCCAATGGAAGCGTTTATGTTCACAGCTGCTTGTGAAGATCACAAGTAAGTTCAAAATTAATCAGAAATACTAAATGTTATCAGTCGATTACTGTTATCAAAAAGAGACTGTCCCGAAGCAATCACAATAAGCAGCTTTCACTGTAGTTGGTAGTTTATCTTCCACTGAGACTCAATTATGATATACCTTTCAGTTTATACACTTTCGATATGAGGCAACTTGGAATAACAAGGAATGTACATGTTGATCACGTTGATGCGGTATTAGATATCGATTACTCTCCGACTGGGAAAGAATTTGTGTCTGGAAGTTATGACAGGTTTCTCATACAAGATTGATATGTTTGTTATGGATGTCAATAGGTGCCTGATATAAAAAAACTCTCCGACTGGGAAAGAATTTGTGTCTGGAAGTTATGACAGGTTTCTCATACAAGATTGATATGTTTGTTATGGATGTCAATAGGTGCCTGATATAAAAAAAGGGGATTACAAACTGTGTCATGTATTTTCATCAGCACCTAGCTGAAGTGTTAGCCTTTGAATTCAAAAAATGTACAGATTTGTTTTGTAGAACAGCTTACCTGACCTAAAATTCGACTACCTGGATGATTTTTTTAAATTGACAAAATCAAAATTAATTTATCTCATGATTTAATCTCACATGAATATTAATGATCAATATCTTAAAATCTGGTATAGTTTTTTCAAAATTTTATATTTAACTGTTTGGAATATTGTTACATCTCTGTGGAATACTTTCCAGAACCATTCGCATATTCACAGCTCAAGGTGGTAGAAGCAGGGAAGTTTATCACACCAAACGTATGCAAAGAGTTTTCTGTGTAAATTGGTCTGCAGACAGCAGGTAATTTTCATTAATTTGTTCCAAATTACAACTTTTTTGTATGCTTTTAGATTTTAACTTTATTACTATTGATCAATCAGGTACATTCTTTCTGGATCTGACGAAACAAACATTAGACTGTGGAAGGCAAAGGCTTCAGAAAAAATCGGAAAGGTTTAAATCAATTGTCAAATTATTCAATTGTCACATTAACAAGTTTTGTAGTGATGTAATAGTTATATAAAGTTATTTGTATTTTTCTGAAGATGAGATTAAAGGAACAAGAAGCAATGGAATACAATGAAAAATTGAAAGAAAAATTTTCATATCATCCACAAATATTACGAATATCCAGGCATAGGTATAAAATTTAAAATATGAATATTTTTGTTTTAGCTTCATTGAAATATTCATTCCTTGAATATGTTATCTCATTCTAATCCTAACCCTAACAATCCTTGTTTTTGTAGGCATGTGCCGAAATCAATTTACCATGCTATAAAGGAAAAAAGAACTATGAAAGAATCAATTCGTCGGAAGTGAGTTTTATTCTCAATATATATTTTTAATTACATTAAACTTTCTACAATGATGGGTGTAATGTACCATTTTTATTGATGTAAGCCAGCCATAGGTATCAATATTAAATTTCCTCACGGTTCTCATTCATATTTAATGATCTGTAAAGCCAAAGTGGCATCATTCTGTAAGAGTTGGTCTTGTACGAAGCTAAACGCGTAGTTTGGCTTTTATAATAGCAATTTTTTTTCAGTCCAGATAGCAGATTTTGCATTGGCAAAAGTGTCATATTAAATATGCATATCATTTCCACAGACAAGTTGAAACATACAAGTAGCAGATTTGGATAGTCTAACCTCGTTTTTTTATCGGATTTTAGATTAATTCATTCTATTTTTTTATAGGGATATGAACAGGCGCAAGCACAGCAAGCCGGATTCAATTCCGCGAGTTCCAATGAGGCAAAAAAGTATAATAGTGCAAGATTAAACTATTTACTTTGCAATAAATTATACATGAAAATCATTTTGAAAACGATCTTAGAGAGTGAACATGGAAGTGCTATTGGATAGCCGAATAAATATACAATAAAAATGGCTTTGGGAGTACAGAGTAAACTGATGTGTGAAAATGTCTAAATCATACTGATGGTGTGATGAAATCATTATGAAAAATAGAATCATTGGATAGTAGTCGATCAGATGTTAAATTAATGAAAATTCGAATTCTATGAAATGCACAGTTCGTAAGTACGTAAGTCCATGCCTGAACATAGTCTTATCACAATGCTAGACGTTATACTTTGTCGTGAGCTCGTGATATAAAAAACAACGAATAAAAATCATTTCTTTTGATCTTGAACGTAATGGAAACGTATAATCCCGCTGGGAATCTTCGGAATCATTCGATGTTCCAATAGAGTAAATAATATATTGACAATGCGATGGCTGGAGAAAGAACACAAACTACGTATGCTGCTGCTGCAATTCTTCGATTACTGAAATCGATATAAACATTATTAGTTGACGTTATTTCTAACCTTAAAAATTATAATTCAATAATAAATTACTGGAACAGGTTAAGCTCGATAAGGAAGTAGCTCTTCAACCTTTCTAATAAGATATTCTCGCCGACGAAAATTTTGTGCCTTGCGGTTTTTGAATAAAGTACTGTACGAATATACGAGATGATCGTGAATTCAAAAAATGCTTGTAAGAAAAGAACATCTAATGCAGATTAATTGAATGTAATATAAAATTCGAAATGATTATAATTAAATTTAATAGCATTCTATGTATTTTAAAACAGTTTGAAATTTAACATTCCTGATATACGACACGTCCTACGGACTATTTTTTTACGTGATAATTTCCCACATTAGGTTTTCCTACATAGTTATTTCATTTTTCTTTTCATTCTCCCAGTTGAACCTGAAATTTTCACTGTTGAAAGTCATTATAAGCCTAAAGCCCAGAACCCCTAAAATGAAGTAAGCCGAACACCGGTGAGAACTTGCCATGGGGAATAATCCTTACGAAATTGTCTGATTCCCCTTATATAACATTTGCTTGAAACCAGTATTCATATCTAATCTATTAAATTTCGAAAATAAAAGCCCGCGTGCTTTATGTTCTATAATTAATTTCAATGATTGCTCAAAATTACTAAACCACTGGACTTACCATTCATTCTCGTATTTTTCTTCTGTTTTAGAGATAGTTCTTGCCTGCGTCCTTGTCGAAAGAAGTTTTTCTGCGTCCATGGTACGAGGACTATCAGCACAATTGTTAAATCTATTCACGAAATTACCGTATGTAAATTAATCTGAAGACAAAATATATTCTAAAATTCTTCATTTCACCTTCAAAAGTTGATGAAACGTCAACGTGTATTGTAAACTATCAAACTCGTTTCTGATAGAAGATCCTTATCAAGAGTGCCCACATTCTTTGAAAGAACGCGACTAGACGCGCTTGATACAAGAGTTCACACGACTAAACGATCAATGAGGTAAATTGAATTTAAAAGGATGAGACGGAATCGACTGACTGATTCAATGAGAAAGCTCTAGAAACCGATTAATTAAGTATTCGAATTACCATAAATTATTGTCTACTGTAAGCACTTTAAAATCGAGACTTGTTTTCGCATTAATTGATCTTTGCGAAAAGAATATTCCCGAATTCAAGGAAGAATTCTTCAAACGGAGCTGAAAGATTTCGTCGATCAGCACATTTTAAACGTCGAATAAATGAATACGGAAGTCGATCGATAACGTTACAAATTAGAAGGTCATTGGCTGGTTGCGCGTCATTTTGTTTATTCGTATATTACTTGCTCTATATGGCCATCATGCGATTTAAATACGTGAAATAATATTAAACTTCATCTTATATTCCCAACAGTCGGTTTGTGTTTGGGTTCATTAGTGGTGCAAAAGTCCACCAAAAGAGCTTTAATCCCTTGATACCTACACTGCCATGTCCACTAATGGGATGCTAATAAATTGTATCGTAATATCTGTTCGAATACTTTTAAAAAATTAGCCGTCCATATTAAATAATTGTTAGGTTCTTATTATTTTTTGTGTTTTCAATATATTACTTTATTTTCAATCCACGTCAAATCAGAGGGCATTCTTCGGGCTTCCCCTCTTCGATTGAATTTATGATGATCGGCCGATGTCCTGGACGGAGCCAGAAAATAGAGTTAAGTTAGTCGTTAGGCGTCGCTGTTGAGCGAGTCATAGTCGGACCTCACAAGCTGCGACTTGCTTTTTAATAAATGTTGTTCAATCTTGTTGATGTATTTATTTTGTATTGGTTATATAGCGTAAATTTAGGTATTTTTAGCCATATAGACATTGTGTTATCTAGTGTATCGTAGGATTTTGGTAACTATATGTATTTAGGCCGTACAGGCGGACACAGTCTCTTTTTATTATGAAGATAAAAGGATGATGATGTCAGCATTTATTTTAAGCTGCATTTTGCAGAACTTAAGTCATTCGTATTCTCCCTTGTTTTGGGTGGTTTGAGATGCCCCATCGTCATTTCCACTATACTAAAACAATATCTGTTGAAAGCAGAGCTACCACTATCAATGGTATTATCACGTTTGTCTTTCCATTATTTTTATATATTGATGGAAAATAAGTGCTCAATAATATTGCCTTGCCTGAAGTTCCTTAATTAAAAAGCATATTTTATAGCTGTTTTGTAAATGTATAGGTAATTACCCAACACAATGTATGTCAGTGATTGGGTGAGGGAGGTGTAAATATCAATTGATTGATATATCATAATTTATATCATTATTCAGTCATACAGAACATTCATATTACATCTATTACACATGCTGGATGACTATCACTCAGTCTTACCAGTACATTGTAACTGTGATTAATTAGTGAGTAAGATAGTTATGAGCAGTCTCCTGTTACAGAGGTAGTATGATATAGTTGTAGATAATATTTATAATTGCCCATAACATTGATGTTCATCGTATTAAAAGTTTGTTTTGTATTAGTATTAGTTCTTTGCAATGTTTATATTGATGAAGAAATTGATAAAGTTTTACAGTCCAGATACTCGGTACTTTGCGAATTGGTCTGTTAACAAACATCTCACTTGGTGAACGATCAGGATCCACTCAAATGATGTCGAAATTCCCTAAAATATTTTTTTATGAGGTTTTATATGAATTAGAACTATTTATTTGAAGGTTTTTTGGAGTACCTAATGGTTGGTTTGTGGGTTCTTATGTGAGGAGTACGTGTAGTAGAATTAAAATGTAATAGACTTTAAGATTTTTTTGCTGTGTGTTGTGTTTTGCTGCATGCATGGTGTATGAGCTAAATTGTTGTAGATAGATCAGTAGTGCCCCAACCAGTAATTTAACCCTCATACCTACCATTTATTTATGTGGCATAAATTTTGGAATATGAAAGGCGATTTCAAAGTAGGTATGAACAAAAAAATTAAAGTATTAAATTTTATATTATTCACGTTGTTGAATATGGTTGAATGTCAAAGTAATACAGGAAGCAATGATTATATGGTTCTCATTGTTAATGTTTTCCATGCTGTGAATTATTTTGAAATATTATTACCATATTGCTTCGACTCAATACTCACTATGGTAAATTAACTAACACTATACTACATGTACAGTGAGTGTCTTATATTCCATCTTGGTACCAAAATACTTTCGGAATATTTTGAGACTGAGTCAATAAATAACTTCACGTCATTTCTTTTAGCGTGACATTATGTCAGCAAATCAATACAATTATTGTTTGTTCATTCTGCAGAGAGTAATATTTATTGTTTTGTTGATTATTATCACGAGTTTTTCGTGCTCGATGGTGTCTTAATCGTTCTATAAGACTTGTCAAATATCGAATCATATTAATGCAAAGAGGATGTTTGAATTTTGCTGATTATTTTCTAGTTAAATAAATGTATGCATATCGTCATAGAAGTATGCATATCGTCATAGAAGTATGCATATGTGCTCTATAATTTGAATGTAAAGGATTTGAAAGCAATATTTAGGTAATACCATTCAAAACCAAGCAAGTGTTTTTGTTTATTTTTACAAATAATTTAATCTTTTCCAGATCATCAAATGGTACGGTGTTTAAGTAGTATAGTAGTTATGCAATAGACCATCAATCAAGCAGCATGAATAGTCTTCTCCTTCCCATTATAATGTGGGGTAGTAAACCACCTACTCATAAAATTCAGTCGATAACAATGACTCATGAAAAATCGAAGATCATAACCGGATGCAGCGATGGTCAACTTCTGATTTGGGATGTCAATGACGATTTGTCGAATCTGACTCCAAAATCGATGCTATTCGGACATTCAGCTTCTATAGTAAGCATTGTAACGTTGCCAAATAAACGAAAACGATCAAAAAATATAGTGAGTGCTTCGAGCAATGGTGAAATATGTCTGTGGGATCTCGATGATGGGAGATGCATTGAAGAAACCAAAGTCCAGGGTTGTCCTACAACATTGCAGACCCTTAATTTGAAGAAAGAGGAAAGGGAGGAATCGCTAGTAGTTTGCTTCGGACAATTTGCCGAAATTTTAATTCTGAATCCAACGACATTGAACGTCATGTTTCCTCTCGTATCAAGAATCTATCCGGATTGGATAGCGTGTTGCTGCACCATTTCCACAGAGTCAGATACATCTATAATAGGCATAACTGTGTCCGGGACTATAAAAGTGTGGCAGATTGCTCGCAACGGCACTTTACCTAATGCCCCTGTACTGGAAGATGAGTCGAAACAGTTGAGATGCACTCAAGCTCTCGATATACGATATATTCAATATGCCGTTAATTTACTTCTTGTTATATGTGCTTTTGAATGGCAACTCTACGATGCAAGTGATTTTTCTCTCTTGTGTTCAATTCCCTCCTTGTCCAACGCCATGCTTTCAGGGGGTGATATCATTCCCTCCTCCGATATGATCGTAATATGGGATAAAAATTCGATTGTCTACTCATTCAAAATGCCGTTTGATCCTACGGACGAGCGATTATCGAGACAGGAGTTAAGAAATTATACCAATTTGGTTCCGAACATGTTGTACTCTTTTAACATAAAAGAGGTTCATGATCTATCCTTACCTCCTGTCATCGAACTCTTCCATTTTGAAAATCAATCTTTATTGATAAGCGGCAACAGTCAAAGTAGAATTTCTGCTTTTAAATTCGACAGAAAGAACTTACATTGTGCCGACTCCGTTAGCATGGTTGCTGACAACAGTTTGACAGATTTATGGAATTCGCTGACCCCTAAACCATCAGGGGTCATTGATCATATTGTTGGTAGCGATCTCAATTTAACAAACGTTACCACTAGCTTGTACTTGGAAAATTTGGGACAACTTGCCTGCGGAAGAGATGACGGAACGATAATCGTAGTGTCTGCTGTGAAAGCATGTAGATCACACTTACTCAAGCACAAGAATAAAAGAAACACACTCTCTCATAGAACATTGCGTGGCCACCAAGCTGCTATAACGTGTTTGCTCTACCCGTATCAAGAATCCAATCGTTATTCGCCTCAAATACTTGCATCTGGCGGGGCTGATTTCACCGTTATCCTCTGGGAGATAATTACCGGAGCGCAGCTTCATACGTTTACTGTACACGGCGGCGACATCACCCAGCTAATAGTTCCTCCGAACGAATGCAGTCTCAGGGTACAGCAGTCTATATGCTGTGTGGCTGCTGACCACTCGGTGTCGTTGCTCAGCATAAAAGAACGCAAATGTATAATGCTTGCTTCGAGTCACACTGCAACAGTGACAACCATTAAATGGAGACCATTAGATGATTTTATGTTAGTAGTATGTTTTGATGGTGGGGTTTATGTCTGGCAAATGGAAACTGGCCACCTAGATCGACACGTCTCTGGTCTGGCTTCCCTTGAAATTCTGGAAGTTTGCGACGAATGCAGAAGTGACAACGTGGTTCATGGCACCGTCAACTTATCGCAAGCTTTCAAGAGACACAGTCTTGCTGTGTTTAAAGTTGCTGCTCAGCAGGGCATCAAAAATATAATCGATACAATAGGAGACAAAATTCAAGAAGAAGACGCTGAGACAAACGTATCTGCTTCTTCGTGCAATAACGCAATGCTCATCCAACCGATTCGTGCCAGTGCATCACATGATAGCGATTCACACATTGTTTTTTTCAACACCGAAGTGATTATCGGGACTTTACTGCAAGAACATGCAATGAGAAAGAAGCAATTAAAGTCAGAGAAACGAACGGGAATTGGAGGAACTTCGAATCCCGCACGGAAAGTCCTCAATGCATTTATTTATCAGGTCCGTAATCAGCTTTTAGACAGCAGCGACCCGTCATCCGCACTTTCATCACCCCGGGAGCAGAATAGAGAACCACAAAGGAGGTCTAAAAAAGAGAAGTCCCCATCAATAGAACTAGATTCGATCATGCATGTTGCTCAGTTATTTTTGTCTTGTTTTCATGGCTGGAGCTTGGATGAAAAACTTGATGAGATTTGTAGGGAGCAGTTATTCATGTTCGAGCCCATCGTTCCAATCTGTTTTGGTCTATTGTCAAGAGATGGCCACATGGCATTGATGCTACCCAGTTGGGGAGGAAGCTTGCAGCATAACTCTCATAAGGACATTATGTATAAGGAGAGCCAAATACATTTATCTTTTGGTTCAAAAACAAACTATGGCGCTGCAAATGGTCAAGCTTATCCCAATTCAAAACCTTCTCATCATACACATTGGGAGATTTCGAAATCTATAACAACTCAGCATCTCATAAGTGTTATAGCTGTATCAAACACAATGATGGAACTGTCTGACATTGGCTTCGTAAAAAATAGTGGGGTCGGTGGTTCAAATGAGACCGATGAGTCACTGAGTGAAAATCAAATCGGTAATCTGGGTGATTCAGCCCAAGTTAAACAAGGCTGGTCCCTTATATCTACACTTCACTGTGTCCTTTTGCCAGAGTTGTTAAATTCTTCCGCATATAGACCTCCCAAACTTGAATTGCTGGCAAGAAGGTGGCAGGACCGATGTTTGGAAGTTAGGGAAGCGGCACAGGCTTTGATGCTTGCCAAACTGAGGCAGATTGGACCAGAGGGTCGTAGGTCAATCGTTCGGGAATGGTCCAGGCACATGCCGGACTACGTCGAACAACAGCATATCGGTTTGATTCCTAATTCGAGAACAGATACTGACAACGGTCACCCCGGTGTGTCTGGTCCTAGCACACCTGCGGATGATACGGGAGACACTTCAAGCATAGCGAGTGCGGAACTTGCCACTGAAGCCACGGGACACAGGAACGGCCAAGTCCAGAAGTTTTCGTATGAAACCAGAAGACGACAAGCAACCGCTGTCATTATTCTAGGTGTTATTGGAGCTGAGTTCGGGCAAGAGATGGACCCTCCTCATTCAAATACCCCAAGCCCAATAAAAGCGATGGCCAAAATGGATGTTCCGGAAGGTTTTGGCATTTCCAATTATTCTTTGGCCCGGCATACTTGCAAAGCACTCGTTTATCTTCTCCTTCATCCTACGTCGCCGAGGTTACCCGCTCATGCACCCATTCGACGAGCTGCCATAGATCTCTTAGGCCGGGGTTTCACTGTTTGGGAGCCTTACATCGAAGTTTCAGCAGTTTTGCTCGGATTGCTTGAACTGTGCATTGACTATGATATCCATATAGCAAGTATTCAAAGCGGATTGCCTCTCTCTGCCAAAGCGGACTCTTGTCGATCTTCTCATCATGCTCTATGTCTGATAGCTGCAGCTCGACCATTGACGTTCATCACTACAATTGCCAGAGAAGTTGCAAGACACAATGCAGCAGCTTTAAATCCCCAACATCAGGCTCTCCTCGCCACATCCATATTGGTTCGTTCAAAAAATGAAGTTTTAAGAATTATAGAACTTCTTGCTGAAAAAATGATGTGTGATGTGATGGATCTTCTTATCGAGGTTGTAGACATTATTTTATTTTGTATCGACACCACCTCGTTGAGGACATCAAACAGCTTGATCGAGGCCGTCCCAGCTCTGTCCAGATTCCATACCGTGTCGTACGACCCTAGGTCACGACGTATCGCCGTGGGAACACGTAGCGGTTCCATATACATGTATGATCTCAGAACAAATAAGCACACAAGAATTTCGAAGAACCCAAATGCAATAACCACTCTTGCATTCTCGCCTGAAGGAAAATATCTTTCTGTTTACAGCATCCGGGACAACATTTTAAGTTTTTGGATGACCTCTTCATCCCTTTTCGGTATGATTCAGTCACAGGTGAAGTGTGTTAAAACGATACGCCCTCTCCCGTCCAATGTATGTCAGCGACTGGTTACTTCACCTGACCACACGAGGGAGTTCTATAAAAACTCAATAAGGCTTTCTTGGAGCAATAGCAGAATCACTGTATTGACATTGCCTGATAGATCAGAATATCGCTGTCATGTCTGAACATTTTTATCATGTTTATTAGTTTTACTTCAGATATTAATGAATGCTACAGTCCGAGAATTCTCTGTTGTATAGTTTCACCTAGAAATATACCCGAATTATTTTCGCTTAAGCCTAAACTCGTTTGTATAGGATACCTTTTAATTAACTCCTGCGGTGTATATTGCCGTTGTTAGGGCCAGCTATGCTTAGCCTGGATTTACAAGTTCGTTAAGATATGCAAAGGTTGGTAATATATTCATTCTGGATATATGTGCATATGTTAGTGTTAGGGTCAGCGATGGAAAAAAAAATTGAATGAAGGGAAGGAGATAGATTTGTGGGGCCGCGGACACTATGTTTCTAGGCTAAGTGAAACTATGACCAATCCCACTCTTCGTAAATAAACCTGTAATTTATTTATAGCTCTATATTCAAAGTTCTCATAAGCAATAAAGCAGTGGGTTTAATATCCTAACTTTAATATAACTTCGGTAATATTCTTCGGTATTAAAACTTGTAATCTCATTATCTTTTCTGTTTATGTATTATATTGAAAGGTGCTAAAAGAAGATAATATAGTTATTACAGTTCGAGAAACTCTGTCTTAAATTTTTCTTGTGTTTGATCATATATATTTCCATCCAACTGCTCAGTTACTTCTTATGTTCTGTGATTAATACCAACAAGTATTAAGCATCAAATTAGAAGAAGTTATTTTCATATTTCTTAGTTCCACTAGCTGTCTTCATTTGCTGCCAATAGAATTAAGAGTGTATTGCATTTTGGTGAACTGGTTTGCATGGTACAGAACTTATCATAAAAGTTATTCACATAGATTGTGCAATGGTTTTTTCTCATTCTATATCACTGTGCTGTGGTGAAATTGTTGGCCTGATCGTTTTGCGATTATTGTTAATAAATTCTTGTTATAAAACCATGCTTCTGTTTGCGGATCTTGTTTCTGGCAGCAAGATTTTAGTTGGACTAGGACAGTGGTTCTTAACCTGGGGTGAGATAGGAATTTCTAAATTCTATGAAACTTTTTAAAAAAGGAGCCTCGCTTCAAAAGTATTTTTAGGAATAAATAACAACAACGTATCAAATAAAAACTGAGATATTATTTTGAAGGCCTATGTAAATGGATGTATTCATTTTTCACTTAAATTATCTTGCAATGAATGTAATTTCCTTTAGATAAAATAGAAACAAATATTTCCAGGGGGTGCGAGAATTTAGTTTCATATTCAAAGGGGTGCGGATCACTAAAAAGGCTAAGAACCGCTGATCTATAAGAATGCCGGGGACTACCTCCAGGTTATCAAGCTTAATTCGGATGTTCATTCATTTCATAAGTGAGGGATAGGCATCAGCCACCTCCGGTGAATTTGGAAAAGGCCACAGCCCATCAAGTTATATGAATACGGAATAGAGGGTTGCGAAGCTCCAAATAGGCATCGAAGGGCTTAGTACGGATGTGGGATGGTTATCGGATCAATTAGCCTTGATTATAAACGAGGTGATTTTCAATCAATGCCACTAGTAATGTTTCAAACTGAATCTTTATTAGAATTTTAAGCTCATTAGGATTTTATTTGAGAGCGTTATGAAATTTATTTGTAACACCATAGTCTTCAAATACTTTGAATATTTAAAGACTATGGTAACACGTAAATCAGATCGTTATTGGCTAGTTCGACATAGTCTCTAGTGGTATTAATGTTGCTCTACCCTCCGATCCAAAATTTCATTTGTTTGTTGGTCAGCTGTCGTCGTTGTTGGGTCGGGCAAGGCAGTTACTGTTCTGAACTTTGTAATTAACTTAATTTTAAATAATAAGGAAAGGACTTTGAATTGCATTCGAAAGTTTTTGTATTTACTAAGATAATATAAGACGATCGCTTCCGTTTAGAGGTCCAAAACGAGCACGAGGATTGTCGATTTTTATTGACCGTTTCACCGAATTCAACCTGATTTTTAGACCGGCTTTTAGGTGAATTTTGAGACTAGAACTATCACTGTCCGAGTAATCATTTGAAATACATGATGAAGAAATTATTTTCACAAACGACTGGAAGTGAATATGTCGGAAAACTCATTCGAATCAACAGATATCAAGTCACTGTGGAAGAAGTAATTGCTGAAGGTCATTAGTTTTTTTGTTCTATACTCTGTTAACCATCTTGATATTAACTTATGAATACAGTAAATACTTGTTATGGACAAAGTTAATGCTCAAAGTCGAGAAGTCCAGCTAACCAAAGTTCGGGCTATTTTATTTTAATGAGGATTTCACCTGGACCAATTGAATCATTTTCAACTAACTGGAATTCCGAGCTATCCGACGTCGAGATAATATGTAACTGTACTTGGATAAGTACTATATCTATAAAAAATCACACTTGCTTTAATACTGACATTCGAGTCAAACAGTAAAAACCAAAGTTTAATTGAATTTCTAACTAAAATATTGAAAATCAAGATTTTTTTATCACAAGATAATTTTTAAAAGGAATATCTATTAATATATACGGGTTATTGAAGTTTTCTGAGTGTGTGTCTGTAGCTAAAACATAGATTTGTGAATTGGGATTAATTTTCAAATACTGTTTATTGTTTGTCTTCTGAGGCTACTAACAAAGCTTCATGTTTATCTTATATCATTGAATGAATGTAAACAGTCAGTTTTGGATCAATGTATGATTGCCATCTTGGATATGGTAATAACTAATCTCAAAGTATAAAACTACAGCTTAGGGTACACTATATTTGCCATATTATTCAATTGGATCACATGATCACATTCAACTGGATCACATGATCAATCATGTAGTTTACAAGGACTTCCAATCAATATAACAAAGTGTTCTATTTTTAATCTAGTAATTTAATGGATTAAATTCAGCAAGGTAAGAACCATATTTGGTATTGATAATCTTTCTGATATAAATGAAGGAAATCAATAAATATATAACATAACTAAGCAATGAATTGAGTCCAGTTTTACAAATATTATCATAGATTATTTGTTGCGATATCTTTCATTGTATGGATCATTTTTAACAGTAGATATAGTTAGTTATTAACATTTTTCATTTATTCATTCTATAACAGATGTTGTTTGTTTGTATGTAGGTGGATTTTCTATGGTATTTTTATGCAAGTTCCCATCTGGACAGAAGGTTGCTCTCAAACGAATGTTTGTCAACAATGAAGCTGACCTTGAAGTCTGTCGAAGGGAAATATCTATTTGGGTGAGTCTATTAAAATTGTGAAATGGTATATTTTAATGTAATGTATATTTAAATATTTTCCATTCAGGAAATTACAGTGCTTGCAAAGCTCTGTTTAGTTCATTGATATTCTTAGCAGAACATTAATATATCCAAAATTAAAGTGCTTGTATAACCTGTATTACCTTTATCCAGATTCTAGTCAATATTATTGGAAATCTTTAGGTGTACTATATAATCGTGTGAGCGGAATTTTAATCTGACCATCAGTCTTATAATATTATTGATAATTTGTGAATTTTTTTTCGCGAGGCAAAAATTCAATATTAAATACATGCTTCATGCTTTATCTTATTAATTTGAATTCTCTTTCTAATTCCAGAGCAAATTATCATCAAACAAGAATGTAGTTTGTCTCATTCAATCCAATATATCTCGATCCAGTAACAATGATGGAGTATATGAAGTTCTCATGTTGATGGAATATTGTAGAGGTGAGCCATTAATAATACATTTCCATTATCATTGTTTAGTTTTATCCATATTGAAGTAAAATATTCCATGTATTATTCATTTTATATTTCTGTTTGCAACAGTTATAGTAGTAAATTACAAATTAAATTTCCCTTTTATCAGTTCTGCCTTGATTGCTTCTATTAGTCACAAATTAACCGATTTAAAATGTCAGTCATTTAATTAGGCCATGCACAAACATAGTTAACAAATATAATTTAACTGTGACTTGTATTATGTATAGTTTAGTGTGTTTTAATTTATTTAGTTAGCAGATCTACTCTCATTCCTTACCTTAAAGGACTCCTGAACTATCCTGAAGACATATTAATTTATATTCTGTGGGAATTTTTGTGATGTTTTATCGTATTTGCTTTCTGTTTTTAGCCGGTCATGTCGTCCAATTAATGAATCAAAGGCTTACAACAGGATTTTCTCAACAGGAAGTAATGAAAATATTTTGTGATGTGTTACAAGCAGTCGCATCGCTCCATCATTTCCAACCTGGCGTTATTCATAGGGATCTGAAGGTAGAAATGTCGGGATCCCTTTAGGATCTAAAACCCAATTGCATTTGAATCTTCCCCCCAAGCGGTAATTGAATCCATTTCTTTGAATATTCCCCAGGTGGAAAATATATTACGTCATGACAATGGCACATTTGTTCTCTGTGATTTTGGAAGCGCAACTTCAACTGAACTGAATCCGCAGATTCACGGTGTTGCTGCAGTGGAAGAGGAAATACTAAAGTAATAATAAATCGNTATTGAAGTTTAGATCAGTGCTTTCCAAACTGTGTGTCGCGACGCATTATTGTGTCGCCTGCAGTGCGTAGGTGTGCTGTCAACGCGGACATTAAAATGTATTTATGTATCAGTATCTCTCGTAAGGGATTGAATTAACCTCCGGTTTGCCATTAAAACTGAATTGCTGTGTCGCAAAGTTATGTATGTTTAAAAAGTGTGTCACCAATTGCAAAAGTTTGGAAAGCTCTGTTTTAGATAATTGTTGTTGAAAATTGAATAAATGTAAGCATTGACCATTTCAGCATCTAAAACTAAATTTCTGTGCATGGAATATGGTAATTAATTTATTGCCATATTATTTAGGGATCCATATTGAGCATGTTGTATAGTAGTCCATGAAGATTGATTTGTAATATTTTTTCAGATATACCACTCTTTCATATCGTGCTCCAGAGATGGTCAATCTCTATCTAGGAAAAACCATAACCACGAAAGCAGACATTTGGGTACAAGTTATATAATATATAGAAGTAAAATATAGACTCTATATTCATTCAAAATTTATTGCCATAAAGGCACTAGGATGTCTGCTGTATAAACTGTGCTTTTTCCAAATGCCTTTCGGAGAAAGCACACTCGCGATACAAAACGGTGCATTTACAATTCCGGACGATTCAAAGTATAGCAAGGATGTGCATTCTCTCATACGTGAGGAAACTTTATATACAGTATTAAAAAATATTCATCCCTTTGTTAGTTAGTAAACTGTATTATTGCTATTGTTTTGTGATAAGGGTACATGTTGGAACCGGAACCAGACACACGACCAGACATTTTCCAAGTTGCTTATCACAGTTTTCGAATTAGTAACATGAACTGTCCTGTGCGGAACTTGAATGTGAGTTATTTTTATTGAATATCTCTCTCTATTTAGGAGTTCATCCATACAGTGATAATGAAATATTTATATCTAATACCATAACCAGACTTTTAACATCCTAATGGACTAATGAAAGTATTTCCAATATATGGAATGGAATTGTTCAAAATACTCTCCTTTCTACAAAGTTTGATATTGAGTAATTCCTTCTTCTAAACTGAAGTAACCTGGGTGATTGGGTCACTGGGTTACATTGAAGTCATTTATATTCATAGGAATGGAATAGTCAATAAAATCATCACTAACTTACTCTCTCGTATGAATAAACCGATGATTAAGATACCCTGGAGTACTCACCAAGCAGTAAATCATTTTATATTTAATAAATCCAATCGAAGGTAAATAATATGGAATTGGGAACTTCTGTGAATGAGTTTTGTTTCGTGAATGATCAGTTGCCACCGTGTTGTAGCTGGTGCTGGTAGTATATAGGAAGTAGTTCGCAAACATGCTTTTAAATAGTTGGATTCGTGCCATGGAAATTGCGTCACGAGCACATGAAACACGATAAAATAAAAACGACGTTATGAATGGTGATGTGCTGATTTTTGACTCGACTATGAATCGATTTAACCTTTCATGTGCTGCATTAAACTTATCAAATTATCTTTTGTCTTATCTTATCTATAACAACAGTGGCATACAAATGTGTAACATTTCATTAAGCCCAATTTTTATATTGACTGAGGGTCATCCAATACTCTTTGTGATAACACTCTATTAAAATCTTTTACAGAACTCCCCAATTGTACAAAAACTTCCCTCCCCTCTGACACGATCACAGGCTGAAGAACTGAAAGAAGTAGCGAAGCAGAAGTGAGATACAGAATTTTTACATATCAAGCATGCTTATTAACATACTTTTTTTCATATTTGTCATTACAGACTTTCATCAGAAAAACAGGAATTTCTTGAAGGGCCAACTGAAACGAGTATTGCTCCCAGGAAGAGGCCGCAGGGTTTACAAGCTGGTAGTAACAGACTGATGTATCCTTCATCTCCAGCTCCAGCCCCCCAACCTGCCGCTGCTGCTGCTGCTGCGCAGTATCAAAAACAGGTATATAGGATTTGAGTTTAAATTTATTGAGTTACAACAGAATTATTTTCTTTCAAGGCAAATATGATGAATTTTTGGAAAAAAATTCTTGTGTTCAGTAGAGATTCCTTCAGATTAATTTAGTTCATATATGTTCAGACTCCACAAGCAGCAGCACCTACTCAACGGCAGGCTATGCCGCGGATAGTAACTCCACGGGCGGGACATCAGGCGCAAGCAGTTGTTACTTCCGCTGGTATTAGTTTACCCTAATGAAATAAATTTACTCTATATTATAATGTATGATTTCTAGTAATGATTATTTTGTGAATAGATCGACAAATGCTTCAGCAAAGGTCTCCTCCTGCTCAGCAGTGGAACACACAGGTAAGGCACTATTTTTTCAATATACTTTTGGTTAGATGTGTAGTCAACAGCAGAAGGAATCTCCCAGTGACCAAAATAACTGATGGAAGATTATATTTTGTTATTTTAAGACCGATTTCTGGGAATGATAATTATTTCATTTTCGTTTATATTGCTGTAGCTGGGAAATGGTAGTAATGATAGTGATAGTATCGTTTTAAACCAAGTTACTTTATTCCGTGGAATGAATTTAAAATGATCATTAATTCCAATTCTACTGCCAAAAAATACACACGGCGCACTGAGTATATATATTTTATTTCTTCAATTCTTAGAATAATTCAATAAGATCTCACACATTTATTATACTTTAAGCCTTTACCTGCGCAAACCACTCCCAATGTAACTGCTCGTATTTCAACTGGATTGGATCCAACGGTCGTACTGAAACAAGCTCAGCTCGCTCAGGAAGCAGCAAGATTACAGCAACAAGGTCAAGTACTTCAACAACGAATGGCCGTCATTCAACAAAGCCTAGTTGCTCTGAATGCTCAAGCCTCCCAGCAGCCCGCTTTGTTAGTTTTAATAAAGGTAGGAATGAAACAGCTACCCAACCTTACTAATTATGAATCAGAGTATTCTCCTTGTCCTTAACTAACTTGATAAAGTTATTCCTGTCACTATTTCATTTTCATTTTTACAATATATATTTTGAAATTTTTATTGCAGCCCAAAATCCAGCACTTGCAGCACGAAGCCCAGTCCATTCAACAGCAATACATGCAAGTAACACAGGCACTTCAGCATGTACATCAGCTGCATAATAACTTGCGACAGGTATGAGAGGTTGAGAGCTTCTTGGGAATTGATAATAATCTTTATAAGAGCAAAAGTTTGTTCGGTTGTTTGTTTGTCCATACAACATTGCCATATCTCAACGGATCTCCCAAAATATTTTGAAGATCTGAAAAAGGCCTAATGCTATAATTTATACTGGAACCTTTAACCATTTAATATTTGCATTATTCTTAAGCAAATTTCAAGCAATACATCTCACTCGCAACAGCAACAACACGCTCAAATCCAACAAGCACAGGTACAATCTCAAGCACCACAGGATCACCAGGTTCATTTTATATATATGATTGTAAATTAAAATTAGGAATTATTCCTTCTCTGTGATGTTATAATGTATGTTATTGAGACACTTGAATCTGTCTCGAATTCCTCACCATGAGAGAATTATGCTGTTAAATAAAATAGACGATCATATAAATATATTGGTACACATTGCGTAATATATGCAATGATGAATATATTGTAATAAATATCAACTATAACTTATTATCATCAATTTATGAAATTTATTTCAGAACTCAAACGGATCTAAGAATTCTTCAAATTCAACCGTGCACAGGTCCGGCAGCACTGGCGCGATATCCAGGCAGCACGGAGCGCCAGTCCGTCCAAAAATGACGGCTTCCTACACAGATGGTAGTTGTAACGATGAAAAATAATTTTAAATCAATTTTGGTCAATTTAGTGGTGATAATTGCCATTCGTTATATTTGGCATGCTTGACTCACTAATTTAGATTCACTGCATGATGGAAATGTGAAC
Source organism: Halocynthia roretzi (assembly GCA_013436055.1). NCBI lineage: Eukaryota > Metazoa > Chordata > Ascidiacea > Stolidobranchia > Pyuridae > Halocynthia > Halocynthia roretzi. The sequence goes on from QRAM01000123.1 coordinate 102,094, forward strand.
AATAACCCAACTGACAGTGTGAAACGTACTCATCGAAGGGTTCAGAGTGATGTTTCAAGTGAGAGTTTTATTAATATAGATACATAAATAACCTTAGAGATGTGAAAAAATATCAATAATTCTTTCATATTAATTAAAAACCGTAAATGATTAATTTAAAATTAAATTGAAAATATTTTTTCATTCTTTTGATGTTTAATTCTTCAGGCATGACAGCATCGGCTCGTAGGAGAAACCAGGTTGCAAATGCCGAGTTGAAGGTTGCTAATGCCACTGATAAGCACAGTAAGTTCAATAATTTTCGAATGGTTTCTTAGGTGTTACTAGGTTGGGAATGTCTATGGCTATATAATAAGCATCAAATTTTGTCTGCTTGCATGTCTTGAAAAGATGCCATCATTTTTCACAAAATCTATCAAATTTGGTCTAGATGCAGAATAGATCCCAGAAAAATGCATGAACAATGAAAATCCGTGTGAACTGGTCTAATAAGAATTTGTATACATACAACAGCTTTCCAATAGGGCTTTTCCTGGAAAGAACTGGTAGCTAGTTGGGCATCTGTTTATCTCTGATGGCAGAATTTGATAGTTGTTTCCAGTCAAGAATGTTATGGGATATACAGACATATGTTTTACCATAAAAATTGTCTACCATTGTACTTAAAATATATAAATTTTTACAGCATCCAGCAGCAGCTTGACCCCGGACATAGAAGTTTGGAATCCATTTGACGGAGAGAATGGCACCCAGGGCAACGCACCGGCTGCACAAGTACTGCGAGCGGGCATATCCTCACAAGACTCCACGGATCTTGAGTTCGATAAGTTTCTTTCCACAAGAAACTCGGAGCAAGGTACAAAACATATTTTATGCATTGCCGATTAACAATAGTGCTGGTTTCAAAATCTGTGATCATATGCATGGTAAAAGTGCCACTGTTCATTCTAATCCAAAACACTGGGAATCAACAGCCTACATATTCTGTGTTTTTACATCACTAGGTGACAGTGTTCCAGACTCTTCCCAAAAAGATCTATTTGGTGCCAAGCCTTTTAATGCAGGTCTGTGAAAAACTTGAACCATTTATACATTGATTGTCTGATTTTCAGCTGTGTACAATACGTGCTTTCGTGTGCAGAACATACATATGGTTAAGTTAATTCGAAAAATTACACACAGTAAGTCATTAAAATGGAAAATCGCTAATTTCATATTCGAACATTCTCCTAACGTAACAGTAACATCACTATTTTTGGACTCTAGGGGGCTATTAAAACAAAGACTTTGATAACATAACTACGATTATGATGTTGTAATGAATGCGTACAGTGCCATTTTGTTGTCAGGCAGTGTGACTATTGTTGAGTGTCTTTTTCACAATATATGTTTTTCAGTTCGCGCAAGTCAGAAACACGCATGTATCCTGTATCATATACAGTTTTGTTTTATGGTATTTATCTCTAATTTCCAATTTGTTCCATTTCATTTGGAAAACATACTTTGGTATTTAAGATATATTGAAAGGTGTAATAGAGGCTGCTTCATAAAAAAAACGCAGTTACTACGTCAGTTCTTGGGTGACAGATTATTGGTGATCAACCTGTTTTTCAATATCTTATTATTTTCTAGACATTCAGTATATGTCCTTTTCTTTGGTTTACGATTTTGGCTCGCTACTTTTCCAGAGTATGTTCGGTCTGCTCTTTATTATATGATGCTTGCTTGTGTCCCGTCCGTCGTCTGTTTGCCCGTTGCCTGACATGTTGACACGTTGTAATACTACAAGTGACACAAATGCGTGTATATTTTCAGATCAGATCGCTTGCCAACAATACAAATTACGACCGCAGGTTAGGTCGATGAGTAAACCTATCACTGGTTTATCAAGGTACGAGGCATGACAGACAAATTTAACATGAGTTTTGTTCAAGACTAAATTTATTAATGTCTGCCTGAACTCTTTTTCTTTCAAGTTTTCGTAGTGAATGTTGTTGTAGTTGTGCAAATCAAGCTGCCTTCGCTTCTTTTAGATTTGTCTGCTCGTTTATATTTTTTAGCATTTCTGTTTCGAGTTTCAGGGATTGTAATACGTTCATTGGTGTTAGTGGAAAGGACAAATGGAATTCTTCTAAATTCCTATACTATTAGTAATAACATGTGGTATATGGCATCTCTCCGCATGCCATCATTTCTTCTTGGATATTTTTTTAAAGTCAAGTTTCTCTATACATTTAAATAGTCAGCTCCGCTTCAGCAATATTGCATGATGTTTCCAGATACATTTGTTTTTTTTGTTTTTTAATTTAGTAATTTATTAGCTGTGACACACGTTGTATTTAATTTTGAATGTAATGAAACACAAACACTATTGTAAGGATTCTAATTTCATTCCTTTCAAGGTTATAATTGATTGCACTTGGAGTTAATTTCGTTAAACCTGGGTCCTAAACATGTAAATTCTTTCATTTCTTTTTTGAGTGAGTTTATCATTTATTTCTACTATTTTAATAGCTATAAACTAAGTAGTTGAATTATCCTAACCACCCTAGTTCTGAATTGGGCATCTCTTTGATTTTTATTTTCGGTTTTACCCTCTATTATTTATACTATCTTGTTATCTTCATTCCACAGGTGATGATGTCGCTTCGCAACAGGCTGAAATATTCAAAGACAATAACAATTTAAAAACTGATTTTCATGAAAATGCTTCACAACAATTCAATGATAGTTTTATCGCCGATTCCGCAAATATAACCGCCACGTCTCCGCAAAAAATTGAGGCGGCAAAAGCAGCTTACCATGTTGAACAAGGAGTCATTGTACCGCAGAACAGTTTTACCATTGATGATTTTGAACCTCAGACAGTGCCAAAGGAGGACGCTAAATCAGCGCAGGTCATGTCAACGACTAATACAAAGGGATTTAGAGTGTTTGGAGTTTTGGGTTTTTCTGATGACCAGAGATCAAGTGCAGACGCTTCAGAATGTATGTATTCTAGTGGCTTAATATGTTTTTGGAGATTTTTCCTATCATGAAAACCGTATAACTTTTAGTTTGTTTTGTAGGGTTACTGGGCTATGCTTTTGTGGTTTAAAAAAATTCTTTTTATCAGTATCAGTCAAATGATGAGGAAGCCAGAAAAAAATTCAGGCATCTTAACTATAAGTTGTTTGACACTTTGACACTCTGTGAATACTAAATTTTTTATTATTTATAAATCTCACTGTCCTATTTGCTAAGAGTGCCCCAAAAAGAGGAGTTGATATAATACGCGTGGTTGAAGTTATATATACAATCATTTTGTCATCTGTAATGCTGAATAACAATAATGTAAAAAAAAATTCTAGCTATCCCCGACCAGAAAGATTCTTCAGACTCGTCTTTTTCTTCATCTGAAGATGAGGACTACAAAGCAGATGCTGGGTTTGGAAACAAACCGCTCATTGCAGCTGAAGAGGATGATGAATTCGATGAAATTATGCAAAGGCAGGAATTGTCTCCTGCATATAAAGGTAATGATTCTCTCTTTTATTACATCACATTCATTTGTACTAAATTTGTACGAATATCTACAGATGAATTTGGTTTATCACCTTTTACTGCTGATGCCAGCAACAAAGATACTAGAAGGTCGGCTGGATCAGAGATATTTTCCAATGCACCTTTTTCTTCCAGTGGCGGTAATTTTTTTTCAACTTCCAACTTCCTATTTAAAAAAAACGAACATCTAGCATCATAAATGGATAAAATGGAAAATTCATGCAAATTAAGAACTAAAAGTCACCTGTTGGTTAGTATGATAGGTTTTTTCATGTTAATTTAAGTAGCAGTAGTCTAGATTAGCAAGCTTCATACGATAATTTCATCACAGTTTTTGTACATTTGTATGCGATTCAAATGATGTATTTTTTCCTTACAGAGATCATTCATCAATTACCACCAGAGTTAGCTCAGGCACAGTCACCAGCTGTTGATCTGTTTGGAAGTTCTAAATTTGTTGTTGGTGCCATTCCTCCTACTCATATGACTGCAAATCTTCCTGAAGAAGATGCTTCCAATCCATTTGATGAGGCTCCATTTAATCCTTTGCCTGTTATGGCAAGCAAGGATGTATTTGGAGCTCCTCCTTTCAAGGTAACCTATGTTAATATGCTCTCATTGCTCAAAGGTCGGGGCAAAGTGGTCAATGTGGCTATCCAAAGGGTCATCAAAAGGTCTATGGGTCACAAGGGGGTCGGTGTTTAGTTTGTTTTCTATTCTATAGTTTAGTTCAACCCTGATATGTAACAATGGACTCGCGTACCTTTCAGAGTCATTTTCGCTGTAGTTACTATCGTGCTATCTTCGCTGTATCTGCTATCGTTTTAAGCTCAATGTACTACTGCGATGTACCTTATTTTTTGAAGTTAGATTCTGTAGAAAAATTTTCACAGTGGGAATATATCGTGAACTCCTCATTAGAGACATTATGTTAATGTTTATAATGAAGATTTCAAAGTTTTGCAGTGAAATTATTTTTCTCTCCAGCCAGAGCAGATGAAAGTTGAGACTTCATTAAAACCTGAGGAGTCTCAACCTGAGCCACCTCCACGATTAAACCTCCATTTCACTCACCTCCAACAGAATCGCAAAAACTTTGCGAGGGATGCGGTGCGAAAGAAAGGGGGGAATCGACAGGTTGTCAGCCTTGCCCACGGTGTCAGAAGGGCCCATTCACCAAGAGGTATGTTCTGTTATCCCAAAATTTCATCTAAGACTCATTATAAGTAAAAACAGTTGTTTCCAGTATACGTGGTTTGAGTTATCTGTGGTTTCAGGCTTAAAAACTAAAAATTGAAAAAATAATGTTCTGTAAGTTTCAGAATGACACTGTTTGTATTATTGATGGCATCATCATAGGGGAGAATATAAAAAAGTTATATAAAAATGAATTCTCTTTACAAACTTACCTTATGCGAGTACTGTACATTTTAATGCCATGTTATACAAGGGATTTGCTACTATCTGTGTACTACTGGACTGTTATTTGTCTGTAATTCCATGTTATATTTTCCAATACTAAATAATTCTACCATGTATTTCAGAACGCAGTGGAACTAAAGGAAGACAACCTGGAGCTCATCGTCGTATATCTAGGAGCAGCAGCAACAGCAGCAGCGGTGGAGGTGGTGGTGGAAGGAGAGGAAGTGGAAGATATCATCTCAACTCAAACAGTAGTCCAAATGTCAGTCCAACCATTGGTGGGAAGAAAGATAAAGAACTGAGGAAGAAGCATGCTGCCAGGTACAACAGTATGATATCTTTCTTATCATAACAAAGCTATAAGCTGTTTTCATATTCAGAATATTACACTATATAGTGTTTGTGGGTATAATTGTATCAGGTTTCTATGATTTATTATTGAACCTTTGCTTAGGTTGGATATTATGGTTTATAAACTCATAAGTGTCATATGGGTGGTAGATTATAAATAAATCCTATATCACTATTTCTCTTCTATATTTTAGATCTCGTGGTGCCTGCGGAAATCAGAATGAAAACAATCCCGATCCCTTTGGAGCAAAACCCTTTGTGCCAACTTCTTCATCATCGACTAATCATTCCGTCATTACTAATCCAGGTCAACAGCCAGAACTTGATCCATTTGGTGCTGCACCTTTTGCTAATGTTGCCAATAGATGAATCTGTCCAAACTACAAAATGTTAGTAGAAAGTTTTAAACCATTGTGAAGCAACTATTAGAGTGCCGACAGTTCTTATTCTATTTCGCTTCTTCATTAATTCTATTATTTATTTCATGCTGTCACTTTTATCATAACTGTTTCTAGCAAATGAATGCAAAATGTTGGTTAGTTAGTTACTCTGTGTTACATAGTAGATTTTTCCATTTTGCTTAATTTGGATTGCTGTATTAGATCTAGATTTAGGTTAGATTCAAGATCATGAAATTAGTTGTAATTGAAGTTTAGTTAGTGGAGAGCTAATTGGTGCGTTTACTTTTATGTAGTGTGTTGTTCGTATTTTTTCATCGTTAGCCGTTAGTTGTCAACTCCACAGTTTTCAGAAGTGAGTGTATATGAATATATATATGAATTTAGTCAAAGCATTACAGATGCCAATATACAGTTACAGATGGTGCCATATATTAAGAAACTTTCAGATTACCATATATATTACTAATTTGAATGGTAACTACGGGGTTTTGCACTTTCCAAACTTGCTATCTTAATTTTCCTTAAAATTTAAATCCCTCTTGATTAATTTCAACTAAAATGTATTATGCTATGCTATGTTCACTGGTAGCAATCTTCTAACAACAATGCAACCTGTCTTTATCTATGCTTATACTAAAAAATCAAATTCTTATTTCAGTTATGTCATCTTCACGTATTTTGTTCCATAGCAAAGTTGTTTTTGCTGTTTTTTTTGTTTTTTTATTCGGAGCACGGAAGTACTTCAATGTGTTACCTAATTTTACTGGAGTTCTTTACTTAGCCTTGAAATGATGTTTTTCGCAACAGAACCAGTTGACGAATTGGCTGTACCAAAAGTAGGTGAAAACTTTTCAACATCCTGAATATTTCGAAATTGCTTGCCAAGCTATGCTTACTATGGATTGTTCTAAAAAAAATGTTGTAGAGCTTCGTACCATCGTAGTTGCTTCTTTCGTCATATTACTAGTAACGACTTTTATTCCTTAAATATATTCGCATTAGTCAGACTCTTTCTATTCATAACTATTTCAATCAGTAAATGAGATTTTCACTAGTGATAACGAGGTGAATTGAAATTATTAGACGTTCCAGAAATTACAGTAACTTTAGCAATCCTTAAGTAAGATCAGAATGCATTATAAAGCAGGTTTGTTGATTCTCAAATGGATCATAGTTAATTTGAGGCATCTGGGAAACATGATCCATTAGTGCGTTAGTCATTTCAAGGGAAATTTTGTTGATCTACTTTTATTTATTATTTGAATATGAACTCAAAAACGTTGTCAAATATTTTGAATATCTACGTAGTGCTTAAACAATGAATTTGATGACTCGATTTGACATTTGAATGTAAACAGGGCTTCCAGTAATGGACGGAAGACCAGTAGTATATCTGACGTATCCCTTTACTCATCAAGGATAAATAGCCGGTGCCTTATGACGTACGCAGTGACCACATCAAAAAACGTTTAGTGAGAAAATAACAATTTCCATAGAAAAAACATCACAATATTTAACTAATATCCGTAAAATTATTCTTTTCATTTATCGCAGGTGGACAGGCTGTTGCGTAGCGTTCTATTCTTTAGCTGCACTTATCTCGATAAAATATTACTTCATCAACATCGCAAACTTGTTTGTCTACCAATGTCTCTAAGTCTAACGTATAGCAGAAGATGATAACCTATACAAGAATATGTATTTATTGTGTGATGTACCTATTATACGAAATTTATTTACATCATTTAAGTGAAGTCCATTATACTACGCAGCTGCGTCACCAGAATATAGTGGTCAAATAGAACTAAGTAGTTTGTATTATAGAAATAATTCTACTCCCTATAGTATGTATTTAGTGTGTTAGCCTATATATACCAATCCTTGAACGACAGAAATTTTATTCTACAGTTAAGATACTATAATTTCATTACTACAGTGAAGGACCATGTCCAGAAAACTTAAAGTGGTGATTACGTTGATGATATGTGGTTATGTGGCCGTAATGCACGTAACATGTCGACCGACAGAGACAGCTGAAAAAGTAAGCTAGAACTTTTATCATTGAAAATTAGAATAGGATTTGTCTTTTGGCTGTTTTGAGTAATTAACAAGAGAATGAAATATGAAATATTAGTAGAAATAGCATTATTAGATTGATTGGAATATGATTAGTAAATAGTAGTTGGTAAACCTTGAATACCTCAAATTTGAATGATTTGTTCTACTGATGCTGGGATTTATAATGATATTTAATTTGTTGGTTTTAGGTAGCAGTTGACGAGCCATCTGTTGACACACAAGAGAAGTCGCTTTCAAAGAGGGAAATTCATTCTGATATAATACACATCAATGAAGGTAATTCTATTTCAAAGTTATCTGTAACTGACAATTATGATACTTGCTGTATAAATATCTATTAATCTATTTATATTGATGTTTAGATTTTCATTACTTTGAGGGGGACATTAAACTCCCGAATGAAATGCACAATTCTCTCGCAAGAAACGCAATCATAGATCCCTCTCACAAATGGACAAACAACGAAATTCCTTACGAATACGCAGAGTCGTATGGTATATCTGATTAAGGATTAAGAGCTGAAATTACAACAGTTTTCAAACTATTTTGTTTCAATAGGTTTCCAAGACAGAATGATTATATTCAAAGCCTTGAATGAATTTAATGTTCGTACGTGCGTGCAATTTCGTCCGAAGACATCAGATGACACAAACTACGTTCATATTTTCGCTGGTGACGGGTAAAGGCTTTTTTAAAATTTACAGTACTGTCAGTAACCATAGTTTTATTGTAGCCAGAATGAAAAAGACTACTCCAATATATTGTGTAGATATTGTCCTATAGTTTAATTAATGTAAATAATTATTTGTTTTCGTTGGTTCAAAGCTGTTATTCAAATGTCGGTATGGGTGGAAATGGAAAGCAAACACTTTCACTCGGAACTAACTGCGTTGGGAAAGGAACAATCCAGCACGAAGCCATGCACGCAGTCGGATTCTGGCATGAGCAAAGTCGTTATGACAGAGATGAATACGTCATAATACTATGGGATAATATCGCCAGCGGTTAGTACTATATGGCCTTCATTTGGAGCACCACCGAGTCCACTTCCAATCACCGGCCATAAAGTTTCAATTTTTAAGCAGATGCTGCGAAATTAATTTTGTGCCCTCGTACCATACAAATATTCCCTCATGACTTTGTATTATTTATATTTATTAGCAACTAGAATTTTTTTGCAGGGTCCTGTTTGGACATTTCGTTTTCAATTCTCAATATGATGTACGACATTCATTATCATATATTCCTCTCAATAAGAACAAGGCCCACTTCTCTTTCAGTATAATATTGTACTCTGTAAATGCTTTTGTCTAGGAGAGGCATACAACTTCAATAAATATTCCGAAGATCAGATAGATACGCTCGGACTTCCGTACGATTACTCATCCATCATGCATTACGGCTCGAAGTCTTTCTCGAAGAACGGAAACGATACTATTGACGTCTTGCCGTCTCATCGTAACTCTGACGAACCGATCAACATGGGACAAAGGAGTGGCTTCACCAATCTTGATCTCCAAAAAATTCGAACCTTGTACGGTTGTGATGGTAATCATTTTCATCTATAGAAAACCTTTAAGAATAATAAACTGCAACAGTTCTTACCCACGGGAACTTTGACAAGTGATTTACTCCCATTCTCACAGAAGAAAAATATAAAGATTGGAGCGAATGGACAAGTTGGAGTGAGTGTGATTCCGAATGCATTCGAGTACGATGGAGATACTGTAATAATGATGATCCTAATTCTTGCGTCGGAGAGAACGAGCAATCAGGACAATGTGATAGCAGCTGTATTAGTAAGAATTACGTCAATTTAGTGAAATGGAATCATCAGAAATAATGAAATTGTTCCCAAAGGAAGAAAACAGCGTGACAATGATGACAATACATATATTTCCGTATTTCACCATAGTCCACAGCAGTCTGCATTTTCAGATTTGATTTTCAATTTCGTATTAAGATTGCATTATTATTATGAAATACGTATATCTTAATTTTGAACACGCTTAATCAGAATTTATGATATTTTTTGCAGTTGGCGCAGCAAACGACTGTGGTGCTTTGGAATATGGTGGTTGGGGTGGAAGCATTAAAAGTCCACTTTTTCCGTATCAATATATTAACAACGCTATCTGCGAGTATAAATTCAAGAAAAAATACGAAAACTATCCAATCTATCTAAGTTTTATCGAATTTGCTGTTGAATACGAGGAAAGATGTTCATTTGATAAACTAAAGGTGACTTAACTTAACTTTCTATTAATTTTATCTGTTTTTTTTCCTACTTACATACAAGTTTATCTGTAGATCATCGACTCTGATGACGGCGAGCCAAAATTTACCATATGTGGAAAAGACAAACCTGCTGACCAAATCCTGACTAGTTCAAACCCCTCGCTTTTATTTCGGTCCGATTATGTAGTGACAGATCGCGGTTTCAAGGCGTTTTATTTTAATGGTACAGTTTGTCGATTGGTTTTATTAGGCAATGTTCCCTGTAATTAGAATAAGCTCGTTTTTAGTTCCGGTTCTGCACCATTGTCCGTTTGAAGACGAGATAACTTCTTATGGATGGACCCAGGACAAACAAGACGATTTTGACTGGACTTACATCTCTGGCCCAACACCCACAGCAGATTCGGGACCTTCTGATGACCACTCGTTGGAAAACTCTCGTGGACATTATATTTACATTGAGACTTCCAGTCCAAGGGTTTGTACTCTCTCTTAATAAGTAAATAACAGTGTAATTATTCCGTTACAGTCATTATTGGCGGGCACTAAAATTCCAGTTATGTACATACAAAGATTTAAATATCATTTGAAAATGAGGGAACCTGTCTCATTGTAACATGTATCTGTAGAATATTGGTGATGTGGCAAAAATATTAACACCGACATTCAGTTCTTCAATGGACGAGGCTTGTCTACAATTCTACTATCATATGTATGGAAGTTACATTGGCACTCTGAATGTATATGCAGTTGAGTAAACTTCTTTCATTTAAATTTCAATATGCACTAAATTAATTTTTGATATATACTAACGTTCAATATCTAATTGAAAGTCGTTTGTCTATAATGGTAGTTTTTAATATCAGTTTGAATTCATTTCAACTTTAGATCAATGCTGCTAGTGATCAAAAAATAGGGGGGAACAGTTTCACGGCTACCGGGAACCTAGGTAATCAATGGAATGAGGCATTCCTACCTGCACCCAAGGGCGAAGCATATAAGGTAATTATTTCAATATTACTCATTTTATTTTATTCCTCTTCTACTTATATATTCGTTTCCATTTTATCTAGTTCGCCTTTGAAGGCATTCGCGGAAATGGTTACCAATCCGATATCGCTATTGATGACGTTCGGCTCTTTGGCGTCAGTTGTAGTGATCTCGAGTGAAACCGAATTATACGATATTTGTGATGGTCAAAAGCCATACAGCTTCAAGTTCATGTGCTTAAATACTCTTTATACTCTCGACTGCGATTATTGTTTTAATAAATTTGATTTGTGTTGCATTACCATCTTTATTTTTATCTACTTTTTACCTACAACCGAATATTCTGGTACAGTGTGATCACTAATTTTTCGTTCATTCACCCACCTTAGATGTAGCCATGTAATGTAAAAGATGTATTAATTAGCACATCACGACACAGTATACAAAGGTCTGCCTAAACCACAAGACCCAGTGCATGAAAACATAGCTGTCCATTGGGCAATTGTGTGGACTGGTGGTGAATATAGCAAGGTAGTTCCTGGTTGATTATTCTAATGCAATATGGGCAAGTGCGATATATCTCTAACTCTGTAAATATACTCCTATTACAATTGGCACAGTGAACATGATAATCCAGTCTTGATAAAGTAGATTTGATATAATGCCTATCTAGTGGTAATAGATTTCAACCGCCCTAAACATGTGCATCGAAATTGACCTCGGTCGACTCCTTTTTAGTTCAATTCGGATCCGATCTCAACGAACTTTCTAGAATTTGAAACCATACTTGTAAGAAGAAATTTTCAGAAACATGATGGTAAGTAGTCTAATATTTTATTACAACTATTCATTAGTATTCAGCTTACCGTTATAGTTATAATAATGCATCACTTGGTATTTGATGGTAAATATCTGTCTGATTCCTAATTCGAGGTGAGCACGAATGCTGATCCGCGAAGTTATGGTAGTTATAGTAAAAAATAAGTCGTTTTCTAAATGTTCTGCCCTATATTGCATCGTGTATAAAGGTAAAACAAAACGAAGTAGCTTTAAAATCCTCGAAATAATAGGAGGATAAAAAACAGTTTAGGATTTCTGGTTGTTAACTGTTTTTATTAACATGCAGCAACCACAAATTATCCTGCTGAAAGAGGGGACAGATACCTCACAAGGCGTTCCACAGTTAGTGAGCAACATTAACGCCTGTCAGGTGGTTGCCGAGGCGATCAGAACAACACTGGGGCCACTAGGAATGGATAAATTGATTGTTGATAACAATGGTAAGTATTTGTTTCCGGACTTCATCATATAACTAAACTTCATATCAGCGATTTGAAAGTAAAAGCGATTTGTTTTATCGATTGTGTTAAGGAAAATCTACAATTTCTAACGATGGTGCAACGATTCTTAAGCTCTTGGACATTGTTCATCCTGCAGCGAAAACTCTGGTCGATATCTCTCGTTCACAAGATGCTGAGGTTCGAATATCAACAATTAACTGATTTTTTAGAATATCAAAATTCAATCTAGAGCTATTAAATATTGTTATATTGATCTACTACAGGTTGGAGATGGAACTACTACTGTGACATTATTAGCTGCTGAATTTTTGAAACAAGTCAAGCAATTTGTTGAAGATGGAGTTCATCCTCGAGTAAGCTGATAACATCATTGTGCTCGTAAATTTTCAACACTCCTTTACTTATTTCTATATTATTATTCCAGGTGATAGTGCGAGCTTATCGTTTGGCAACGCAGCTTGCTATCGAGAAGATCCGAGAAATTCAAGTTACCATCAAGAAAGATGACCCTAAGTAATTATACATTCTACACTGAGAAATAGTTATTAATTTTTTTTACTTCAATAAAAAATAGTAATCCTGGTTTTCAGAGAGTGGAGAATGTTGCTAGAAAAGTGTGCTGGCACTGCACTCAATTCTAAGCTTGTTGCCGCGTACAAAGGTATGTTTGCTCCCATGATTGTTGATGCAGTGACGATGCTGGATGAGCTTCTTCCTCTCAATATGATTGGAATTAAGAAAGTTTCTGGTGGATCAATCAGTGTACGTCTTATTGAACTTGAAAAACAATATCATTGTCTTAACGTGTTAAGAAGATATTAAGTTATATAATCTAGTATTTTGTTGATATACTGTTTGTTGAAAAATAATTTTTTGGCCTTTTTGCTTTGAATAGGATACCAAATTGGTTGCTGGTGTTGCCTTCAAGAAAACTTTTTCCTATGCCGGATTTGAAATGCAGCCAAAAAAATATAAAAAACCTAAAATAGCTTTGCTCAACGTCGAACTAGAATTGAAATCAGAGAAGGAAAATGCAGAGATAAGACTCCAAAATGTTGCTGTGAGTAGAAACACTGAAGTACTGCTTTCGTACTCGAAAGAATGTTTTCAAATATATATGTTAAATCTTGTAGGATTACCAAGCCGTTGTTGATGCAGAATGGTTTATTTTGTATGAAAAACTTCAAGCCATTTGTGACAGTGGTGCCAAGGTAACCAATTAAGATTTTCATAAAATTATCCACAGTATTCATTTTCGAATTATTCGATTGAATATTTTAGGTCGTGCTTAGTAAACTCCCCATAGGTGATGTTGCTACCCAGTATTTTGCTGATAGGGACATGTTCTGCGCAGGAAGAGTACAGGAAGTTGATTTGAAACGTACTATGAAGGTAAGATTGGCTGCTATGGAATTATAAAATACAGTTAACAATTAATATTGATCTTTGTTTGCTAGATTCGTTATATAACCTAATGTCACTTAGATAATTCTAATTAAATATGATTTAAATACTTAGTTATTTTATATTACTTCTAGGCATGTGGAGGTGTTATTCAAACCTCGGTGCAAGATCTAACTCCAGAAATTCTTGGGACTTGTGAAATTTTTGAAGAGGAGCAAGTTGGAGGTGAAAGGTAAACAACTTGCTTTCTTGTGTTAGATAGCTCCTAATATAAAAAGAAGATATCGCTCCTATTTATGGAATATACACGTTCTAGTGAAACTAATAAACTGTTTTGACCATTTGAATCATGAAATCACAAAAGTATTTCGTATCAAATTTCTTTACCTATTTGATTTTTATTTGAAAACCATTTAATTCGTTGATGTTTCAATCTGGCTTCAGATACAATTTCTTCCGTGGGTGCCCACAAGGAAAGACCTGTACCTTTATATTACGTGGGGGTGCTGAACAGTTCATGGAGGAAACGGAAAGGTCACTTCATGATGCTATCATGATTGTCCGTAGAGCTATAAAGGTTGTGCAGACAGGATAATTCTAATGAACTTGAGTTGCATTTCTATATTACCAGAATTGACATTTTTCAGAATGATGCCGTGGTTGCTGGAGGAGGAGCTATTGAAATGGAACTGAGCAAACATTTGAGAGATCATTCTCGATCCATCAGAGGAAAACAACAGATGTTGATAGCTGCTTATGCAAAGGTATTGAATGAGTTGTTACATATATGGTATAGTTCAATTAACAGCAACAGGCACCATTGTGGTGTGATTCATTTTTATTATTCTAAGCTTCAGCTGCTTTATCATCAGTAGGTGTTGGAAATAGAATTTAAACTTAATGTCTTTCTGATGATAAAATAAATTTTTCCAACTTTTCTGATGTCAAGGTCATTGTCAAATAATTCCTTACATCAATGTCATGATGAGTCGACAATAAAATCTACTCTGTCATTAATAGAGAAGCATAGGTTGACATTACTACTTTATACCTACTATGTGTTCCAACAGTGTTTTACACCCTTTTTTTGAATGTAATATAGTAGTCAGAGCTACTATCCATTGTATAACTGAATGTATATTTTATTAATAGGCATTGGAAATCATTCCAAGACAACTGTGCGATAATGCAGGGTTCGATGCCACCAACATTCTTAATAAATTAAGACAGGCTCATGCTCATGGAAATCTATGGTAAATATCATATCTATATTGTAGAGTTTTGCTTATTAGTCCTAAGGTATCTAACATTTGTTATTACTATTTATTTTATACCATGTTCATTAAATTCTGAAGGCACGGTGTTGATATAAACGCTGAAGATGTTGCGAACAATTTTGATGCTTATGTATGGGAACCCTCACTGATTAAAGTCAACGCTCTCACTGCTGCCTCTGAGGCAGCTTGTCTGATACTTTCAGTGGATGAAACTATAAAAAATCCAAGATCCAGTGTAGATCAGGCTCCAGCAATGGGTAGAGGTCGGGGAAGACCGATGTGAGGATATGCTTTGTGTTATTTAAACTGTTGATATCAAGGACAACTAAGCATGGTAAGAATTATTTTATTTTTATTTATCTACTTTGTATCTTGTCAACATTTACTAAAAGCAATTCAAAAATACTTAAATGAAATATTATTGATACTGGTGAATAATCTACTTTCAATAATGAACCAAATGATCTGGATTTGTGTAATTTGTAATTCAAGTTTTAAAATTCTTAACATTTCATTTTCAGGGTTCTGTTATTCTTCACACTACTTTCAAATTGCACCCCACGTCTTCTCCTGTGTTGTTTGTTGCTCATTGTCATTTTCTATGCTAGTTGAAAGTTCATTTGTGATAATCTGAATAATAAAACATCGAACAACTCGATATTGAGTAATATTTTTCTGTTGCACTTTAATGGATTGAAAATTCTAAAGAAACAAAATTTCCTGGTAAAAATTGTTTAAAATGGATCTAACTCAATTCATGCATACACAGCTTTCAACTGATAAGAAAAAATATGCCATATGTGCAAATAATACTACTTCTGGGGATTAACGATTATAAACTGATAATGATTGGTATATATAACGGTGGCGATTGCAATCTTCCACATGTTTCACTTCATCGTTTTTAAAGCGATCCGTTCTTGGCCTGCATTTTCGCCTAAAAAAGTAATGTAAGGAGAAGGTTTATAGATTTTTATTGGTTTAGGTTGTCCTGTATCTACTGATATCATACTGTGAGTGTCTTTTCAAGCTTGATCGAATCAGCTGCAAACTTTCTAATTCCTTCTGCAAGTTTTTCCACTGCCATGGGATCTTCATTGTGCAGATAGCGGTACTGAGACTCATTGAGATGTATCTAAATATTTGTATATGGCATACAGAAAGTTTCATGTCAATAAGAGGAAAATTATTGTAGTTAACAGACCGATCTTTTGAAGCAATGCCCATATTATGAACACACAGTTGGCAGAAATTGTGTTTTTATTATGAGTCAATTTAAAACATTTAGGATAATTGAATGATTGAGGATTTGTCATAACACAGTGGTGATGCATTTCCAGCATATGAATATAAGTTCTCTTCTTTCTTCCAGTATGTGTGTCCATGATGATAAGAAGTTCTTACTAATATTTATCAGCTGGTGACAAAAATTTCTCACCTGTTCCAAATCCATTTTCTTTGCGAGATCAGCAGACAAATATTGCTTGAGAGCTTCATCATCAGATTTCAATTGTTCAAGCAGCTTTGGTCTTGAAAACAAAATCACTCATTTTTAGTGTCGTGAGCAATTCAAATAATGAAATATTTAACTACGAGCTTACGAGATTGTGAGAAGATCGCATCCAGCCAAAGCTTTGACCTGTTTTGTATTACGGAAAGACGCTCCCATAACCACTGTCTCGTAGCCGTATTTCTTGTAGTAATTGTAGATCTTGGTCACGCTCTGCACTCCTGTGGTTTAATTTCACAGTTTTAAGAGCTAATATTTAGCTTGACGAAAGAAACAAGTTTATTACCTGGATCATCCAAAAGTTCATATTCAGATTTTCCACTACTCTTAACATGCCAATCATAAATCCTTCCGACAAATGGTGAAATCAGCGTCACGTTTGCTTCTGCACATGCTACAGCCTTTAAATTAAGAAAAATTTATTTCATTTGAATTTTATAGAAGATAAATTAGGTGTACAAATTAATTTACTTGTGCAAAAGAGAAGAGGAGAGTCATGTTGCAATGAATTCCTTCTGCCTCCAACACCCTAGAAAATAATTTTCACCTGTCAACTGATACTAGAAATTAAATTAAAATTATTCAACGTACTTTGCAGCCTGAACACCTTCCCATGTAGTCCCTAGCTTGATTAAAATCCTATCTTTATCTATTCCGCATGCTTTATACAGCTCAATGAATCGTTTGGCTTTTGCAATCGATCCCTCGGTATCGAACGATAACCTCGCATCAACTTCCGTTGAAACTCTCCCTGGAACTAACTCGAGAATTTTTGCTCCAAAGTTGACGAACAATTTGTCCATTGCATGTTCCACTTTTTCAGCAAGGTTACTTGTTTTGAAAAGAAAGAATTATTTTAATTATAGTATAGTTCTTTTGGAGATATTCATTTGAAAAATAAATTTGGTATTCTTATGCATTTGGTACCAATATATTTCATATATCCAGAGTTAATTGTTGATAATGTGATAACAATAATAAGCTTTATCCATCCATCTATCAGCTACAACACATAATATTGTCTAATAACAAACTGTATTAATAAAAGTAAACAATTTATGATTCAGTGAACAATTATAAACTTGCTAAATTTTACCTTCCATTTTTATTACCAAATTCGATAGCTTCATCTATCAAATGTTGATATTCTTTCATTTGGGCAGCAGCCAATATAAGGGAGGGGTTGGTGGTTGCATCAGTGGGTTGGAACCTTGCAATAGCTAAGAAAATTCAGAAAATACTGTTCAAACTAACAGTGATACTGCAGCATACATCACTGTGAGCTGTATTCTAAATATTAACTGCACTAAACCACAAAACTAACCATTAAAATCTCCGGTGTCCGCCACCACAGTTGTAAATGTCTTGAGTTGGTTTAAAGACGACGTCATCTTCTGCCTTTTCGTATCTGTTTGTGACATTTCCGATCTTTCTTGTTCTATATATATATGAATCTCAAACGCTTAAGTGCGTTGGCGGTATCCGAGGAATGACTAAGCGGTTATGCAGCGCTATATGAAAAAGTTAACACCAGAACGGAAATGAATAATGCATAAAGGTTTATTCACCGGATAAATAAATTATAAAACTAAAACTAGGTCTCGAAAGATTCCATAACTAAATAACAATATATTTCAGCGGTAATTCATAACACCTGCCGCACTCACTCTCTTCTGCGATTCGGGCTGAACTTATTGCAGTAAGTTATGGTTTACGCGTAATTACGTTTCCCATAATCAATAATTAAGAGACGACAGTCTAGAACTGATGATTGATTAGACGAAATTCCACGAATTTGCTGTGTTTTATCACCATTTTCACTTTTGAAGATTAGCAATTAACTCTTTCATAACACGAGAGTTGTCGCTCTCACAATGTACAAAGAGCGCGCGAGCCTCCGTTTTTTACACGAGCGGTGAATTCTTATATCCGAGCTATAAGAGAGTCACACAAGTACTGTAGAATGTACCGTAACAAGGAAATAAGATGAAATGTCAGATTATAGACAAATTGAGCTGAAAATTACAGTGTTGTATACATCACAGTTAACTGAACAGTTGACTGGTCACATATAATGCAGTGGTTCCCTCACAAAACAAAATGCAGTGTTTATAGGAATGTGTTCTCAAGATGGATGATAGGCTGCAACTTATCAGAGTAATATAAAGGTATTTTATAAGATATTTTTCATAATTTTATACTTAAAACCCAATTTATCATGGTGAAACAAGATTTACCGCGTTGCCGGTGAACACTGAGTTCGATGGTGGTTAAATTTTGAAATTATTATGGTTTTCTAGTGGTAATAGAAGATTTCATATTAACCTTCACTCCCATATCGATTTTCAGTCCATGTTTCTCAGATAGCACATTTCACATTCGCAGCAACATGCAAGATCCGTATAAATAGTATTTAAAGACTATGGTATAACCTGAAGTATTGTTCGTAAAGTGTTTATTTTCTATTGCAAATATTAAAAGATTGTAATACTGTAGTTAATCAGATAATATTCCTCTTTCTGCCATCTAGCGATTAACTTTTTGCGTCGCAATGGAGCTACCTGAAACTCTGATACTACGCTAAAAAGACGAAAACTCTTCATTTTGAAAGTATTTTCTCAAAAATTACTGGAAAATTCAAGTAATATAAAAATCATACATAACTCCTTAATTAAGAAATTCAATACAATCTGGATTTTCCATGGGAAACATTGTATAATTTCACAAGAAAGCAAAACAAAAAAAGGATGTCATTAAAAATTTGACAAAAGATCTATGATTGATGCAATAAAAAAAAAAAGTTTCATAACAAAATTTAATTGTCCATTCAATCACGACCCGTATAATTATGTGTTTTTAGTAGTATTAGAAATGCTTCAAGGCTAGATACGGCTATACCGCTGCGATTGCCCAGAATGTGTTAGACATTGCAGGTTCCATTTCAACTGCTCTCATCCCGTTCAGGTTAGAATAACTTGGCGCACTGCGTAATAGGTTATATTGAATATAAAGAAAAAGTAATCTGCTGAAGCATGCGATCTGTCGCTATTACGGCCCGTTAGGGTCCCATTCACCAAGTAAGAATATTAGTCCTCTAGGTTAGCAGTATCAACGAAACTGTTGTCCGCTTCGATAGCTTGTATTGTTCCAGTCCGTTATGGACAGTTAAATATCCTACATCATTCCTTTCGGTCCGCTATTCTCCTTTTATAGATATGAATAGTCTTTCGACATTCGGGACATTTGTGATATACATTGTGTAATTTAGGAATGAAGCATACGAGGATTGCCAATATCGGACCAACAATCAAACAGAGAACGAAATACATCCAACATACTAAAGCTCCCGGATAGTAAGTCGTTTTTGTTGTAATCTCTTTCATGCAATGAGGGCACAGACCCTCGGCCGTCAACCCTTGACAATGGTTAGGACCCAAAACGGGCGGGCAACGTACTGAAGTATCGTTTAGTTCAATGTCCACCAAGTCCACGTGCCTGCCGTTAGCTATCACTTCCATATAAGACGGTGGTGCCGATCTCACTGGGGGGCGACAAACTCGTATAGTTGCCAGGGGTAACATGCGCCTGTGGTTTTCATTGAGTTGGCGTCTCGATTGTGAAGTTGTTTGACGAGTTACTGGCGGTGGCGGTTCGAAGAGTTCATTGCTAATCGATTGGCTTTGGTGTACACTGACTTGTTGGTATATGTGACTGTAGGGCGGTGGAGCCTCAAATCTATTCACGCAGGGAAGGCCTGGATAAGGAGGCGGAGCTTCCGTGGTTATTTCAGCCATGTTTGGCTTAGAATACGATTTTTGTAATCTCTAAAAGATTAAGTTGCTAAAATCAATGAGATAATGGTAATTTGATACATAAGGATGAAACAATGCACGTGAACCAATAGGAAACAACTGTAATCTTACTGAACATATGGGTTAATCTATCTCATATATAATCACTCGCTCAAGTAATAGTTTTAACGTGTTATCGTTGCCTGTATTAGCAAACATTGTTTCTTTTTTGGTTGCATGAAAATGAAAGTAAATGCGTCTAAAAAAAATGTGTACAATCTTTTGCCAATATCCCACTGAAGATAAAAAATATTTCAAATTCTTGAACTTCCCCATCTACCTGAAAGCTATAATTAGACAATTTACGTGCTGTGAGCCAGTGTTCCATTACATAGTCGTCTGGACTAGTCAAAACGCCTCTGAAATGGGTAAAATTTCGAAAACCCTGCATATATTGAACTTTACGAAAATCATCATTCGCTGATATTGTTTTTGTGTCACCCGAATGATAGAGAAATTCGAAAAGGTCTCATAATACTAACTAATAGTCGTAAGTGCAAGCAGTCGCAAGACTCCTTAAGTGTGGAATACCTGCAATTAATAAGCAAATACCATCTTATAAATGAGGAAGTAACTGTATTCCTGTATATTTTTGCACGCTTATCTCCTAGGTTTCCTGTGAAACCATAAATCGCACTCTACGCTGCGGACTGAGCACGAATTTGTGTCTTCTACCCATACAGCTCAGTTATGAGATCAATGTTTTAACCATAGGCTTCTGCAAATCGCGTTTGAAGCAGATCATCTTCTCGTAAACAAAGGCTGACTAAAAGCATGATCAAAGAGATTTCCACTTTATTTTCTGTGCGACAAAACTCGATATTGTGTCGCAATATATTTGTCTTTTTCTCGAATGCCCGTAAGCGATGATGTATGTTCTTTGATCGTCGTCGGGAGCTAACTGAAGTCTTAAGATTAAAAATATACCTGTGCTTTATAACCTCATCTCATCAGCCCTGTATGAATTACATTAGTCGTTGTTCTACATTAACATTTCAATGCAGTTTACCTCGCATTTGAGGTAACCGCACAGTGGAAAATCCCGAGAAACTGGTGAAGCTGAATATTTTCTCAAGAGCCCACTGAACATATACATAGCGTAAATAATATGCGGTCGTCTGATCGATTTATGATTTCTATGCTACACGTGAATATATACCAATACGCATTACAAGCTGACATTAATAACAGTGGAAGTGATTCTTGTTTTGATGGGAATGACGTGTCCTAATTAAGATATTGATTAATTTATTTCCCTCCAACTTCGCAACTAATTCTCATCTCTAACAAAAAAATCGTATCTAGGGAGTAGTACTGGATTTTTGCAAATGATTATTGAAGTGCTTTATTATGCACAGTGCTGCATTGAAAATTGAATAGAACCGTTCGGAGGAAGGATGCTTTGTCTATCTGAGAACAATAGTATATATATATATGCTCTATAAAATGTACTGCACAATCATAATTAATCGGTTTATCATTATCTGGATCGAACGAGTACTCAACCACAGATACACAGAGTAAACCTCATATAAAAGTTTTAAATTAGTTTAAAACTAGTCACGTGCTTTCTCATCCTAAATTCCAGCGCTCTTTTTTGCACGTATATTTGTCGACGACATGTGTTTCGCACTAGTAATTCTATATCAGGTAAATACCATGTTACGTTTACACAAAATAATCTATACCACAGCTCTCTTGAAAACGAAAACTGTAAATCTACATTCAATTCGTGTCCTTTACTTCAACTGGATTACGTTAAATATATTGCAATGATATATGCTATCTCAGATTAACAAAGATCACTCTCCCATCCATTTTCCATTAATCTTTTTCATATCGTACGACCTAAACCCATTTACTGACGTATTTGCGCTTCCCATTCGCATTTTCTCTTTCAATCATTACTATTTTTAACGCTTCATCGAGATAAGGTATTAAAATTATAGGCGTTTATTTGTACTGCAGTTTTGGTCGCCCATATCAGTCTCATATATACAGCTACTGCAGGAAGCCTGCCCATTATATTATACATATATATAGCCATTGAATCTGGACATACCATACACAATGTCCTTGAAATAGGCCTTAAAATTGGAAGTTAATTTTAATAGAGTAAATGAGTTTTTTAAACTATCAACAAATGGTTATGTATAAACTTGTAAGTTTATATATAAACTCCTATTTTGCACAGCCATTGAAATATGTAGATAATGTTTTTTTGAATCCCTATGAGAAAGAGGGCTCTTCAGGCTCCTTGAATTATTACATAAGCGGAAAATGTGCCAATACTGCAGTGATGTATCGACAAAAATATACAAAACTGTGCTAACATGACGATTTCTAACTAACTAAATCCTTCCACTCGAATGCATTCATCAAACACGAATAATTCTAGTCAGTCAGCACCATATGCAATCGATAATTTTCATTTTCTATAGTGTTGTACAACGATGTGCCTACAATTCCCTTGATAACTCTTTCATAAAGCCATTATTCATAAATAAAAATCGATTCGAATTTCTATTCTCATCGAATAAGCACTGTAAACAATTGAACTTGAATCTTTACTTTCCTGTATCAGTTGAATTGTGAGTAGCAATGTTGGTAGAACTCATTATATTTTATTTACACGCAGTTGCTAAGCATCCGTGAGAAAACACGTTCCGCTGCGGCTTTGAAGTGAACAAAATTTGATTATCGTTGTTGTACAGCTGCCCTTTTCAATACTCTCATCCAATACCGGCATCAGAGTTTTTTATAATTCAAATCTTTATGAGGTTCAAAATAACACAATGCATTGAATGTATTTTTGTAATTTCCGAATGTTGTATCGTATCAAACGCTTTACCTATAGTGTGCGGTCAGCTTCATTTTGCAGTGAATCGGGTTAATGTAGCGGTTAGGTTCATTAAGTCTTTTTTGAAAAAAATTCAGTTCTTTCAAATTGTATTTCAAATAACCCCAACCCTTACCTTATTCCGAACTCCAAAAAAGGAGGTATTCTGCATACTATATCAGTATCAGTCAAACTAATCATTATTCATCATTATTATTGCGAGTGCTGCTTTCTGCATCTGTCCACTAATCAAAGCTAAGCTTCACCATTTTATCTATTGAAAATATTCAAAAGATAACAAAATAACAATACTAACACCTTTTGTGCGAAAATATCATGCTAACCGGCAAGAATAATATCACGCATCATCTGCAAGGATATCCTCCAACGCGTGACCCGAAAATCCTGTTATCTTATTATTTATCTTCGCCTCGGAGCGAACATCTCATTCCATTAATCTTCAAATCCTATTTTCCGTTCATTTTTTACATTTTCTATTTCTTATTAATCAAATCCTAATTATATCATCGACAATTCATCCGTTAAGGCCGTACAAAGTAAAGAACTCATTATCGATACCAAACACGAGCTCATCAAGATTAATCTCGACTAAAACCCGTAATACTCGGCAAAGGTTCAACCGGTCAAACGTGATCATGAATAATTTATCAAGGGCGACGCTGTTACAAGAGAACCCTTTCCTACCGCGCTACTGACCATATGTTGCTGTTTGTTGGTTTCATTGGTCTTCACAATAATCGTACTTCAAATCTCCGACCGCTAATTACGCACGTGAGTATACAGTAACAATGAATTCAATTCAAGAACAGTGGTAATATATCGAGCATTCACGCACCATGACGTAAATATGTACATCGTTGATGGAAATATAATTTTATATTGTTTTATTATTTGATTCAATTGATATTAAATTCTATTGCAATATAATGGTAGAACTTACGCAGGCTAGAGTTTCAATTCAGATGAAAAAATATTCTTGAAACTGCGCTCCCAAAGCTCAACTATATTTTCGCATTCATTTATATGATCTTCTGAACGTTACTAATCAGCCAGTACCATTTTTAGTACTGTATTCCAAATATATAAGGAAACGACTTACTTACGAGCATTAACTCTGAAAGAATTCACATCATAAGGCTTTTTCGAACTACTCTCGTAAACTTAAAGGGGATTTTGTAACCTACTATACTATAATTGAAACTGTGCTCCCAAAGCTGTATTTCCACATTCAATTATATGATCTCCTTAACACTATACTCACATTCTACTGACTATAAATGTATTTTCGTACTGCAATCCAAATACTTACTTCCAACGAGCATTCACTATGCAAGAATTCACAGTACATGGGCTTTTCGGGAATACACAACTCTCGTAAACGTAAGGGGAATTTGTAGCATTCTATATTAAAATACTACTAATCACCCTGTATATATATAAGCTTCGATATTACAGATGTTCGAGACATTCTTTAATCTACAGTGATGAAATATTTCAATACTGTACTGAACTATTCCCCTCATGAAGCTTATAGCACTGTGACTAAAGATAACCATTGTATAATGTACGTGATTTCCTCTCGCCAGATCGCTACTGTATTATACAACCTCAGTAATTGACTATAATACAATACAATACAGAGTAGTGTTTTCCGCATCTCGCCAGAAACATCTGGTTGAATATTCACGGTCGGTATCGCTTTGAATGATATCGTTTCCGCTCAACTTCCTACGTGAGCAAACTCAGTCAGGTCTGGTTAATGTCAAGCCTTTATCTGGCGGCAGTATGACAGTATGGTACATATCTACTGAATATATATCTACTATGATTACGCGCTAGTTTTTCAAATATTTTGTTGTATATCTGCACAGCAGATGACAATTATCCCGCAGAGAATAGCAAAGCCATTATGCAGTCGTTGCGGTCGCGGTGCGTGATTGCCGGATTTTACAGAGGATGGCGAGTACTTATAAGACACAGAATCAGCAACACAGACCTCGGATTTCAAACAGACGTATCCTATCTGTTTGTATTTCTTGTGTTTTATAATACCGCGTGAAATAGCATATGGGTAAAACTACTTGATTGGTAACCGAGGGCGTTAAAAGTAACAGTTGGTTAGCGGGCGAATGTGTTTAATGATCTGGGAACAGAATTGCAAAGAGAACATTATCGACGGTCTGAATAACTGTAAAACACTAATACTGAAAAAAGGAAATTTATTGAAGATACTAATAAATCATATTGGTAATTCAAATCTTTCTTCATTTAAGAACAGATTTCATTGATTTTTGCATCACAATAAGTTTATTATTGTCCCTCTATGACGAAGTATTATTTTCGAAACTACTTATTACCGATTACCGGGAGGTATGCTAGCTTGATGCAATGGCCCAAAGGAGAGGGTCCATATTAAGTTCCGCTGTTCATACAACGTCTAAGCGATACAGGTATAGTAAGATGGTCCATTTCATCTGTTGGTATGGATTTCAGATTTTCTAACAATCGGTGGCAATCACTCAATTCAGAAAATTGGAAACTAACGTTAATCAAGCTGTGGATCACTGTTTATTTATTCATTAACTTCTAACTTTTAATATTCAGCATAGATGGACGACGTGTCGGATCTCTGGCAACAGAATCACTGGGCATCAAGCGATCAACGGACGCACTCGTGGACTTTCGCGCCGTTAACATACACTTAGGCGACATCAAGCGGAAGCAGGATGAAATCAATAAAAAAGTCAAGTTCTTAGAGAACTCATCCGATTTCCGGAAAGGTTTACTATACATTGGAAAATTAATTATATTATATGAGTGGTAATCAGGAGCGCACAGCCCATTTTGGTCGGTATAGCTGGTTATTAAATGTGCATTTGGACTGGGGAAAAAATACCCTCATTCCCGGATATTTCACGCATAATATCAAAAGGTTACCCCTGATGCCTCATTGTGATTAGTGAGCAGTGGAAGCTATAGTCTACTTTTTGGCGCCACTACAGATTGTAGACTAAGGGGCAGAAATGGAAGGTTACAGATATCCAGGCCGGTATTGAGACCCAGTCCGCTACTGCTGCTCGTAATCATGTACTATGTATATTTGGTAGGACTAATATCTGGTAAAGAGGTTTGTCTTGAACAGGAATGCACTCGTTACTGGAAACGAAGTTTTTCACCACGATGATCATGGTCGTTATTTTGATCAATACCCTCATGTTAGTTTTGTCAACTTGGCGAAGTATCGAAGTTCGTTTTGACTATTACTTCACTGTAATTGACGGTATTTTCATGGCCGTGTACGTGTCGGAAAGTGCATTAAAGATCTATGTACACAGACTGGAATATTTTAAAGAAGGATGGGACGTTCTAGGTGAGCATCCACTGAAAATACAGATATTTGTTGATAAAACATACTTGTTTGTTTAAAGTTTAATTATTTTCTAGATTTTGTCATTGTTTGTACGAGCTTGATTGAGATGCTGGCACCGTTGCTATTCGGAGCAGGAAGTTTCAGCGGTGGAGGAGCAAGCATCTTTCGCATTCTAAGAGTGCTTCGTGCACTGCGATCACTTCGTGTATTACGTACTATACGATTCCTGGAGAACATTCAAGTCATCTTAATCACCTGTCTTCATTCCTTTCAATCGTTGGGCGCCATTATTACTCTGATGACAACCTTTCTTGGTAAGAATTAAATGATTTCGATACATGAATTCATGGACAATTGTAACACGTAATGTTTGTGGATGTTGCAGTGATTTTTGCCGTAGTCGGTCGCGGATTATTTGCCGCAAAAGATCCGAAACATTTCGGCAATTTCTGGGTCGCTGCATTCACTCTAGTACAGCTTCTTACTCTTGACGATTGGTTCGAAATTTTTACTGGGATGAGCGACATGCAAGGTACTCGATGTTAAATAGTAGACGTCAGTTTTTAAACAGAAAACAGAGAATGAAACGTTTTGCAAAAGTTTTTATATTTACACTTTTAATTTTGCAGGATATTTCGACGTGACCGCTTTCTTCTATTTGCTTTTCTACATTATCATCGAATATTTTGTGTTCTTGAAGTAAGAAAATACCATATTATTGAACTGAAATATATTTAATGTTTAAATGTTTAATATTCAATTTTCTGTTTTTAGTCTTTTCATTGCAGTTTTGGTTGACAACTTCCAGTTAACAATGGGGGTGAGAGCTTATAGATTAATTTAATTCCTCATTATCGATGATAAAATATTTTCACTTACACTGTTTTATCACGTCTTAACTTTCACATTTTCCATTTTTTTGTCAAGGACAAACTACTCCGGAAGACAGAAGAAAAGGAAAAGCTGGCAGAAGAAAATAGAAAGGTGAAAAAACAGAAATGTATTCTTCCATTACAGAAAAAGAGAATATACAGTACAGTCATGTTTTTTTAATAGTTGAAAGCAGCTAATGAGGTTGAGACCGTTGAAGATGATTTGGAAATCCTCAGGAAACAATTTTTCCTCATGGGTGAGTTACATAAAGTATTATACAATCTTTCTCTTGAGAAATATATATATATGCCTATTTAGATGAAGAGGACGATGACATTGATATCCAGACTGAAGAAGAGTTTAGGGAATTTATGGATTGCGTACAGGATTCGTGAGCACGATTTTTTGTAAGAGTTTTTTGTGTAACGTAGTAAAAAACAAATATCTTTTTTATTAAAGGGATTTTTCGCTTGTTCAATGGTATTACATGTTGTTGACTTCCATTGAAAAACAGAGTCACATTTGTCACAATCAGTGGTCGTCTCATGAAAGAATACTAGATTTAGTTGTTGATGTAAGTATTCTTCAATCTCTCCAATACATTAAGTGGGGACCTGTACCTGTAAATATACCTTTTCAATCTATGCATTGTAATTTAAGTAGCCTGTACTCTTGTTTAGAACACTGACGATGTCATAGAGAGGAGATGACGTTGTTCAAGCACCATTTGTACCGTTCCATTACTTATTAAAGTAAAAAAAAACAGTAAAAATCAGACTTCTTCGTCAAAATCTTCGTCTTCTTTTTCTGAGAATGACGAATTTGACCTAGGTGTCGAATTCTCTGATTCCGTTGTAACCGAATCAGTGATTGGTTTCAATAATGCTCGTCGCCATGGAAACAACTTCCGTGGAGGAGAAGAGTCAGTTGTTGTTGGTTCATCATCTGGTCTCACACGATTTAGCTTGCTGAGCAAATCGCTCATCTGGATAGAGAAGACAACGAGCATACAAAACTATCACAAACTCAGATTACATTGATTGCTTCCCATTATTGATAACCTACATTTGATGACCTTGGGCTTTTTGATTCTGCTTCTTCATCTGTTCCTGACTGTCCTTCTTCTGGATCGGGAGCTAGACTCTTCAGTCCTAAGCGAGTTACATTTAGTAATTTTATGTTACGTAAGTGGTTATGATGATGATTTACCACCCAACAGTTTATTGAATCTTATTGGTGCCAACACTTTTCGTTTCAATACTCCCATGAATCCACGATTCTCCTGTGGTTTTGCCGCCGGCCGGACTTTTTCTTTTTCTGCTTCTGGGTTATCTTCACTTTCAGTGTGGCTTTTGTGCTTTTCGTACAGCTGTCGAAAACGCTGGAATGGGAATTACACTTTGAACTAGTAAAGTATGAAGAAGAATCTATTATATACGCTTGTTTACCTCCATCGGATCCATCATTGCACTTTCATCATCATTGCTTTGATTTGGAGGTGTGGATGGCCTACCACGCTGTCTGTAATTATATTCATTAAAAGATAAACTTCACGAGCAGAAGAAGTGCTATAGTTCTTCTGCTTTGTATTACTGAAAACAGTTGAATAAAATGTCATATATCCGATTCGAATTAGTTTTTCCACTCAACTGTGATCCTCGACTTTGCAAGCCCGTTGCCATCAGCAAAAGCGGCGATAAATTTCCAATGACTGCTTTAACGGCTTCCGTCTGTCGCTGAGAATCGACATGAACTCCTATCAGTGGTCTCAGGCCTCCTTTATCTTGGTTGTCGTCACCTTCTCCTTCCTTGGCCCCATCACCGCCTGTTGAACCTAAGGCAATAACAATTATAGAATTGAGGCTAGTATGAAAGTTGTGTCAAGACTTTCACGCCAATTATATAAAAGTCGTTACTAAGCGCGGCCCGAACCTGATTTAGCAACCAAATTTTCAAGATATTTTATTCGATCGTGTCGTGTCTTCAAGAACGAATATTCCACTTTCATTTTCGCCAATCGGTTTCGATTTTCCATCAATTGTTCGACATTGGAGGTTTCGATCTAAAATATACAGAGTGCACGATATTGTCTTGATAATTACGTCATTACGTGCGTATTTATACCGGAGAGAACATCTCGGTTGATGACGAAACAGCTTTATTTCGCATAGTCACACTTTCATCGTCTTCCAAATCTTCGCTTATAGCCTTGGGTGCAGATACTTGTGTAGGGGCTAGAAGTCCGTCATCGTCCAATCTATTTAACGGAGGGTCGACTACAAACGTTGAAAAATGATGGTTTGAAGTTGTGGATATTTACAAATAGTAATGGAAACCAGCGTCATACGTTTGAAGAACATTGATTCTTTCATAATTTCGCTGATGGGAGTTTCATTTTGTTCAAATTCGTGAGAATATCCGTATCCGAAAGTACCGTAGCGAAAAATGAATTCGCATTCCAGGTCCGCGATTCGCTTTTCTTTGACCATAAGAGGAACTGACTTATTCCCGTACATTTCACGGATAAGGTCGAAGAGGTGTAGAGAAGCGAACCTGTTTACTTAGTAATAAGATGACTGTTGTACTATAATTTGCGTTCTTTTATTCACCAACCCAACGTTAAGTGTTGCTCTTCCTCTCATCCCAGGATTTTCAACCTCTATCAGTTCCAATATTATTTTATTATTTATATCTTCCCTTTTCCTGCACAACTCCAAGCTGAACGTTTTTAGTTCGTCTAACGTTATCTCTGCATTCCCTCCAGCTAAGCTATCTCGATGTCCGGCCGATCCTCCTCGGTGGGAAGATTGTTGCTTCCTCGAGTCGTTTGAACTTGTATGCAAACGTAATCAATTATGCCTGAGTCTACTTGAATTTCTAATTAGATGCGGCGAGAGCTTACTTTCTATTCCACATTTTATTTTGCTTTCCAAGAACAAGCTTTGTCTTCAAGGTAGCCGCATCTTTTTTCACGTGAACTATTTTAGAGCATTTCACGGAACCCTGAAAAATAATATGAACTTAATCCTGGATTGGATTATCTGTAGATAGACTAGAGCTCTAAGCTTCCAGAATTATCGAATATGGAAATGACTTAAATAGTACAAACTTGAATAGCAATTTTTAAATAGAGTCGAATCTCAGAGCAATTTGCGAAAGTAGAAGTGAAGAAAAACGTCTTACTGAAGTTTCGTAATGTCTTGACGTGTATGGCGAGTATACCTGCCGTTAAAAAAGTTTTTATTTGATTTTCAGTTCGAATTTTGAGTTCATCCCACTGATAGATTATTTGCCAAGGGACCAAATTTATCATTCTCATACCTTGAGGAGGGCCGCTACTGAATAGCTGTCTTTTCTTTTTAGCTGCTGGGTCCATGTCTTGAAGAACTAATTTTGCAGCAGCTGTAGCTTTTGCCTGCAAAGTCGTTTGACGTGCAGACCGCTCCATTGTATCATAAATATTCTTTGTCGAAGAAAATAATAGTAAATACTTAATCTGGTCTTAATTGAATAAAAGTATTTAATTTCATTCCGATTATGATGATAAAATAGGAATATTGCGTCATAATACCAGAATGACCTTATAGGTCAAATTTTCCAGTTGAATGAGCATAGTCCTGGTACTGTACAGTACTTTGAACGCTCAGCGAGTAAAAATATTTTGCACAAATCAATAACGATGCAAAGTATTATCCAAACACTTGCAAGTCCAGATATCGTAGCGAAATTTCAGCATTTATGTGGAATTGAATGGCTGGATAAAAGAAAAACAAATTCTGGTAACGTAGACAAAAATCCGAGCAAAAATTACGACAATGTTGACGGTAAAGAAAGCCGTCAATATTGTATAAAAAACAAAGTGTTTTTTTATGGTTTCCACTTTGGTTCTGTGTTGGCAGCTGAGCCATTTTATTACGTGTTTCTTGCATTCACTTGCTGGCTGTTAGACATTGCAGTTTCGCGGAAAACAATGATTGCACTGGCTATTATTATGTATATTGGACAGAGTGCCAAGGTAGGACATCTTTCTCTGGGGTTTGAAGGTTAGGAATAATTCTGTACCTCTATTTTAATAATTCTATTCTTTCAGGATATATTGAAACACCCAAGACCACGATCACCTCCTGTGATTCGTTTGGAAGCATTGTATGAAACTGAATATGGAATGCCATCAACTCACACTGTGGCTGGGGCTGTTGTTCCTTCAGCTTTGCTTTTGTTTTCAATGCAATTGTACGAGGTAGCTTATATCCATGTCACATTTTCTTGTATCATATTCTACAGTTTGAACATCTTCATTCTGGCAACCGTGAGAGTTGGTCATGTATAGAATAGGCTAAAGATTGGCCGCTGAGGGACCCTATGCCCCATGCTAGCTCATTCCACGCATATATTGCTTTGGTATCAAAGGTTGAAATAAGAAATAATACAATTGTCATCGTTTCCAAAGTTTTTATTATTTCATGCAATGTAAAGCTAGCACCATCTCCTGTGACTCTTGGATGGTATCCTGAAGTGATAATAAGCTGTTGAATGTAAGAAATTACATAGCATTATGACACCCAAATACTCTCCTGCGTTGTAATGACCATGAGAGTTCCCGGGTTAGGGTGATTAAACTTTTTTAGAATCGCTTGAGTAGTTTTAATTTGATACTTTTTTGGTTGGTTTCAGATTTCTTTCTTTCTAAGTTTGTTGGCGGCCATTACTTGGACAACACTCGTTGCAACGAGTCGCCTGTACTTGGGAATGCATTCTGTTTGGGTATATATGATAAAAAATTGGTCGGTGGTATAACTTACCATTAATCAGACCCTTTATGCCCTATTACCTTTTATTTCATTTCAGCAAATAATTATTGGAGTCCTTGGATCTGAAGTCTTGCTCATCAGTCTGATCAATGTGATCACTATTTTAGATGAACTGCTTGTACAGAGCTTCGGTCTGACAACAGTTATAGTTTTAGCTGGTTTCGTTCTATCTTACATAATCTTTCAATTCGACTGTGGCGTAAATCCAATTACTAAAAAAACAAATTGGAATACAGCACGTGGTGACACAACTGAACTTCTTGGAATGTGCACAGGTTTATATGTCTATTTATTCAGCCAAGTGAAATTTCAACTTGATACTATTTCAATATAAAATTCTTATTCACCAAGGTATAATGTCATTCTTTTTAGGATTTTAGCCTTTGCTTTTTCCCCTATTCCCAAGCAGCCGTTGTTAATAAAGAATTTTTTATTTAGGATTCCTAGCAGGATCTCGTTGGAGCATACATCTCGACTTGTACAAATATAATTCAGTTGGTTCAGCACTTTTGCCAGTGTTGGTACCTGACAGCCTTCTTGCCTTTAAACAAGTAATTGCTGGTGCTTTGCTATTGGCTCCGACTCATCTATTGATTACTAAATTTCTACGTATTTTTATTGCAAATATTATGAGTGTTCCCCTGCACGACATTGAAGAAGCAAAAAAGACGCCGAGACTAGAATTACCCTACAAATACCTTTCTGGTTTCGTTGCTGGTTCATTGGGAACATCTATTGTACCCTGGTTGTTATACATATTCAAATTATGGTAGTTTGGTCCATATGAACACCTTGGCCTGATTTTTTAAATACTCTTTGCCCAGTTAAGTCCAGGGGCCTTTTAATGTTTTATCAAAGCCCATTTATTAATTTTTTGTACACTTATTTTTGGAAGTTTCTAGCTGTCATATAGTGATACCTAAATATATAATTTGTGTGATGTTATATTAATATAATATATTATGCAGGCTAATAAATTCATATCTTAGGATTAAAATTTTTTCTTTTTTGTGAACATGATTTATGCAGTTGGTTATTAGCTTGTATTTAATGCGGTACTAGTTTCTCAATGTATTTTCATTTTTAACCATTAGTAAATTTGTGTCACTGTTTCTTGGTTTCTATGCATGTAATATTGTTTATTAATGATTTTCTTTATCTGTAGCTGATAAAAAACAAGTTGGTGCCTGGCCTGGATATTATTATTTCATTCTGTGCTAACCAATGAAACAAACCTAATATAGTTCCAACATACAATGATTTATTTTGACATACAATGATGAACTGTAACTAACACAACTTTATACAATATAAAATAAACTTGTTTTTGTAACATGAAATGTCCGATACTTTGAATTTGCATGGAACGATTAAGTCACATAATTGATGCTGCTAAACTATTATTTTAATTTTTTACCACATAATTTGATAATTCATTACGATGGTAATAATACTAATCCCACTTTTTCATTCCTCCAAAAATCCAGCCTTACCTAACTTTGAGGTAAAAAGAATTCCCACCAGGATTGACCAGCAGACAACACACTATATTTTAGCCAATGCCGCAGGGTGAGCATGCTATTAAAATTCATATGGCATAAAAAATAAGAACAGTAAAATTAAAAATAAGAAATCAATCATGGTCTTTCCATGGCTCTGTTAACTTTGTTGTTCTTTTCTATAGGCATCAGAACTCACTGGGACTTTTCCTTAGTAACAACTAATTGGCTCTGTATAACAGATCAATCAGGTCTGAGGAATTTCATCTAGCATAGTAGGAGCAGCTCCGTTTGTATCTTCTGCAACAACCTAGTAGTGAAGGAATTAAAGTATACATAAAAAAGGTTTGAAAGCTTTGACCTTACTAGGTACACATTAAATTTATATCGAATTTTAAAGTACAAGTTGAACATCGATTTTCCATTAAGGTATTTCAGCCATCCATTATACCTGACGCGGGCATGTGATTAGTTCAGAGGGTGGCATAAAAACAAGTGGTTGTGACTAGTTTTCCTTGGATATATTATGTTCGATTACATTTATATTTAGTAATTGTTTCATTTCATTTGAAAAAGATTAGGATGTGTGATGAATGTGTCACAGCTGTAATAGAAATGAAGTTGCATCTCTTTTAATTCGGAACACAGAATGCCGGGTAATCGATGTTCAATTTAATGATTTTATGGGATATAACCAACCTGTTGTGAAATCTCTGCAGTGGTGCCATCACTATTAGTTACATAGACATTCCCATCTTCACCCTGTATACAGAAATTTTGAAAAGGTTGTAGGATCAAGGAATACAAATTACAAACTAATAAGTTAAAATGTTACCTGTGTAAAAGTACTTCCAGGTTGACCAATTATGTATCCCTCATCAGTCTGTATCAAACTGTATCCTTCTGGCAGTTCAACATATTGACCGTCTCCTATCGGCACTAAATGTTTGCGAACCTCGCCGTCTGCAGATATATCTGAAGAATATTTATCAAGGTGAAAAATAATCTAAAACACAGTAAATTCGGACGCAGAGATATACCTGTTTCAGAGCCAACAATTTCACTTATTGGCACACCGCCGTCCGCAACAAGATATTGTTCTGCTTGGGCAGTGTTGGTGTCGGTGGCAGCGGTACTAGCGAGTGATTCACCGACTGTAACTATCTGGTGACCCTCTGCCGTCGATATCGCGAGGGATGTTGGGTCCGTCACGTTGGTCGTTGATATCAGAGATTGCTGATGTTCATCTATGGTAGCTTGCAACTGGGCTAATGCTGAAGTACCTGTGGTCACCTGTCATGAATAATAGACAAAAAATGTACATGAGATTCTCAGCAAAGGAATGCTATGGTCAGTATACTACTACCTGCATTGAGCCAACACTGTTTTTCATTAATCCTGTCGAAGAATCGACAGGAAGTGTTTGAAGAAGATTGTCTTGCGATGACAAACTGATGTAATTGCTTTGAGCAATTGATTGCGTGATACGTCTTTCTGTTTTGGACTGTTCTAGATAAGTTGGCTTTCGAACCTAAATGGTGGATAGCAATTGGACTCTTGCTGTCACTTAGTTTCCTAATATTATTTTAATACAATAATATATTACCTGGAAAGTATTCGAATTCCATTGCCTTGCAGATGAGACTGGTGTGTAGTTGGCTGTCATTGAACTTTTATTACCATACATTCGTTTGTAAGGCCTTGGTTGGTCTGGTGTTGTGCTGTCTGGTTCTTGTTGATTTGAAGCGTATCTTTGCGTTTGATGATGAGCATATATAGACCTTTTCTGAGCCTTTGCTCTAGCATGACCGGGTGCTACGAAGACAATAATGAGTTAAGATTTGTTACCAACAAGTAGTAGCTTGAATGCATGCATATATACGTGTATATATAGACCTGTTGCTTCTGGTAGTTTTAATCTTATTGTTGGACTATCCATCTTAGCCGTGATGAAAAAGGAGTTAGCTGCAATCATTTGTGTTATTACTGGTTTATGTATTCCACATATATGGGCATCGATGCTCGTACTATTTAATTCGAGAGCATCTGCAGCCTGATAAGAAAAATAAACACTGTACGAATCGCAACACAGGAATTTACTTGCCAAGGAAAATAACGACAATATTTAGAACTTACTTTTCTGTTATATACTGGCATGAGAACAACCTTCTCCATTCTTTTGTCACCACCGACCTTATTTGCTCTCTTTACAAGCTTGTTATACCTGGCAGCTTCTGTAAGGATGGAACTGTGGAGATCTTCCATCTGCTTGTACACATGTGGAAAATTGATTTTGCCAGTACTGTTGTTGTTTTGGCCAGCCTGCGAATGGTGAGTAAATGTGAAACTCCAGCATAGAACATATCTTGTGAAAACATATGGAGACAGATAAAGCTACAAACCTTATGAAGCAAGAAATCTCCAAAGTTGATGGATTCAAATGCCTCTGGCAATAGAACTGTATTAATTTCATCAGCAGAACAATGTTCCAATAATTTTCTTAATCTGTATTTATTATCGATGACTTCTTTTGTTTCCTCTTCATCTTCCATCTCAATGTCGTTGTCAAAATCTGCTGGTGTTTCATCCTTGCGAAATAGAAACATCTGGATAAGCTTCACTAACAACTAGGAGATCTTTATCAAACAAAACAATTACCTGATCTGCATCCTTTATATCACTTGAGGTATCTGGCTCCGCACTAACCACTTCACCAGTCCCTGTAGAATCCGGTTTATCGTCTAATGACTCTGTGATATCCATTTTCTCTTCCTTTTCCTCGATATCCTTTTCTTTTTTCTCTGTTTCAACTTCGTTTTCTGTACTCGTTACTTCTTGTTTTGTTTCTTCTTCCACCTTTGCAGAAGATTCTGTTACTTCTTCCTTTTCATCTTTTGATGTCTCATCTTCCTTTTTATCCTCTTCTGATGGTTCGTCTTCCTTTTTTTCCTCCTCTGACAGTCCATCTTCCTTTTTATTTTCTTCTGATGGTGTGTCTTCCTTTTCATGTTCTTCGGATGGTTCATCTTCCTTTTTACTCTCTTCGGATGGTTCATCTTCCTTTTTACTCTCTTCAGATGGTTCATCTTCCTTTTTATTCTCTTCTGATGGTTCATCTTCCTTTTTATTCTCTTCCAATGGTTCATCTTCCTTTTTATTCTCTTCCAATGGTTCATCTTCCTTTTTATTCTCTTTTGTGACCTTCTCTTCCTCTTCTGTAACCTTGTGTTCCTTCTCCTCCTCTACTTCTTTTGGAGGATTCTTTCTCGGGCGACCCCGTTTCTTTTTTTTCTGAGATTCACTCATAGAAGGTTCTGGCGTTTTTGTAGAAGCGCTCGAAGGTGTCAACACTGGTTTCGGGCTCTTCACTTCCTGTTCGCTTTCATCTGCGGAAGAGTCTCCGCCTGTGCCGGATGTTTTCTTTTTTGTTAGACGAGCAATATCCAAACTGAATCTGGAATTCGAGAAAGTAAAACAATACTATTGAATATGTACGGAGTATGCCTGTAAATTAAGGCAGATTAAGGAAGATAAGTCTATTGATGTGTCAACAACCAACAAGGAAGCATTGCTGGGCACAGCTCTTCTCATTATAATAACAATACTGTAATGCATTGCAAGTTGAATATTTAAGCAAACAGCAATGCAAATTTGAGTGGAGGTCTTGTAAACATTAATGTATTAATGAGGCATATGCAAACCTTGACGGTTTTCGAACTCTTCCTGATCGTGATTTCTGTGTCTGTAGAACACTTTGCATCAATTCCTCCTCTTCTTTGAGCCGACGTACATGTGCTGCTTCCTTCTCCCTACGTTCTGCTTCTCTTTCTTCTTCCAGTCTGCAAAAGCATCACCAAATATCATCATTACAAAACATATCAAATACGACATTAATGGAATAATAAAGAAGTATTCTTAAGGATACCTATCCAATTCTCCAGGATCAATCTCCTGCGTTTTTTCCCCTTTACGTTCGTCAAGTTCTTCTTGTTTTTTTTCAGCTTCGATTGGCTATAAAGAGAGACATTTAAATATATAGTTGGGTTTATTTAGTAGAGTTCAATTACCATCTCTTCTTTTTTATCTTCTTTCTCCTCCCTCTTTTCCTCAGGTTCCTCTTTAATATCTTCGGTATCATGCTTGACCTCCATCGGCTTCTCTTCCCTCTGCGACGTCAAGATTATTTTGTAGTTCGGGTTGAGTTCCATGTTTGCGAGGACTTCGGCATTTATCTGTGATGAGTGGAGTTTCACCTAGAAAAATATGTGTGATAATAATACAGAATTCGTGGATTAATTCTCTTTGTTTAAAATTCCTTGCGTTGGAGATGCAGCTGGTGAAAGAATATGTTGTTGCTTACATGCATAGCTGCCTCCGGATTATTAATTCTCGTCAACAGATCGGTTAGAATGACCTTTGCTGGTTTTGACTGCTGTTTACTGACTTTCATGAAACTTGTTGCAAAAGCTGTAGAGTCTGGAATAGAACGTGGCCTGCCCTTCTTCTTGACATTCATTCCGTAGCTATACCTTGCTCTGTTGTAATATGTGATTGCCAATTTTACAGAAATGTTATAAGCTTTACATGGGAAGTTGAATGAACCAAACCTCATATCTAAAGTCTTCTGCATTTTAACTGGCCCTTGTCCAAAGTCCTCACCCTCATCAAAGTTATAAACATCATCATTGCCCACATCCGTCGAAGTCAAGCTGCCGCTTGACAAGTATGCTTTTCTTTTCTTGGGCGGTGACGATTGCCCGGGTGGCAGTAAATGCCGGGGCGGTTTTGTGAAACTTCTGCCAGATGGGATATGCCGGAAAACGACCTTACAAATGAGTCGTTGTTAAAAGTATATGTACATGGCAAAGAATTTAAAACTCAAGTGAATACTTTGATATTTGGATTATTCTGTAATGCCTGCAGCTGATCTGGAGTGATTTGTGACTGATGTATCTGCACCATCTTAGTTCCGTCATGGGCGGTCTTAACGTTGTTATAGCTGAAACTTAGACCCGCGACACCCAGGTTGAATGTTCCAGTCTGTAGTAACAAAAATAATATTGAAATACAAGTAGAATGTATATGTAAATTTCTATGGAAACAAATAAGCTCACTCCTACTCATTTCCCTTTTCATAAATTTCTATGTTATCATAAGAAACAAGCTTCAGATATTTTACCTTCGACGTTGGCATCACAGAAGGCTCGCTGACACTCGGTGTCACCATAAGTTTTTCTTGTTTATCCACGTCCATCAGCTCGAGATCAGGCAAAAGAGATTCTGTGTTTATCAATGGACTCTCTTCGCTTATGGTGGGATTTGCCTCCACCTCAGTGATGTCCTGGAGGAAAGAATCTTTATTTTCGGCAGTGTTATCGACTTCATCAACATCTTTATTCTCTTCTGTTTGAGCCTCAGGCTCCGGAGAACCATTTTTAACTGAAGGCGTGACATCACTCTGTGCTATACTCTCGTCTTGAAGAAGAGATTCGATCGGATTTTGATCCACGTCACCACTCTCTTCTTGAAGGAGAGATGCGATCGGATTTTGATCAGCGTCATCACTCTCGTCTTGAAGAAGAGATTCGATTGGATTTTGATCCACGTCATCTTTCGCCTCCTCATTAGCTTGTTCTATGACTTCAGGGATCTCACCCGTGTCGTCAAGAGTGACCATGTCTGCTTCCATGTCAAAATGTTTTATTATCTACACTAAATAAATAAGAGAAAGTAATTAACTACTTTGATAAACCATAGACACCTCAACTATTAAAAATATTTTTGAATGTAACTATAAAACTGTGTACAGAACATTACATTAGTGTATTCCTGAACAATCTAACATTATGTGATAACACCACTTCTCTTACTTATAATTACTATTTCACATCACCCTCACCCTTAAAACCCTCAAATTAATGGGTATGCATGTTTCTATACTGTTACTACCTGTCCAACTCACTATTTTGTCAATCTTGATTAAAATCAACCATAACTATTTTAAATTATCTGCTAAAGGATTGAAATTATTTTTTAATCCTTTACTTCGCCAAAAGTAAATCGAAACAACGCTAATCGGCTAAAGAACTTTAAGTAAACTATGAAAAAATTAAAATTAATGACGTCACGATCAAGGTTTTTGAAACAAGTCGCATTCGTAAACATGAGCGGAAAGAAACTAATTCAAATCGATCTCTTATTCCACATTTATGGATAGCAGTCAACTTTGAAATCGAATCTTTGATACAAATTGTAGACAGACTAACGAATGTTTTTTCTTTATGCAAGTTTGATTTGCAAGCTGCGATCGACATTTTATTTGGGAAGCTTTAACGCCGATAGTATTGGCTAATGTTGTCGCAATACTTATATATATCACTGAAATGTCCTATATATATATATATACTACAATAATATAAAACTGTCATGTTGGTGTGTTACCATTATCTGATTTCTCAGTTACCTCCCACAATTTACTAAAATCTACTTTTCTTCATTAAATTACAAAACGACTCGATTAACTGCAGCGCGGGACTTCGTAAAGTACGGTGGCCAATAAAGCACCACAAATCAACTTACGCAGATAAGAAGGTTGCAAGTAGCACCTAAAACTACTGCACAGTTTGTTAAAGACGGAACTTTTGCTTGGTTCACCAACTATTAAGCATTAGGTTGCCCATTACAAGTCCTTCCAAGCAAAAGTATTTCGCTAACACTGCGATTAAAAGGGGAAAATCGGTTCGAGCGTATTTGAACGAGGAGCGTCTGCCGTCGTTGTTTCGTATCAGAGGTACGCTATTGGTCACCGTACAAATCTCCATTTTGGTTTGCAAGCTGCTCCGGCATTGTTCGTTATTTTTATTTCTATCTGCATATATTGAAGCCATCGCAGACGAAATTGGGTAAGAAAATTCATTTTTCATTATAGTGTTATTTTTATTTAATTGTAGTAATTTTATTTTGTATGACTTGTCCTCATGTAATTTGGCGGGAATGGTTTTATTTCGACCCTTCGTTATTATATTTCCGAGCGTGTTTGCGCTATTGTATTTGTTTTGAATTATTATAAAACTGAGCTCTACGTGTGCGGTTACTGGATTTTTGTTTTGCTACGGTTTTTATATTGTATTTTATCACTGACCGCGATTCGCGGTGGCCTTTTTAATCAAACACCATACTGAATTTAATACATTGCACATATCCATCGTAAGCCAACATGTTATGTAACACGTATGAAGCAGCTAGTTGTTAAATCCTCGAAGAAAAAAAATGCTTTTCAAGTACATGCATGATATGCCAATGAATAAATAAAAATCTTTGCTTATAATTAGTGGTCTATTGCAGGTGAAGTTTTCCTAGAAACCAAAATGACTGATGCAAACGGGCAGCCGATCAGTTTGGATGCAAACGTATTGGAAGGAACATCAGATGGATTGCAGATTACTTATCAAACCAGTGATGGTGAGATGAATGAATTTGATTAGAGCTTGGTTGAGTGATATTCCCTTTGACAAAATCTCAATTAAGTTGCGCGGAATTACCACAGGACTGAAATATGTATCTCGACATTTTTGGCTTGAAAGTGAAACTATCTCACGCACAATTAATATGCAACCTGGATCAAAACAGAAGGCTGCTTATCTATTAGCCAAACTACAAGTTGAGTGTGGTCCCTATGGAAGCTTGATTACATTAGAGTAGGTTAGGTTTTGGCTTACCTTAACCTACGGCTAAAATAACTAGGTTGTTGGAGAGACCATCCTCAGCCAAAACCTGCTAATACTATGTATTAATTCCATATGAAAAATCTTTTCTAAGAAGTGTATGAATGGTTGATGCTAGATCATATTGTATCAGGACTGTTTTTAACGGTAGAAAAGACGTTAATCAACAATCTAAATTATTGCTGTTTTATTGATGAAAGGAGGTCTGTGTCTTGCAGGTCAAACTGTGACGACAATTGCGTCAAGCAACGATGCAGCTGATATTGTATCAAGAGCGTTTACTACAGTGGCTGAAGGGGGTGAAGAGGGTGAGCCCAACGTGGAGTATATTACCATGACACCGGAAGAAGCAGCTGCTGCCGGTGTTGTTAATCAAGAAGAGGATCAGGTTTGTTTTATGCAATTCGCCAAGTCTTGAAACAATCATAAAAAAAAAAAAACTTTTTCGTAATGATTAAATCCTAGTTTTCAATAAAGTATGTATTTATGTGCAGGTCGTGACCACTTCTCTCCAGTTTGATCCAGCAAATCCTTCAGTACTTTACACTGCTGACGGGACTCCGATCAACCAAGCTGATCTTACTCCTGAAGAACAGGCATTAGTACAAGCGGCTTTGCAGCAACATCTGGCTGAACAAGAGGCAGAACAACAGTTGGCCATAATTCAAGAGGTATTTACCCCTTTCATTGTACTCACAGATACTTGTATGTTGCTTAAGTTTCGAGATGGTGTTTCTCTACAATACCTGTCTACAGCAATATTTTCAATAACAGGTTCCCAATATTTTTTATGGAGATATGGCAAGCACTTTTATTTGTCAATATAAAAGTTTTCGAAGTAATATTTCATGGATTTATTTTTTCACATTACAGTCAAGTACATCTGCTGCCCAAACAACTGAAACCATGACCTCATCGTCCGAGGGAAATATTGTTAGTTCGACATCTCTCGTAGACCAAGCACAGACTGCAACAACTACATCTGTCCAAGCAACATCAACATATGCTAATGGTAAAAATGAATAGGAATACTTTATATCAAGGGTCCTCAACCTCTCCACATTCCCACTTCCAAGATTGTTTATTGCAAAAGGTACATTGTGAATAAGATGTGTATAATACTGAAAATTAGGATCACTAAAGCATGTTTAGAAGTGCAAACATGAGTTACACTTCCCCTGCTGTGGTGGGAAAATCTAATATAATAACAAAGAATTGAGGTACTGAATGTTCAGTGTAGAGAGATTTCAATGACCAGTGTAGTATTTAAAGCAGTGGTTCCCAAACTTTTCAACATCGTTACCCCGAAATCCAATTCCCTAAAACTCAATTACCCTTTTTCATAAAAATTCCAGCGTGTATTCAATAAAATTTAATAGCAACAGTAACATAAGGATTCAAACAAAGGAACATGTTCTTGATTTAATCTCAGTGAGAAGGGTGACACTGTTTCTGCGAAATCAAACG
Source organism: Halocynthia roretzi (assembly GCA_013436055.1). NCBI lineage: Eukaryota > Metazoa > Chordata > Ascidiacea > Stolidobranchia > Pyuridae > Halocynthia > Halocynthia roretzi. The sequence goes on from QRAM01000123.1 coordinate 145,065, forward strand.
ATCAAACCTAGGCAAAGTGGACGACAGACAGCATCTCATATCATCGTCAATCATAAGCTTATTTCGATATTAATAAATTAGTGAACATCTAAATTACCCCATAAAAATTGTCAAATTACCCCTTTTGGGGTAATTACCTCTAGTTTGGAACCACTGATTTAAAGGGTACTTATTGCAATATAGGTTCCTCCAGTATAGTTACTGCTGCTGCTACAGAGCGAACTGATGCAATGGTGACATCTAGTGTTGCAACTCCTGGTTCCACTCCGATATCTGCTTTAGGAGAGGGAATTGATCTGGCATCACCTAGCACAAGTGCATCACAGATTGTTCAGTCTCTCGCTGATAATGTCAGAAAACAGCAATTACAAGATCACATAGAGAAAGAGGTGGCAGCTCCTATAGTAATGGTGAGTGAAAACAAATCTCTTCATGCACAGTCACAGCTAAAATACTCTTATTAAATATATTTGTATTTGTTATGCTACTCTGTCAGGCTAAACCTATAGTTCCAAAATCAACTATGAGAGGAGGTGAAGGTAGTGCCGCTGGTGGAATTAAATATGAAGAAAAAATAGTCATAAGACAAGGACAACCTCAAGTAGTCAAAGTACCAGTAAAGAAAAAGGTAATCACTATATGGAAGTATTGGCTATGTTATTTTTCTTTCTGAATTATGAATGAAATCATATTAATCTTTTGTTATGTTCAATATCAGCCTGAAATTCCAGCTGCCTTGGCAAATCTAATGCCCAAAGTGGAAATTAGCAAAGATGGTAGTCAGGTGATCAGAATCCACCAATCACAGATCACATCCCAGCAATTAAAAGCATTGCAGGTAAATTTAAAATAAAAGCTATAAAAAATGTGTGAATCCTGCTTCACATACCGTATGCATTCGATTGTAAGCCGCCCTCGATTGTAAACCGCACAAGATGACGAGAAAGCCGCGGCTTACGATAGAATAAATACAGTACTCCTGGTGCTTCTAATTTGGATTTGAAACATTTTTTTTTGTTTTATCAGGACAATCCAAACGTCCGTCTTGTTTTTCGGCCAGCAAGTGGTAGCAGAACTGCGCCCGTTAAATCACCCATTATTGGCTCATTAGATAGACCACGGAAAAGAGGAAGACCACGCAAGGTCCAGCTCACCGGAGATCAATCTGCTAAATATATATCGGAAGCAGGAATTAAAGATGAAGCTGAGCTTGATCTTGATGATCCCCCTGCTAAAACAAGGTTACAATCGGAACTAAATGACTAGAATGTTAAAAATAGAAGCAATAGTAGATAATTAAACAGTGACATCTCCGTAGCTCACTTGTTATGCTATTTTAGATGTGGCCGACTGTCTAAGAGACCAGTGTACACAAAAGATTACCTGACACCGAAGCTGTCACAAGGAGTGGATGATACTGAAGGGGATCATGTTGATATGGGTATTGACATGAGTGATATTAGCTTCACTCCCAAGACTATAGACCCTCTTAGCCCCAAAAAGCCAAGGGGCAGACCACCTGGCAAGTTGGTTCAAGTATTCAACGGCATAAGTGCACACAATATAAATTATTTTCAGTTGTCATTGTTTTGATGGCGTTATAAACATAAATAATTGCAGAACCCCTCCCTCTCAATAAAACCGTAATAGTTGAAAGATATCTTCCTACCTCAGGTTCAGCTAATAAATTTACAATTGGCAACAAGAATTTCAAACGAACAAACTCTTATGCTAGCAAGATTGAAGCACTGAGAGCTCAAGAGTCGGCGGAAAATGAAGTTGCTGTTCCGGTATGTATTTAAATCGATTTACAATAAAGTTTTGTTTAATGTACTCAAATATGGTTCTCCGTATTTCATATTGATAAACTTATAATGCTTTGTTTTTCTTGTTTAGAGCAAGCCAGCATTAACACCAATTGAACAAGCTATTTCAACTCGTAGGAAGAATCGCTTGAGGGAGCTGTTGAGCGCTTGTTCGGAGGATGAGATAATGGAGGTTGCGTTACCTCATCTTGCAAGAGTGTTTTCACTCTGGGAATTCCTTATTACAAAGGTAATGTATACTATATGTGTGTATCTATACAACAGATATCATATTTTAATCTTTAAATTGAAGATTTGATTGAACATTTGTTTAGGTGGAGAAAAACAAAATGACAAGAGTGTTCTTTGCTGATGTGTATAAAGAATATGAGTGTCTGCATAAATATGTTTCAAAGCTGGCAGAAAAATATAAACAGGTGAGAAAATTCTTGTCAGTAGATGATGCGCAAGAGCCCTTTTGTTGTAGGATTGTGGGGAGTTTTGGCTTGGCAAGTAGCATTGAGAAATTGCCATTTGTCAATTGGTTGTTGGGTATGAGATATTTTATCTCCATGTTATTTTTACAGAGTAGCAGTTGTTGTTATCACAGGTATGGTCAGTCCCATCTTCTATTACCATTTCATATCATTATTTTAAGGCGATTGAGAGCAATAAGGTGCCAACAAGTGATACAACCGATACAACAGCAGGTGAACAAAATGGTATTGATAAAGAGAAGGCGGATGATGAAGAAGAGAAACCAGAGAAAAAATTTATTACAGTTAACTTTAAAAAGGTGAAATTACCATGGAATCTTTTATCAGTGCTACTGTAAACAAATATATTTTAATGAAGTGATCTTTTTTCTGTCTGTAAATCAATTTTTTTTCATTGCTACAGCTTGCTGAGTCGTTGGGTCTAGACACGACCACTTTGGAAGATGCCGAAATTCAACTGCTGGACCCTGAGGAAGCTATTGGACCACGTCTGATGGGTATGGGATCTGTCCCTATGAGACAAAGGAGCACCGGACCAAAATTTACAGAGGTATGATACTTACTATTTACTATCTGTTATAGCGGACATTCAATATCACTATATGATATTAACAGCCATTGAGGAAGCTGTATTTTATGGATCTATTTCATAAACGTATTATGTCTTAATAAGGTTATGGGGCTTTCAACGTTTTTATCCTTTGGCTCAGTAAACAAGTCTGTTTACTTCATATTCATGCTTTTCGCTAGCTATGGATTGTGTTTGTCAAAAATATGCGCGAGTTTTACCAGCAAATTACATTGCTTTGTGAATTTGCAGCTTCTAAATAATACGGTATGATTCGCGTTAGGATTATCTCTATCCGGAGTTAAGTTCAGGTTGCATAGTTAGTCAAAATTGAAAATATTGACGCTGTTGCATTGGTTTTGTCTTCAGTGATATTCTGTCTGGTAAACAGTTCTATTTGTATGGAGCCTTGCCCCAAAATTAACGGTTAGGATTGAAAGTGTGATTGGAAAAGAAGGTCATTAAATTCAGTACTGGAAATATAGATACTCGATATGAATTCATGGAAAATGAGTTTTGTTTCTGTTCATTGCATTGTTTGTACTCTCAGTATCAAATGGTCCATGGGTGACCATCTGTTATCAGACTCCTCCTTTTTAGAAGGATATATATTTATATTTATAGTGCAGGTATATGGATGCTGTGGTTGTATACAGGTCTTTTCTCATAAGTAGAAGGATATTTGGCAGTGTTGATAAATTGTTTTGTTAGCTTGTTATGACGTTAGCCTTTTATTCCATGATATTGAAAACCTACTGATTTCCTCAGTTGATTTCTGATTTTAGACCTAGCCAAGTTATAAGTAATCCTACTTCACTGCGGTATTCAGATGTGTGTGCACTGCTACTATCAAACTAAACAAGTCCGCTATACCGTGAATTTAATATATCCTTAAGTGGAAGCTTAGGCTTTCTTCGCCATAATGTAGAAACAATGGGCTATATATAGAACTGCTCTCCTCTAGTAGTAGGTGGTAGTGGAAATTCAACTGCTTACATATTCTATTCTTGTTCCCTCTTTCATGTTCACTCCGTTGTGTTAAGTACTTGTGTTGGTACACAGATCAAAAGATCAAATGTTGTTGCTGAAAATCACGTTACGAGTACTAGATGTTTTGAATTATCTTCCCAATCAACTAGTGCAGTTGTTTGTTTGTTATCGCATTCCTTGTCATAGCGTATTGCAGAATATAACATTAGGTCAAGTGTTCTTCTATTGAAAGCCCTCTGGAAACAGTGGAGTACTTGTATTAAGTACTATATTGGATCGGTTCTCAGGTATCTGGTACTGTTGATAATACCTGGTAAAAATCTGTTCTCACACAAATTCTATTTATAGATCTCTCACGACAAGCTTTTAACTTGAATCACAAAATATTGATAATATCTATGCTTTTAAATACTCTTCTTGTATTTACTATTTTGTCTTTAGTTTATTATTATGTCAGAGTAACATTTTCTCGAGTACATGTTGTAAACTTTGACTCCTCTATTCATCTAACACTAAATACTAAAAGCTGATGTACTAATTCTTTTGTCTCGACATCAACCATGAAAATTTAGTTTAAAAATTTATTCCTTCGTATACAAAAGGGAAATCTGGCATTGTAATATACATTTAGTACTTAAAAAGTGACAATAGAAAAGAGATATGCTGATTGGACACAATGCTTTGACATAATACATCTTGCGAGATATAAGAAAGGTAAGATATGCTCGCAGTTAATTTTGTATGCATTCATTTCACTGTACTACGATAGTCAGTTTGATTTAATGATTTATTTTTTTGTTTTGTTGGAAATGGGAGTAAAGTAGATAGAAAACACAAATTTATACCTCAGCTATCAACAAAAAAATTAATTTAGAACATATATGGGGTTATGTACAAATGAAATTTATAAACAAAACACACAGACATACATTACACTGTTGTCCAATGCACAATGAAATATTCACCTTGATAGGCAGAAGTTGAAGTGGTGGCTAAGATGTTGGCCTTGACATTATTTTTACGTAGAGTGGTTGAATGATGACAGAATATTTGACTTATAAGGTATTGGTGTCTATGCCTGTATTGACACGATTCTGATACTGAACATTTCATGTCATATTTTGCATCTTGTGTTTTGGGTGTGTTGCAATAAGTTGATTAGATTTGAAGACAAATTCCTTTCCAATATTGTTATTAATTATAAATCGCACAGAAAATAATTAGGTGTTTTATCCAGTCTCTCACAGATTTATAATATAATAATCATGGCATTTTGTGGAACGACCATGGAACACTGATGAGACATGTACAATCGATTTTTCCTGCTAAGTCATATTATTGTTCATGCGCAGGGTATACTATCTTGTGTCTGATCGGCGATTTTAGAATTCGTATCTCGATACATAAATCGTGACCGTGAGCATTCTGCTGTCTCGCATATCTCCGTTTTGGTGATAGGTGGCCATGTCAATCTTGATGGTGTGTTTGCTAGGGCCAATCAGTTTGGTGATGACTGTAAGCTGTGCTCTAGGATGATACATTGACTGTTGTTTGAGGGAGAATATTCCCTGTTCGTTTCCTTGAACGATGGTGAAATTATATCTTTGTCTGCGTCTCCGTGCCGGATAAGAGAAGTGTAGGATGTGTGATCCGAGCGGAAGGTTGGATCCGATTGCAATGTAATGATATGAGATGGATAGAGGTTCTGCTTTGCATTCTTGCAGAGACATGCCGCTTACTCCTTGCAATTTTCCACATCTCTGTCTCCTGCAGATGTTTGTTGTGACCTGTTCCGTATTCGGAAACTGTACATTGGTTAGCTGTTAAAGCATTTAATCAGCGTTTTCGTTTGTAGCATATTTAGCATTTAGTTAACTCCAGGGGTGGATAAAAGAAAGCTTAGCGGATGAAATTAATTGATTGACGATTTGTAAGTTAGTAAATTTTGATTTACGCAGGATGTACCAATTCACTGAAATATATATTTTTCAGTGTAGATAACTTTTTAGGACATCCAATGTAAATATACATAATGTTAGACATTTGATAACATAAATTCCACCCCTGGTGCAGGTTATTAAAAGAAGCCACATTTTTTCCTTACCTGTCTGTAACCAAATTCATCAGTTTTCATGACTTTTCTGTAAATGCTGTCACTGCTTGCAGTTTGAGGACATTTTGGTGGTTTCACACATTCGTAGCCCCCTCTTGTATTCACACAAGTTTTAGCTTCGGTACACATGTGAATGTCTCTGTCGCATTCATTTATGTCAATGCAGTTAAATCCGATCCGTTCATACCTGGTTTTATTATGAGAAAAATTTAATAGAATGCTTTCGGAAGATTATGCTTACAACTAGGATTAACTATAAAATTTCTTCGGTTTTGCTGTTAGCAATGAGGTAGCAATATAGTTTATGCCTTATCTTAATTGACTTACCCATCTGGGCATTGGCATTTATATGATCCTGGGAGGTCTACACATCTCCATTGACATCTCTTTCCTTCTCCCGACGTACATTCTCTATCATCAACACAGTATCCTGTATAAAACATATATTCCCTGTGAATCCTATGTCTTCTCATATAAGATGTAAGGCTGTTAAAGTTTACCATTGATCATCCTAAATCCTCTGTGGCATCTGCACAGGAAAGAACCTTGTATGTTTGTGCATTCCGAGAATGGAGGGCATGTTCTGTTGCTTTTGCATTCATTGATGTCAGTGCAGTATCTTCCATTTGTCCTGTCATCTTTTTGATATCCTTGCTTGCAAATGCATTCGTACGATCCGACCGTATTCCGGCAAGTTTCTCCCATGGCTAAATTGCCGTGATAAAATTAAAATCAATATATTAGTTTCTGGATATTTTATAACAAATTTGATTTACGTTTGTTGGTCAAGTCATTAAATGGTTCAGACCTCCCTGAGTTTTCTCTAATCAATGTCTAGTTCCGTGTTGTAAATATATTTTTATCAACCGTTAAGGATCATTTTGGAGACAGACTATAATCGGTGCCGGCGTGTCTTTGTTGAGGAAATATAGGGGTTATCCATCATTGATCGTACGTTAGATTTTTGATATTTAATTGAGTTATCATTGTAGATGGGTATACACAGCAATTATTAATATCCAAGCATTGAAGGTGTTTGAGAAATTTTGTTTTAGAAACGTTCCCGTTATGTATGTGTTAAAGCCTATATTTCAGCATACATAACACAGATAGTAGACTCAAAATTTATTGTCTTTTTCCAAGAAATACATTCCTGGTACACGAAATCTGTTAGATGTCGAACAAAGAAATATATATAAGCGAGTACTCAAGATCAGATAATGTTTCACCTTACGACGTGTAAATCATGTAACCGTAACCACCTTCTATTATGTCACTAATCTCACCCCACATGAAGGAGTGATATCAGGTTTCAGTAATTACTTGTACGAGTCAACACCCTCAAAAGAATGCCGCCACAGCAGACCTTAACTGAATAAATTTTTGTGTGGTTCTCTTTAGTTCTGTAAACTGTTTCGTTTTGTGCTCCAATGGTCCCCTAACTAGTCATTTTTTGTAATGGACTTTGTGGTCAGGAAAGTAGTTTGTGTTCTTGTTTGTTTGAGATACAATTGTGTCTTGTATAGTAAGAATGCTGTGTGATTTGATGATATTGGCTTTTTCCAGACCATTTTTTAATTTACTAATCACTCGTGTCGTATTCCAAATATGCCAAGAATTTTTTTAATCTAGCAGGTAATTCCATCCACATTCTGAAAATGGTTACAGCTTTCTAATTCTTTCACTAAGTAGACTTCCGACTGTCTGGTTTGCCCTTTTGTTACTCCCCCAGGCTCCACATGGAACTTTGTAAATAAACAATTGTGTTTTATCTCCAGTTACATCTCCCACATTGTGATGAAACACAATAGCAACAAGACATATTTGATCGGCTTTGTACATTTCATATCCTACCACAAACCTTTTAATTTCCTCCTATTTATGAACGATTATCTACTTATGACACCTTGTTTGGATCACTCTCCGTCATCAACCGAGTAATTTTCCCACATTTTAATCATAACAATGACACTTTTTGTCTGCATTTTAACACGCTTTGGAATGCGTTTATGCTGTTCGTGTCATGTGTTAGTATTGAAAAGTGTTTAGAGAGCTTTTTGGTCTGGGAATCGGATTCATGAAATGCTTTTCAGGAGAGATTTTGAGCCTTCTGTTAAGTTTAATTACTCCTACTTGTCAATATTTAGTTTTCTATGACTGTTGAAATATATACTGGTTGCTTGTACATCTATGATTTTATAGGCTAATAATACAGGCCTCTGGACATAGTTAAATGTGGATAGCTATAGCCAAATTGTCTGACTCTGCAAGGTAAAAGATAGGCTCGAATGACGGAGGTCGACCTAGACTTTGAAACTGCTTATCGCATTACTTACGGAAGCATGGTATTTGACTTTTGAAGTTGCTTGTAGTATATCTTGGCATCATTAATTGGTACTCTTAGTAGTAAACGTCTCTTACCTCCACACATTCCTTGTAAGCATTCATTGATATCAACACATGTACCGTCTCCATTGTCCCTATATCCAGCTTTACACTGGCAGATATAACTTGCTCGTGTGTTCAGGCAGTATTGATTGTCTTGGCATGGGGAATGCATGCATTCATTAATATCTCGGCAAAATCTTCCAACCTGAATAGATACACGAAAGTTTCATGATCAAGGACTTTGTGAATAGTTTCTATATAATTAGTGTGCTCGCCCTCGCTTAATGAGGATGTCTTGATTTTTGTGTCTGAACAGATTGGTAATCAAATTTCAACCTGTTTTTATTAGATTATATTTATCATGGGCATGGAGTATAGAAATTTGAAAAAAGCTATATGAAAAACTAAGAAAGTTGGCTTGATCCATTAATTATCAGAGATATTTGCATTTGAATCATTTAATTTCTGTGATACATTAAGAGAAGATCATACATACCTTTTTCATTCCTGGCTGACAATCACAAGTAAATGATCCAACTGTATTAATACATTTCTGCCCATTGCCGCAATATCCTTGTTTGCACTCATCTATGTCGTCACATTGACCTGGCATTAAATTAGTAGTTCATTAGGTCACACCTTTATCACATGACTTTAGTGTTACATTCATATAGTTTTTAAAATCTTCTGTATATATAATTATATTATATATATTAATATATTACCTGTCCTTCCATTCTTAATAAATCCACGTGGACACATGCATGTGTAGCTTCCCCAAAAGTTTCTACATACTTGTATAACTTTACAAGGCACTTGTTCACGACATTCATCTATGTCCTCGCAACCATAACCTTCCCTGTACCTGTAACAGAGTAATCGCAATTGAGTGAGTTCATTAAACACAGACTTGTGTTCTTAGTTAATTCACACAGCTCAATCTTTAGGAATTTGTGTTGAATTTCAAGATTATATTTTAAATATTCTATTTCCTCAGATAAATGTTTATGTTTACTATCATTTTTGTTAGTCTTGGAAATTTGGTTGTCTGAGAAAATATTTGTTGCTGTGTTCAGTTTTATTTCTGGGACTTCCCCCGTCTTCTCCCAGCATTTCGTAGTCTACGTACTCTAACTATTAGTCATCAGACTATAAATAGATATTTTACAGACTCGCTTACCTTAACCCATCTTTGCATCCATCTGATCCTATATTAGTGCTCACCAACATACTCTCGAACACATTATCACCAGCAGTCACTATTGTTAATGCTGCCACCACAGCCAGTAAAAACAGGATTTTTGCCATTTTTCGACTTGATTTGATATTATTTGGAATGATCGTTAAAAGGCACAGCTTCGCTTGTATTAAATTAACAATTTTTACAAGTTTAAGGCTGATCTGTAATAAGAAAATCGTGGAAGAGAGTCGTGATTGAAGGTTGGTAAATAAATGGATTCTAAAATAACTACACAACTGAAGTTACATAAGAAATCATTTATATAACAATGTTTTGACTTGTTGGATAGTTCAGTATGGAAGTTCTAGACTTATCCCTAGAGACCTTGTCTATCACCATATCAAACCAATTTATTGTCTCTCAACCTTTAACAGCAACAGTAATAAGTTCCCTACTGCAATTTCATCATTATTTCATTATCCATTCAACCACAAAACTATTGGCTAGTAGAGAGAAATTGCTTCAGTTATAATCTGTTTACTAAGTCTGTTATGAAGACTTCAATTTCTGTATTGATGTCATAACATTAATTAAATAATTATGCTTTATCTAGATAAAAGGTCTGTTTATTTTCAATTATGCCGTAAATTTTTGAAACAGATATTGATGACAACTACATGACAATATGTCAAGTAAAGCTGTATTGAAACATGACTCAGTAGCTTGTACTTGACTTATCTGATCATCAGTTCCATTGTACAATGTATATACTGTACTACTAATATTGATTGATACTCTGATAAAGACAAGAGAATTGTAATAATTGATGAAAACCCAGATAACTGTCAACGACCAAAAGTGCAAGACACCAATGCTTACATTAATCTACTAATCTTCAACCATAGACAACAAATAGAATCTCAGTAATAGATCTGTAATACAGTAGTAAAACAGCAGCCCTGACGTAGTGAATGTCTATTCTGAGTCGCATGTTATTTATCTTCTAGTTGACACTGTTATCCTGTGTAATATTCGTTAGCTTTTGATATCTGATCTTATCCAAAAACAGGTGCATAGAAACCTTATCCCACTTGTTATTTTGAACTAAACCTGTCAATTACATAAACAATAGGAAGAAGTCGTGGATATTTCCTCTGGCAGTCACTGTAATTCCTCTCGAAAACCACTCGAAGAATTTGTTTCCTTAAAAGCTATATCTGCCAAATAGCACTTGACTTCCTGGGAGTAGCGCACAGGTTCAATTCCTTTGTATAACTTATTAATAGTGATTTAAACAAAAACTTGGAAGTAGAGATATACATTAAACATTCTAAATAAATTTTCCAGTTTAATTATAATTACTCGTGATTGATCTTGTTTCAAATCTGCTACTATTAATTGAACGTACATAATCAAAGAGCCCGCTATTTAGCTGTAATCTCCCTAATCGCTTAAGATAACTGGGCAGGAAAAATCTGGATCTGTAACTCAATCTCTCTTAGTTTCAGCATGGTTGACTCTGTTGATAGATGAGAACATAGAGTTCCTTTATAGTTTCCTTTCGGTAGGACTTCCAAGGGTCACTCCTTCCACTTCTCTGTGTTGTTGATACAGCACTTTTCTAATTCAAAGGCAGCTATCTTTTTAGTGCCCTATCTACTGTTTTCTCACTAGTCCAGTTTTCTTTTTGCTCTGTATTCAGAAATCTCGGCACTTTTAAACTTGGGAGCCTTCTATTCTTTTTTTTCTTTTCTTCTCTCTTAAAGCTTTTCAGCTAATGTTTTCCAATAAGGAAATGGTTTGTTTTGTTTTAAAAGTACGTACAGGTATGTGTTCATTTACAAGAAGCATTCCAAAGCTCTTTTCTCTTTCCAAAACTCTCTCTTTGTGGTATATTGTCCTAACCCCACTGCATTATCATTCTTGTGTCCAGTGGCCACTTCTTACACTCACCTGTTAATGCATACCTACTAGTTGCACTGGTGCTAATGCATGCACGTTGCATTGGACAAACATTCTTTCCTATTTACATCACATTGTTTAACGAAGCAATGCAAGCAAACAATAGACTTCCTACAAGCTTCCCTATTAGCTACTTGGCAATAATAGCAAACGCACTTACAGTAATTGTGAACTAACAAGTCGGTCTGTGGTCTTGAAATTAACCAATTTGGTCTTTGTCAACTATGTTATGAACAGCAACCAATTCAAAATGCCTTCATTGCTACAAATTCCAGTATGGATAGAATAAAATGACATTTTCTGTAATCCCTTGGATTCCAGAACAAACCTTTCTGAAATATTCTTGCCAACCAGATCATTAATAGAATATTTTCTACTATGTAATTTGCACTTGTGTGTCACAACCTTTTGCTCATATTACATGATGCTTTTCTCTCACTGTTGCTAAAGCTCTTTAGCTTGACTTGTAAATATTCAATTACAATTCTTGTGAGCAATTAACCATTGGTTTTTAGTGCAGTCACAGTATATTTATTTATGTGCCCAGTTTCATTCAGTTCAAATTCAATGCTACGCTCCTCTATATAAGTGTCGTGTGGTTATTTAATAGCTGAGAATGTAATTGGTCTCCACTCTGAAAAGATGCAATTCTCCTTGCGCATGGAGCTTAAGTATTGGACCTATAATTTTACTACATTTAATCCATGTTAAGCATTGTGTCCTTACTTCGTCACGGCAACAATGACATCATAAAACATTCTTTCATCGGTCTTCTGGAATTTGCCATGAAACTCACGCACGCAACCAAGCCCCACCGATCAAAGTAGGGCACGTGTGGGTAATTACGTAATGGGTAGGTATCCCTAAAAAAAATAACTTCCTGTTAGCCTTATTCATAGCTCTGGCCATGGGTCCGTTTTGTTTACCCCACTCTGATCTCGACAGACCCCTTAGGCTAGGGGTCTTTTGTTCATTTTCGGTTTCCTGTGTAACGGTGAAGTCCAGACTTTTTGCTGCCATATTTCTTACGAGAGAGACCTCCCGTGACAAACGGAAATGCTTCATTGCTACGCACCACTGACTGCCCGTAACCCAAGAAATATTTATATCCCACCAAGTAGCGACATGTATTGTCATAATATTGTCATGGCATTACTGGCTTTATCCTCCGTAGAATAATATATATACTTCTAAATTCCCTGTCTATTCAACCATACAATAGTTTGTCGTTTGGCAAAGACATTAAAATACCAAGAATTTATTATCATAACCTGACATAGCTCGACTGAAATTGGGCTTAAATTGTTCTCTAATACATTTCTGAATGAAATATTTTGTAGAATATCTTCCCTAGATGCAGCTGTGAAGGACTGAGACTTTATTACAACATAGAGAAATAAATAAAATATGCTCATGGAAAGGATACTATCTGAACTAACATAAACCTATTAATAATATTCCTCTGTGAAAGTATCTACTCACAACTACTGTCTGTCTTTTACAATTGCCACACTTCATTCCTGCTATCACCCTAGATCCTTATCGAATCTCATACGATCAAGTATTGTTTATACATCGGCAAAGTTCCCATTGTTCTGCGTTAAGTCACTCGGCAGAATCTCCTTATTTTACGCATTCTTTCATGGGATAAGCTTCCACTTATGCTGAACAGTCTTTAATACAACTAAATCTTAATCAGTCTTTTCCTTTACTTGCAGGACAAGCACATAAGAAAAGTGAAACAATATATCTCGTCCCCACCTGATGCAAGTGTGCAAATCAAGTCTGATACCGGTAAAGAAAGTAAGATTTTCTATTGAAATTATAGTATAATCTATTGAAATAACTGTTCTGTCATATTTTACATAATTGACATCGCATCCGGTTGCATTGTACAGGGGTGGTATTGTTGATATATCGTTTACAATGGATTTAAGATAAGGATTTGTATCAGAGGATATTTGTTGTTATAAGTATGTGTGTTTGGGATTTATAGCCTTAAGCTAAATATAGTTGGTAATAAATAAAATATAACTTATACATGTTTTATGAATAGGATTAGGCAAAACATCCTCGGCCCAAGAAATACATAGAGTAGAGTTTTTAAAAAATTATTCATTATCCATCATGCTCTTACATAGTAAAATACTTAGCCTGTTCAAATTGATTTCAAATTTAAACTATTATAGTTAGTATAGTTAGCTCTGCTGCAAGAGCATATTGGCTCTGCAGAATTATTCTGAAAACGTTTTTATGACTACAACTACCACCGTTGTAAAATGCGAAGAGAAAATGAAAAAAGACTCACTGAATGAAATTCCTAGTTTATTAATTTAACACAGTATTTACTACTTTACTGCCAGAACAAACTACAGAACAAATATCATAACCTCCTCTATCACTACATAATGCTGTATAACTTTCACCTTGTGATAAACAGTTTACTCGATCTATATATAGTGGTAAAGTTGACAGTGAATGACTGCTAGTCGCTGTGTTGCATCACTTCAAAACACTAAACGTCAAAACTATTTGAGTTCAATGGGAGCTCTGTGTAATAAATCTATTTTTATCCTCTTTGCTCGAGGGTGCATGAATTCTTTCGTATGTCATCTCGTTTTCAATTAACAAGCGATAACCTTAAGGGTATAGGGAATAATGCACTATTGTATTTAATATATAAATTAATCAAAAGAAATACCAATATCGATCTGATCAATGTAATGATAATATAGCCATTGTAGATTAACTAAAATGCAAAGGTATCATTGTAAAATTGGTGAACTATTACATCACTGCAAAACAATTACAAAATTTGTAAACAGGGAGAGTGACACTTGAGCCAGAACCTTAAAATTTAATATTTTTTCAACGAAATAGTCATGGGGTCTTTGAGTGCAAAGTCTGGAATGTAAAGTCACTCATGATACATATCATCTACTTTTATTAAAAGTTGGGACTGACGTTTCATGCTCCACGGATCGTTTCCTGAATTTTTACAGATTTTTTAAATGATTAAGCAAAGCTGCGCCTGCCAGATTGTCTTCTGTCGATGAGTTTGTGGTAGAGGCATTTGTTTGATGTTAAACAATGCTACCTCATGTGATGAAAGGGAATGAGCGATGAAAAAAATTCTTCACCCATTTCAGCTTCTTTTTAATCTATTTCCAGTTTCAAACAAAACTTATTCCATAACTACTATTATGTATTTCAAATATTATCATATCATTGCAGCGACGAAGCCAATACAAACAGAGGCAACTTCGACCATCTCTCAGATAGTTCCAGCAGAAACCAACAACAATAACAAAACTATCGGAATGCCACCACTGAAACCTCTTGGAAATCAGTCCAAGGTTACTCCTGCCACAGCGACCACAACCCCAGCAGCAACTGAATCCCTGCCAGATGAATTGGTTGAGACAATTCAACAAGTGAATGGGTCGGGTGATGCCCAAGAGAAACCGGTGACGGCTGAAGGTGATGATGTGAGGTAGTGAAGTATTTATATTATTAAAGTATCATTCTTTACGTTTCCTAAATGTGGACTTGAACAAAAACAATTTTGTATAAATTAGTCAAATGGTCACTGAAACAAGTGCCGAACCCATGCAGACCGATGCGGTCACGGTCACTGCTGGAGAAGCCGGAACAGGAACTCAGTTGATTCAAATTGGTCAAGGTGACGACCAACAGTTTATTGAGGTCCCGGAAGGATATACTTTAATTCAGACACCGGAAGGATTAGTGATGTCACAGGTATATTGTAATATTATGTATGGAATTGGTATAGTACTAGGATAGTAATTCATATTAAATCATTTCAAGTCGACTCTTAAGATAGTAAACAACACCGGACTTGTAAGATTAACACTAATAAATTAGAGTGTGTACCAAGCTATTTCAAAAAACGTATCTACATGTTAAGGTATGATAGTCAACTAGCAATACTGTCTGTATAGTTTGTCCACATGTTAATATTTGAAGATTTCAATCTCCTGGTTGGCCTACATCCCTGTAGCTTACTACATAACTGATACTTCACCATAGAACCATCCCTTATGTATATCAAAGTAGCAACCTATATCTTAATTGATCTAAATTTGATTATATACACAGCTGCACATGAGCTAACTGCATTTGTCTGACAACCACAGATCTTATATAATAACTTAAATTTGTTACGTTCAGCCTGGTACAACCATCTCCCAAGGTGACGACGGCACTATCTACATTACTCATGCTGACGGAAACACCACGCCATTGAACGCGGCTCAACAACAAGGCGTGCCACTGGAAACTGTCGAGTCACTTCTTTCCCTGGATGGCCAACAGCAACAATCATAATTGCAAAGTGAAAGTGGTATGAAATGTTTTTATTGGTAGCAATGGCAACTGAACTTGCTATCATTGTACAGAATGATTCTTGTGTTGAGATCTGGATTTTTTTGTTATTTAAAATTCAGGGTTCATGGTTGACTAAGTTTACAGATCTTTTAGTGGTTGAGCAATTTTCTATGTCAGTGCATTGACTGATAAGCTTATGGTTCACCTGACTAGTGTAATAATGTATACATGTTCATAAAAAGATATATTTTCCCCTCTACAGCCACTAATGTCTGTTTACATTGGATGATCTTGGTATAGAATATAGGATGTTATTAATCATTTCACTATGTATAGTTGTAAGACATTCTTTCAGTTTTATTTTTGGTTCGTTAGCAAATCTGGTATATGGATAGATACATTACCATATCACATTTAAAGTTTATGTTCAGTGATAAATTTAAGTACCAAGCCCCCAGCATATGATGGTGCATTATCATTGGAAACTAGGATTTCTGTTCTTCCTTCCTTATTATTTTACGTTCTCATTTGTTGCTTTTCATTTCTCTCCGGAGATAATAAATCATGAAAACAATTGGAAAAAGGGGTTTGTGGTAGTGGTGGTTTTCTGGTAACGATTTGGTTTGAAACCTGGATTCTCTGTGGTTTGTATCGGTTCAATTAGTTAACGCCTCCACTCTTTTCCTAACTACTAAAGTGATGTGTAGGATTGTATTGGTACAGCTCATAGTTACGCACTTTAAAACTCAATATACGGATATATTAATCAAAACCACTATTGTACAGAACGATTTATCCACCACACCTGCACTCGTGGTCTACATTGATAATTCATTTTTACACGTTCATAATTCAAGTGTTCCTTTTAACATCCCGGCATCATAAGTCGACATCTGTTTCAAAACAAGTTTTTCGTCGTCAACAACATTCTTTTATCTTGAATTTTAAGACCTGATCGCAAGAAGGCTCGTCCGGATCAACACAACATAAAAACCAACGTAACATGTGATCTCAATTCAACACAAAACAGAATTTGTCTTAATCTTGCCTTCGCCCACATGCAGATAGAAGCAATTACGAAATGATCAATATTCCTCGTGTTGCAGCAACTTATCTGATTGATGTGGTTGATGCATGGAACGTTTTAAGCCATGTGCGCCTGGGTATAATCCGCCGCCTATCTAGCCTACCACAAAAATCGACAATCGAATCACCAGTACAAGCTTATATAGGAGAATTGAAATACTGGAACTTTCAGTATCGGCAGGCTATATGTATGCATTGTGTTTAAACTTTGATAAGTCCCATTTTAAACATGCATACATATCCTTTGTAAGCTTTCGCTTCGAACATTTCGATACTTAACTATTTTATGTTGTACAACCTTCCATATAAACGAGTTGCAAAATCCGAAACACTTACGTCACCAATCTTATCAGGGATTCTCAGTGATCATTACTTGTAATAGGTATTTTTAAGGTTCAGATGAAATGAATAAATAACTTGTTTCCGGATTCGACCTCAATACTGAATAAATGACCCCACAACTATTTGTACTAACGTCATAAGCCAGGTCATGCGAACTATTATCTAGAATTCGTCAACTAAGACGCAATAAACAAGAGGAGAATTGTCCTAAATTTGACGGGGTATTAGATAAACAATTCGAACCGTTTTTAAGTAGTTATGCTGATCATGTATGAAATGATACATATTGTTTGCATAGACCCCTCGTGTCATGTGGGTGTCGGAAATAGATATATTTTGTACGTTCGTCAGTGGTGTCAAAGGAGTGCTTGAATAAACAATGGAAGATAGATTTACTGTGTGACAGTATCTTAAACTAGATATTGTATATCACAGTTTCGTGTTTTTGTCAACACGTAATTTGTTTATATATGTGCTGACAGAGACATTTTGAATTCCTGACTCTCATTAAGGCCTTACAAGATTTTTTTGCAAGCACCTCGCTATCGGTTAGGAGTGGTCTGATCTAGGGGAGGTGGTCCGTTTGCCCGCCCCCAGCAAATTTTTCAAATATTACCAAGTAATTCCCAGCATCGACTACTATGACAAACGACATTAAGACATTACGACATTACTAGGACAACGATATTGTCAGCGCCCTAATTATGTCATTCCTTTTCCGCTCGTTTCATGCAGAAACTATTTCGTACTTTGTAATGAATCCCTAAATCTCTATCGTGGGTGCGGAAATTACTTTGTGCCCCCGCAGCGTTCTTGTCTCGTTAAAGCAAATGTCAAGTTTGATAAATTGCGTTGAACTCAAATGAAGATTCATTGCCACTTATGAGGTTACTGTTATTATCTTTCAAACTGACGGTTTTCCAATTGCAAACTTCACATAGTTAAAGAGAGCTTTGGGTAATTAATCCTTGGCATTTGGCAGTAAACTCATGAAAATGTTGAAGAAAATCTATCGCGAAGTGATTTATACTGTAGGAAATGTCTTTTATGGGGCATTACAGTTCGCTAGTTTTGTATCTACTAATGAAAATGGACACATGCTCTACACTCTACAGTCTACAGTATTGCAAAGTTCGCCCACTAGATCTCTTTTAAAAAGAAACTTAAACTGCCATCACTTGGGTACTGTAGACTCTACAGTCGAACTTTGCAATACACAGTCATAACAATAGAACAAAGTCTTACAATAAAATATTTCTTAGTACATTCATTCCATTGTTTTTCCACAGCTAGATAACACATGTTAGATTTCCATTGTTGTCTGTGTCTAAACCTCTTCCGGTCTATAATTATGACGGCTGTGACTTGTGCGTTTCAGGGCTTTAGGCATTTAGACATATCTAATTTCGTACAACGGCAACTCACGGATTACCCGTTTGTGCAGACATTTTCAGTACAAAAACTAATGTTGAAGAAATCGATTCAAAACTAATTAAAATATACAGTCTCTCATTAAATCTTTTTATTATTTTTATTTAAAAGTAGCCCTGGAATCATCGAAGGAAATACTGCAATGTTCTCTATGTAGTTATTTTAAGCTACTAATTCACCAGTAAATTGTTTATTTTTCACAAATGTTTTGTAACCCTAATTTCAGAACACTAACGCTATGAGCTCTCACTATACAGTTGTACATAACATTCGATTCACCTGATCCAATTTCAAGCTATTTACCGCTGAATTGCTTCATTATCAACGCTAATGATATCTCTATAGTATTTTGGTGCTATTAAGGTCGATTTAGTGCGCGTCTCTGAACTTCAACCGGGTATTCCTATGAACGATATGGACTTTCACCATTATTTACGAGACCTACTTTTCAAAGGTCGGAGGTTAAGTGAGTTCAAGTTTTCAGGGTCACATTCCGTGCTCGGTACTGTATAGTAATTTTCAAACCTAATAGCTATGTTATGGTTTACTATAGAGTTATGTTGCTAATTGGCAAAGCAGCGTGTCTAAAATTCCTAGAGCCTAGAGCAGAATTCTAGGTCAACTAGTGAACCTATTGTTATGATAAAGGAATACATTGAGTTGAGTCATAAGATTGTATACACTAATCTGAAGATAGTGAAATTGGAGATGTATTGTGAAGTATGGCATTTGGTATGAAAAAACGGGAAAATAGGCTTGATATTATGGTGAATATTATAACAGAACAATATTCCCGGATATGGAGGGTTAATGACGTGTGGAAAAAATAATGGCTATTATCAGGAGAGCTGTAATAAATAACATGTACCAATAATTTAATTTAATGAAATATTGTTTACCTTGTCTTATTAGAGGGGGATAAAAAGGGGCTGTCTAAGGGGATCCACATACTAACCGTGTACCCAATTGCCATAGATACGTCATTGAATAATATCAATAAAAAATATCAAATTGTCGGCTGACTGTTGATAAGATGTTTCAATCATATAAAGTAATAAACATTCCAAATCATAACTGTTCTGTATTTCCTGAAATATAAGGAGTTGAGAATGGGAATGAAAATGAAATATTTCCACGTTTCCATTATTATAAAGTATATTCACACTCCGTATAGACGTCCGTTAGACCTACAGACTTTTAATTGCAGACTACCATTTAATGAGGTGTAAGTTTGTTGCAATTACTGTACATTAATTGGAACATTCTAGCAACAGATGCAGCACGTTGTTAGATTGTAATTCGCGAGATTAAAGCGCAAACGAATAATTATTTCCGATTTCACTTGTAATTATTTTCATGTAATATATTGTAAGATGGGATAAAACTTTTTAATTACCGATCGACATATCACGAGTTGTGAAATTCGTCGTTCACTTAGGGATTTGAATTGGAAAATTTCAAACGATTCGGTAACTGGCGTTTGCTAGAGTACCCCTCATATAGGCACCATGATAGGTAAAATGAGCACACAGCTGTATAAACAAGTGGGCCTGTACGTTTCGTGTTTTCAAAGTCTTGAATTTCGAGCATTTTATAAGAATTTCAAGAATAGCAGGAGATTTACTCTTGTAATAAATATTTTACTGCACAATTTTTATATTTAAGATTTTTTTGTTTTCAGTAGTTTCACATTAAACTCTTACCTTGCTGATATGCTTCCCAGCAAGTCACTCTAGGATAGAGTCTTCGGTGAGCATGTTTACCTGTAAACGAGGTGAATCTTACCATGCTTAAACATGGTCAACATCTAAATTCCAAGGTATATAATATGCGGTATATTCCTTCTTAGAAAATATTTTATCGTACTCCTAACTATGTTGGATTTCCTTCCGTAAATAAAAATATTAGCTCTAGATCGTAAAGTAAATAGGCAACTGTTTGTCTTTCAACATCAAAGAACAGCGTTGAATCAAGTACGTTTCGATAAACCGTGTCCTGTTTACTTGGTGGTTTATGGTGCTGTTATTTTAATGGCTCGTATAAATTATTGCAGGGTTTTGACGTTGTCGAATTGTGATTGAGTATTCACAGTGTCTGTGTTAGCTCTTATTAAGTTAGTCCTTATGTAATTTCACTTTTATTACTGGAAAAAATCTCACAATATTTAATTTGAGGTAAGTTTGAGTGAAAACAATCTTACTACATAGATATTCGGATTTTACGATTTTCTATCAGATTGAACCGAGTGATGTACAGTTTATATTATTGGCACAACCACAATAATACAACGCACTGTTTTCCAGGCACTGTATCACACACAAACAGTCTAGTGTTTTAAAACAATGCCCAGTTACCTGCGAAAATCTTTATCTGTATTTCATGTAAACTTTCAATGAATAGCAAGTAAATGCTTCAGGCGAATACCATAACCATACAACTCCGTTAAATATACAACATTATACCAGACGGTGAAATAACTTGATAGCGGTTTACTGTGTTACCTCCGAAAGGAACTTTGTCAACAAAACAATTTTTTTTAAGAATCAGCGAAGTATAAGAACTTCATCAATCTCATTAACATGCCTAAAATTCATCCACTTAATTCCGTTAAAAATCGTACTCTGTCTATCACTATAGCTTTCAATGTAAACCGAAACGTTAAATTCACTAATTCGAAGACAGGAAGACAGTCGGAAACGGCGACACTAATTTCTGTCTGGCCATGTCAAATATCAAAGTCGCCGCTTTCGGCAAAACTTGACTAAATCTCTGCTCAAGATTGCCAGTATCTAACTAACTACTGTTTTATATTTCTATTTGTCTGTAACTAACTGTGGGGTACCGACGGTTACGGAGAAATAATCTAATCCGCTTAAGGGAACGCGCTCATAATTGCACATAACGTCGTAACCAATCTTACTTTCACTCCACTAACTGCCACATTATCGGTTAGTTTTATTGCAGATTGCGGTCTCGCAAAACGTTCTCAATGGCGCATCTCAACAGAGAAATCTCGCATATCGCGCCTGAAGATCTTTCTCTACGAACGGACGATCGTGAAGTGAACTGTGGAGGGAAGAACATCGAGATATAATTGCGCGCAGTAAAAGAGGGAAGGCGGTATATTTTTTTCATTTTCTGTGAACGCATTAACAGCCAACAAACAATCTCTCTAGAGTGTTAAGTGAATCGTTAACAATCCAAATCTCTTCCAAATATAGAAAGCTTTTCCGTATTGTATTACATTGAACTCACATTACTTTGCTCACCGCATGTAAATCAATATTAACTAGCCTTACTCCACTATTTGCCAAATGATTTCCTGAAAACAACTACACTACTGTTCTCGATAGCTTTATCATAATTAACAAAGATATTTTGGTGTGGATTTTATTTGAATTATAGTTTCCTGCATAACCTTCGGAAGGATACGGTTTTCTTTCTTTTTATTCGTTGTTCGGAAAATCCTAATATCTGGGCAATGGGCTGAGGAACAGGGGATTACTGCGCATTACTGTGTATATGTGGAATATTTTGACTTGTAAAGTCAATGTTACTTTGCTTTTTTTACTGAAGTTATGCAAAAATGCGACCTATATGGTATATAGTAGTTCGAGTTTTTCTGAACTTGTAATCCTGATCCCGGGGATTTCAGAAAAGAGAGTTAAACTAGTTACGAATACTATCCAGAATCGAGAGTGAATTCTGGATAAGTTACTACGTGAGCCAAACACCGCCATGTGCGGATATTCGATGGACAGATTTCAAATCAAACTAGCCAGATCCAAATCTCTATGAAACATCAGCAAGCTACTTTTTTGGCTGTGAGATACGTATTACAAGCCCCGAATTAATTAATGAGATCTATTCTAGTATGTGGTAACTATCTAATTGTAGGGGGTATCGTTAAGGTTGGGGACGGGGTTAGGTTTATGATATCGTTTTTGAATAGTTTTAGTTCTTCTAAATTTAAATTTCAACCCTCACCCAAGCCTTTACACGAATCCGAACTCCGAATAATGGAGATTGTCTATAGAAGTACCAAGTAATATATATGGAAATTCTGAAATATTGACACATAAGGGGTATCACACACCGTCGGAATCTGTTACGTTCAACCTGCAGAATAACCTTAAGATACTCGATGGATTTGAATCCCTGACATTGTTCCTTGTCTCCACTTCTATGAGATCATTGAACAATTTGTACAATGAACCTCTGTGACAACTTTCTCACTCCTATACCTCCCATGACGACCTAAACCTTGAATTTCACGGTTCGTTTTCAAAGCATTGACTCTAATTTTAAACCTAATACTGCGTTTGAAGTGGCAAACACCCTGTCATGCAAAATAACTTTTGCTACTGAAAGCTCAACCTTGACTTCGCGATTTATAGCTGTGAAGTTTAGTCAGTTATTTTACATGCACTTTACGGAACAGATCTACGTGTCTTAGAGGTCACATAACTACGAAATTATAGCCACGATCGATCGGCGATGTTACGATTTTATTTTACGATGGACATTTAATCTTTTACACCGATAACGTAATCCCTATTTCGATCGACATCACTTCGTTCACAGGTGGTTGTAACGGTCAGTTTGGACAATGAATCTCTATAACGACGCATGGATATTACCTATTTCAACAAAGAGCAAACTTGTCGAACTGTAATTTGTCTTGACGACACTCAGCTCAATGGGCTGTAAAAAGTGTTGAACGATCATAAAATTACATCTAAATTAACGGAGTGCGCCGTGAGACCGAAATTGGGCAGATACTTGGAATTGTTTTCCCATCATTCCGCACCTCGTATACAGAACACGATAAAACAACAAAACGGAATGAAGTATTTCTCCAGCAAATCGTCGACATCTGTTTAAATAGTCACATTAGTAAATCTATTAAAATCTAATCGATTAATTTAAGGAAATTACAGTATTCAGAGGTGCAATAATAGTGATAATTATTGCAGACAAAAAGTTACATGCATGTCGTTAATAATATTCCGTGCTAATAGTTAACTGGATTTGAGCTAATTCTTTTTCTCACCTTCGATATGAGCTTAATTTAAATGCATCATGTAAGAAATCCCCTCTGTTTGAATAAAATTTGATAGGCTATATAATTAATGAGATAGTAATAAAATTAAGTGAAGTAGTTATCCTGCTACTTTGTATTGAATAAATGTATTTACTCTCCTGCACAATCTGATATTTTTTACTCAAACTCCTCGAATTACGAGTATTTTGCTCTTTAATCTCGGTTCGTGAGCATTTAGAATTGTTATTGTTATTTAGAATTATTATCCTGCTACAGAATTGTATACCACAATGAATAAATAGCCGAAATAAGCAAAATTTCACGAGCTTATACAATAAGCAAAACTATACAAAGCAATAATTCATCTATTTCTTATCATCTTTCACTATCCCTCCTTATTTCCATCTATATATTGGTCTAAATCTGATATACAGCGTTTTATACAACTTCGAATCCACAAAACTTTCCCTATTGCTAATCTGTCTAGCAGTCACTTACTTACCACCAAGCAGAATATAGTACATACTCGTACATATTTATAACATATTCTGTTATCAACTGAACTCATATACAGTATGTAATCTCTTTACAACATCGCAAACAGATCTAGAGCTTATTATTAGTGCTGTGAGCATAGTAGTAATATTTCAATATGAAAATTTATCATTCTTTTAAGTGAATCTCCTCTTTCCTTTGTGAAATTGTTTTGATAACCAAGATATGAAATAATAACAAAAACTCAACATTACGCGACAACTAGTCTGGTGGTCTCACTGACAGAAAGAGCTAACAGAAGCCTTTGAACAAAAACGACTCCCCAGAAAGCGTTTAGTGCAACATTTCCATACAATTATCGATTGCAGTAATGTAAAATAGTCCCAATGCGAGTATTACCACATGTTGAATTGTGGATATTTCGATCATTCAACATCTTAACTTCCTTCCCGTTGAATATCAAGTGCCGTATTGATTGGCTATGCAGAAGCAAATTTCCAATAAACATAACACAATAAACAGGATTATTTGGATGGATTAGGAGACGTTTCTAGGTTGCTGCTATCTTCGAACAATGTCTATCGTATCAATATGCTGGCTGTACATATGTTTCCCTGTAATTGGGTTATAGTCAATAGCATCTGTGTCAAATACACTCGTGGGTAGAAATAAATCATTTCAATTATCTTCGATTGATCATTTCTATATTCACAGCACAGCAAAGACGGTACCGTTAAACTTGAGATTTGAAAATACCTATTGTTTTGGCGATATTGATCCTTCATTATTCAAAATACTGGTGATATTTTTGGAATTATCCTTTCAAATATTGTTATTGTCTATTTTTGATGATAAACCTTTGTATTATTTGAATTGAACGTTTGAGTCTTTTAACGCAATGTGCAGTCATGAGAAAACGAAATTTATTGGCAGGAATTGTACTTAATGCAATTGTTGTGTACTTTGATTCATTGCGATATTCTAGAACTGGGGTAGCATTTTAGGAACGATACAATACCCAGTCTAAGGTTCTAAATATACTAAGACCGCCCCTATTCATGAATAATAAAATATTCTATATGAATTAAACTTCATCTGCATAGAGTATTTACATTCTGTTACTGTGATGTACTGTATATTAATTTTAATATGAATCGACTCAAAAGCTATGTAAATTTGTCACTGGTCAGTTGTGATCGTAGATTTTGATTTATTGCTTTGTCCTCTATCAGCTAATCCAAATAACTCATAACAATATCTTTATTCAATTTTAATTAAGCACCTGGAACTAATCCAAAACCGGCTGTCATTCACTTTTATTATTAGTAAGTACATTCCTACCCACCACCACAGGTCATGCATTCTTTACCTCAGAAATAATTTAGATGGATAGCATCAAGCAGATTGCTTTGTAGTATCAGCTAACCTAGAGTATTTTGAGCCGCAAGATTGCAATATATGTGAATAACTAAATATAAATCCCTGGCGTCGGGAATATTAATGGTCACGGACTCCATAACATCCAGCTATTTGAGGTTAAAGGAGCAATTATTAAAAACATTTATTACCGATTTGAGGGCATCTTAAACATCACATAACTGTTAAAGCAATAAAATTACGATTTCGATACATACTCGCGTAAGATATTTGGATCAGATCCAATATGAAATGTACTTACGTCACCCTCACACCTGCTCAACAAAATTCTCTATTGTAAAATTCTCAACTACCTTCAAAATGCCACACACAGAGTGCTAACGCTTTCAAATGCCTTAAAGTATTAAACAGTAGAAAGACGTAAGATAATCTACCAGTCGATATTGTCTGCATATGACGTAATGCAAAATTCTAGTTAACAGGAATGTTACTGTAACCTTGCAAATTGTATATATTCATCCATGCATGGTGATAACCTCACATATTATTGAAAGTATACGCGAGTCTGAAAACTGTAAAACCATTGTGAAATATTCTGACAGAGACGAAGGTTTTCAGAATTCACCTTTCATTTTATTCAATTGAAGGCAGAATCCAATAAGGGGAAAGGCAATGTTGGGATTGCAAATAAGAACTTTCGATAATAAGAATTATGAAAAACTTGCTGGGAGCCACTGTCCACCGTACTCCGAGATGTAGTTAATCTAGTGGCGGTATAAGTGCTTCATTTTGATCACCTACATACATAGAAAATTGAAAAAGGTATCACATAGCATTACATATTATATACATATCTATCGCAAGCTTTATATAGGATGGAAGCTATTGCGAGAGTTGCTAATTTCTCCAACATTATGCATGAAACTTATGGTCTTGGGGCATCATAAAAATTATCTGAGAGGCTCCTCCATCTCGCGGTCCACCCGCCTCCATAAAATATTTCTAGAACTCACCGAGCCTTTCAAGGTCTCTCAAATATTCAACCGCTTCATTCAGTAATCTGATTTTATTAATTGCTTGATGGCAGGAAGAAAATAGTTGGCATCGAGACGTAAATTCAATAGTAGATATCATGTTTGGATGATTACTTAATCACAGTTTAGTAATCAAGATTAGATACGACTGAATATCCTGATTGGTCAATATAAATACTAAACGTGGCAGCGCACAACACCGTTCCTCACTTCATATCAGTTTGTATCAGAAGCCGAGCTGTTAGGTAGAGCCATCCCAGAGATGTACGCTCTGTTGTTTGGTGTTTTCTGTTCTTTAGACAGTCATTTGTTATCATATATTTATATATAAATATCATTTCAACCATATTTTCGTTGTATATGATGCCAATTTGCTTGCTTGTTGTATTTGCCGGGCCCGGCGTTATTTGTGTGGATGTTGACGTGTGGCTGTGTGTGTATTTTCAATCCATGCGTTTTTTTGTTTCATAGGCAGGTCTCAACCATGGGATGCCAACGGCTGTCAAGATATGAAACTATAACAGCAGGTGATTTTGATTTATTTAGAATTGATACATGTATATATATATATTTTATATGAGTGTCTAGGAGTCGTGATACGAATACAGAGATCATTGTAATTGCTGATATATTTGAATACGGTGGAAATGAATTACTAAAATGAACCCGGCTTTGATTTTAGATTATTTTACACACCAAATCCTTGTTTTAGAAAAGAGAATTTTTACAAATGGTTTGAATATTCCAATTCCAATTGACATTTAAGTTTAGCAAAACGGTGTAACATAACAATCCTTCATTCTAAGGACTGGAAACCTTCCAATAATGTTACGTATGTCCTCTTACAAATATATGTTCTATTCGCGCATATGTTTATTCGCAAATTTCAACGCAAAATTTCCTCTATCGTCCGTTAAAATTACCATTTTTGACAAGTTTAAGACCTTGTTTATCAAGATAAGTAACTATTTCTCGAAATTTCTACTCATTCTTGACATTCTTCAGGCGATGCGCTTCGGGAGGCCACCATCTACAACCCGTGAAAAATTTCCTGTTGCCGGAGCAGGGTGTGTATAGGTGGCGAGTATAAATATAAACTGTAATGTACGTCTATTCATTGCTTTATATTATTTACAGACAATAGGGCTTGGATGCTTTTTGCGCTGAAAATATTGCGAAATCGCGGTGTATGACGTCAAGGTAGAGAAGCTAGATAAATACCGAATGTATACAAATATATAACACTGCAGTACAGTATAGACAACGACCACATTTTGGTATATTAAAATAGGGCGGGACGATGACGCTCATAAACGGGGATTTCCAAGACGAGATCAAGACTGCGAGTGAACTCGCCGGGAAAATATGTGAGTTAGCTAATCTAAATATCAAGCTGTTGGAGATAATTTTGGATAAAAAGGTAAAAACATTTTATTAGGAAGAGGCAGCAGCACCAAATACAAGAGACGAAGAAAGTCTGCTGCTGCTGGGTCGACAGGTCGCAGTTGACTGCGAGCGAACCTAGAGAGAAGACACAGCTGCAGAAGGTATAGTAGTGATATATAAACAATATACTGTATACACATTCTCCGTAAAACTTGAAATATTTTTTTCATTAGGAAGAGGCTGCAGCAGCAGCTACCATGGGAAACGAGAACAATCTGCTGCCAGACAAGATGAAGAATAGAACGAAGACCAGGGAGTTGGATTTTATTTTTTCGCTGTTTTGTTTTTAATATATCGCAATGAACGACATCTCATACCCGTCAGATTATTTTTTAGATGTAGCAGGGACAATCAACTAGCCTCCAAAGAAACGTACAAGTTCAAGATGTCCTTACCAGAGGTAAATTAGCATTTTCTAATGTGCTGCAAAAATACTCCATCATTTTTATAAACTGTACTGTATTTTTAACTCAGTAAATTTACACAGATACGCCAAAAACGGGATGAGAACGCGATGGAAATCTGGAGACTGTGATAAGAGAAGATGGAGATAAGATAAGGAAGTATATTATTATGAAATATGATTAAAACACCAGTATAATAATGGCTATTTTATAATGTATAAAATGTGTTTCGCAGAACATCATGGCGGCCGATGACTAGAACCAGAGGCAAAAGAAAGATGACAATGCCACAAGTATGCTATATAATACATGTGAACATAATATTTGAAGCCCTGACTCTACCGCAAATATAAACTTAAAATTTTCAGCTGAGGATGTCTGTCTAGATGCAACGCCGGCAAGATGGAAAAGGGGTCGAACGAAGGTAAATTTTATTTCAATTTGGCGCTGTATAGGACTGGCGGGTGCATTTAGCATTAACTAGGTTTTATTTTCAAATTTGTTCATGTTTTTTGCCGGAACAGTCGATGATATTAAGTCCTGAAAACTGGAACAGAATGATTTTATTACAAAAAGATTAACGAAAATCTTAAGAATTATAACTCCTAGTACTGTAGTACTGCAGTACTGTAGTAAAAGTTTCATAATGGTCCCGTAGAAAGTTCTCCACTTCAAATGACATGTTAGTACGTGTGAGGTTATTAGAAAATAATATTCATTTGATTTCAGATCTTCAAGAACGGTCTCCCAGGAACGTCCCAAGATATGCAGGCAGGCAGGCATGCATCATACATTTGATACGGTAACATACGGTAACATAGTGATTAACAATATCATAGTTTTTTGTAGATAATTTTTTAACTAAACCAGTATTACAGGGCAACGCGGCTTAGCTACCCACGTTGTCCTGTGATATATAAACTTTAATTAAAAGTAATTTAAACAATTAGTTTATCTAATTTATTTTACTGTAGTACTGTTTCCAAATACTAGTTTTTCATACAATTATATTAAATCCTAAAATTCCGAAAATATTGACCTCTGACCCACATTGGTCACGACGTCATTGACCGGCCGGTAATGACGTCAAATTATCCATCCGCTAAAATACGTAGTATATTACGTAAGCACGCGACGGCAGGCAGTTAGTTGTTAGACAATGGCATGCGGTATGCAAGTTTCAAGCAAATACTAGTCGAAGACAGTGACAGGTGGTACAAGCAAATACAGTCATGAGACGGTAGCAAGCAGTATTCAAATATCAAGTGGAATCCACGCCAAAACACCGATTCCATGCATGCAGTTTAAAGATCACGAGGATTTATATTCTACATCATGTGGTAAGGGACGTATATTAGGCCTAAGAATGAGATTTTGAAATTGCACTGCTTTTCCCCACAGCAGCGATTGGTCTGTCTATCTGCGTGGGGGTTTCTTCCTAGAAACCCACTACACAGGGTGACACCTTGCCGCGGTGTAGTGGCTTAACCACAAAGTTCACCCGACAGACCAAAATGTAAGACTATTATATCTTTTGCTTAGTCATAATATATCTCTTAAGCTTTTGAATCTTTATTTTAAGTTCACCATTTCGACTAGTTTGTTTCTGTTCTCGGGTATATTTGATGTTTAATAATTAATCGTTTCCTTTGGTAATTTCTACGAAGTTTACTTTTTCAGCTCATTAGCGCCGTCTCGCGATAATCATTTTACCATGTGGCAGTTTTGTAACCATAGACGCGATCATTGTAGCATAACGGGTATCTTCTTGAGATTTTTTGCTTGTTGTAGCCGATTTTTCTTCCAACTCCTGTTTTATTTGCTTATAAGAATGGACGACTGCGATTTAGAAAAGTTGACTTTAGCACCTGCTAAACTTTCACCAAAATTCAGTAAAAACACGACCGAATATACAGCAACTGTTCCAAGCAGCGTCGAAAAAGTGAAAGTTGATTGCTTGACGAGTGACTCTGGCGCTTCTTATCAAATTGTGGTAAGTAATAATTCTATCTTTCATTTTCCTCGTTGTAAACTTTACTAGAAAATTGATGTAATTGCGATAAACGTGGAATTCCACAACTTGCTTTCATTCATGGGGATTATTTTTGAAAGAATTTTTCCATATTTGGCTCAAACCTCACTCTGGTAATGGATGAAATTCTTATAATATCATTCATTACTGACACGAAACCATTTCCTCCATGTATGCTCCAGAATGACCTGCATTTCATTTGTTACTGGCAAAAATCAAAAGGAACAGATAAAAAATATGCATAATTTAAAAGTTTAAATTCCTTAACCTTGTATCGTATTATGCAGTACTAAGGAATTATTTGTTGTTAAATTATCAACCTTAAGATTTATAATAGCATGAAAAGTGTATATGTCTCAGTAGATGGTTGTGTGAGCAAAACAGAGAATTTCCACCAGTTGTATATTTGCATTGCTATTGGCAGCACTTGTTCTTATCATGAGTCGACTGAACTTTAATAGGGTTCCGGAGGTGAGAAGGTGATTCCTTTGAAAGAAGGAACTGTGACTGAAATCAAAATCGAAGTGACGGCTGAAGATGGAACCGTTAAAAATTACATCATCAACATCAAGCGACTCTCTGCATCCGATGCAATACTCTCGTCCCTGGCGATGTCTGAAGGAAAATTGGATCCTGTATTTGACATGGAGGAAATTGAATATACATGTAGGTTAAACTTCCAAATATTATATTTTATTAAAATTTCATTCAATTGGTATGAAATTCAGTATTGTACATCACCAATAAAAAGTTTGGGAATCCCAAGAAATTTGTTTCTGTCCATTAAACACCCTTCCAGTGCCGTCGAGAGCGATAACTGACTCAGAGTTTAGAGTTAGGGACATAGAGTTTAATATTATATGGTCCCATATCTTTAAGAATAATTTAAATTTGCCTGTTTGGGTTTTCGTTGAAGTCACAAAACAGCCGAACTTATTCTGCTTATTAGATAATTGTTTTTTGGAGTTGTTTTAGTCCATGTGTTGCACATTTTATGTTCTAATTTATGGTACATTGTTTATCTCCGAAGGTGTCGTTTCTTGCACGAACGAGGAAATTACAGTGAAGGCCACAGCACCGGATAAAAAATGTGAAATACTGGTTAATGGTGGAGACTTGGAGACACCGACTAAACTTAATGTTGGAGAAACTATGGTCACAGTCACAGTAAAATCAGTTGATGGGAAGAACACGAAGGTCTGTTTGAATGAATGGTACTTTTTAAATTATAATTCTTGAAAAATTGCTTAAGAGTTTATTTTTCAGGATTATATTGTGCTGGTGAGTAGGAAACAACTGCTGTGGCCGCTCTCATTTGCAGATTCCAAACTAGCTACAAAATATGAATGCCCAATGACACTTGCACCACTCTACTGCCCAATTTCAATCAAAGATAGTGAACCAAAAGTGATCATGTCGCAGAAATGTATTGACATGTTGACAAGAAGGTGATGCAAAATAAACCAATTTCTTAACATAACATCACAGTATTTACTTCAATTAATTAAAGTCTGCTTTCGCTTGTTTTAGGTCTAAAGTAAATCCATTTGATGAAAGTTTGCTTGATCCCGGCTGGAGAGCAGTTGAGTTTGATTTGGACAAGGAAATATCTGGATGTTTAATGAAATCTGTGTATTCATACAAAGGTAGAGTATATAGGTTGTTATTCATATAGATAAGAGGATTGCCTGATAAACACATATTTTTCCAGGTTGTAACGAAGAAGTCACTCTCTGTAAACTTGCAATGCATGCCAGCAAACATGAACTCAAACCTAAACAAGAAGTAAACCCATCTATCGTAACCGGTTCAGACTGGTATAAAGCGGAATTTGAAAGTTCATCTTCTGATCCTGCAGCTGGTTTCTCTCATTCCATCACGGTTTGTCTATCTAGTAATAATTTCCTACTTAATGTGGTAATTCAATTTCAATGAATGGTCAGGTAAGAAACTGGGAAAAACGGTTGCAACACATGGCCTCTGAAATGAATGTTGATAAGCTGGTAGCAAATGCTGATAAGCACATTAAAAAATATCAAGAGAAATTGCCAAAGAAAGCAGGTAAAACTAGGATTGAAATGCATCGTTTTTAGTTGTAAAATTCAATTCTTGTAGTGCTGTTTTACACTCCATTCTCTTCTCAAAAGTCCCCTTTACCAATGTTTAGTGTCATAGCCATAATCTAATTAAGAATCTATTTAAGGCTTGAATGCCTAAGAACTGTTATTTATGCCAGAATTTGCTGCCACAAAAATAGGCAGTAATGTGTATAGTGACTTTTAAGACACTCTGCATAATCAAAAGGCATATTATTAGCCAGCAGTCCTTCTATCTTCGATTGTTTAGCAAATAGTGATGTTGCTGGAAGTTAATATTCCTATATTTTCCACTTTGTCCAATCAGGAGATGTTCTCAAATATAATGTCGGTGATTCACCGGTTGACCATTTACATCAGGCATGCATCTGCTGTGCTGCAGCTGTGAAAGGCAAACCGAAGGATGGAAAACTTCATTTGAAATTGGCAATGGCTTTGGAAGAAAAGTATTACTTGCAGGATATGTATGGCCTTGAAAAAATGGTATGAATGAACCTTAGATGGCAAAAGGAAATCTTTGAATTGTGAAATGCTGAAATCTGCTGATTTATGATTTAATAATTACAGGAAGATGATGATGCTGCAGGAACTAATATGTCTGCCAGAGAAAGTTCAAAAGATGAGGAATGCACTGCTATTTGTAGCTTGAGGGGAGTTGGTCCAAGTTCACCTATTGCTTTGCAGTTGAAAGCTATCGATGAGGAATATCATGCTTTGTTAGACTCTGGTCAATCTGGCAAAGCTGATCATGTTATGGCTCTTTATGCTTGGAAATCGAAACAAGCTTTGAAGGTGAAATTAATGTGTTATTTAATACAACTTTTGCATGACAATGCCACACATTCCTATAGATAAATAGCGCATACATAAGATGAGTCGATTATCCTTTGACTCAAGTCTCAATTACAGTTAATTTTATTTTCACAGTAACCACAAACTTTAAAATAATTATCTTCAACTTTCATATAGTTAATTGTTCAGAAATGTCATTATTTAGCAACATTTAATATTAATTTCAAAGGTACCACTAGCTATAAAATTAAAAGGCTTTGACTCTTTATAATAATGACAAGCAACCTACACAGTAACTGGTAGTAAGCTTGCTTATGGGTTTCCTGACTTAAAACTCAGTCATAAACCCGGGGAAGGTCTGAGACAATATCAGTTAGCTATCCTTGATGGACTCGATGTAAATTTGAGATGTAACAGGACAACCTGGTCATGTATATTGCGGAAGACCCAACCTACCCTCATGAGGGCCCGCATGGGAGTGGTTGGTTACGCCATATACATGACATGGTTGAGAGGCCTGGTGATAGCTATGATGAAGCTCGATTAGCAAGGCAACCTATGGATTGTGGTTGTAACTCAATTCAGACTACTCTACTACCAGTACCATCTTTTATGGTATTTTATGGAAAAGGCAACCACCAGGGGGTTGCTTAGCTGTCAAATAAAATCCAATGTTCAATCACAGCTGTTTTTTTAAATATCCTGTTTTAAAATTTCACTGCAACTGAATGTAGTATGTACTTTACCAGATTTTATTGGGTTAGGTTGATGGTTAGACTTGCAATTTCTTTTTGAATGACTCATAGTATTTTTAAATTTTATTTGCAACCATTATCCCAACCCTAATTCAAACCCCCGTGATAGACGCACACTATAGTAAGACCAAAATTTCCTATCAAATGTAATTTATTGATCGTAAATATCATCGCTGGAGACCATAGTTCTCTATGCAACTAAAGACAGCGTAATCAATATTCCTTGTTCTTTTAAGAGTGGACAAACTGCTTCAAAGGCAGCAGATGACAGTAATCCACTTGGTCAGGCCTATGTCAAATATCTTGATGCTTTGTCAATAAACGTTAACGACTTTGTCTTCAATCTGCACGTTGGAAGGATGATGCTCTCACAAGATGATCACAAGGGGGCGTTACAGAGACTTCAACAGGCTGTTGGACTTAAACCATCTAACATTGTAGCAAGGTAGGTATTCCATTTTGATTCAAATGGGATTCCTTTGACTGAAGTTTTTTGTTTTTATATTCAGATTTTACCTGGGCTTAGCTCTCTACACACAGGCTGGAGGACCTGGAGCGAGACTTAAGGAATCTCTCGTCCTCCTGCATGAAGGCTTTGAACATCTTTTACTTAAACGATTGGAGGAAGCAGAAGCACAAGGTTTGTCATGTAGCATAGCTTATATCAACATATAACCATGATAATTTTGCTATATGCAAGCCCAAACAGATGCGAAGGGATTTCCTGCCCAAGTTCTCACAATTGCCCTGCATAATCTTATAAGGAAATAATGATAATTTATCAATACATTGTGCTCAATATTTCAAGATTTGTATTGTAGGGATACTTACCAAACGGAAGATTTCAATAAACTTCCCGTTCATGACATGACCACTTGCTCATATCATTTAGGTGATATTAAGATATCGTCTACTGATCTAATCAGTGAGGATCCCTGGAGACATGGCAATATACAGATCCTCAGAGGATTTTACACATTGGCAAAAGCATTGGAATCTAATCCTCAAGATGGATTTTTTACATCAAGAGATATTTATCACTGGTAGGATGCAGATCTTATTCCTTTGGCATGGATTAAATAATTATTGAACTGGATTTATGTATTCTACTCTATTTATGATTCTATATTTGTTCATTTTAATGATTTATTCTTATGTATGTCATATTTTTATTTCCACAGTATTTGCTTGCATGCCTCCACCGTCTTGTATATGTTGCATGCACGTAATGATCTCTACAAGCAGGTAATTTACAACATTTATACATGGAATAGAAAGAGTATGGTAGTAAGATGTACTTATTCCAATGGATGTGAATACTTCATCTTTTAATATGGGTTGAGAGTTCAAAATAGTTGGATATCTGGAAAATGCATTGTAAACCAGGTCCTCTCATTATAACGTAATATAAATATTATTGGCTACCTGGGTTTTACTTGAAAGTCACCTATTTACGACATTAAAAATTTCCTGGTCTGGGATGAATGTTGTTGTGGTATGATTGTAAGTGTTTAATCTTTTTTCAAGTTGGAATGGTTGATCATGGATTGCCACTACAGTCTTCTTGAGCTTATGATGAAGGAAAAGAACCAGGATGAGGATTGGATTGCACAGAGATGCAGATATCTCTCCTGCGTTATAAGAAATGTAACCATTCTACAGAATGATGAATTATTACAGTTGCAGGAAAAGGTATATACTTTGAAAAGAAATCTATATTGTACATCTTATCGAAGCCTCCGGATGAATGATCTTACAATCCTATCCACTTACTTGAACTACTTGGAAATAGTGTGTGTAGTCTTTCTAAAGATTTCATCCCATTTCATCTTATATAACCTTTCTTATGTTTTTGTCCGGGCTTCACCCAGGCATATTTTTGATAAATATATATGCTTTTGTTTTATGCAGGTTTGCCAGAAATTGGTTTCTATCCAGCCCTGCAACAGCAATGCACTTTACCTACTTGGCATGGCCCAACTCAATCACTATGACAACGATCCTCGATGCGAAACGGCCGAAAGATCTTTGAAAGATGCAAGATTGAGTTTTCATGCAAGTATTGCATTGGAGGGCAAACCAGCATCTGGAAATATACTGGATGGAGTTACAAGTAAGTCTATATTTTGTCATGGACTCCATATATATTCTAAGTATAAGAGGTTCAGGTTTCTAATATGTTATGTATTTGGTTTTTGATGCAGATCAAAAATGGTGGCAAGATCGCTTGGCTGCTGAACAAGCAAAGAAGGCTGCTCAAGAAAAGCCACAACCTGCTGCTGCCACCAAGGGCCGTGGAGCGGCAAGAGGACCTGCTAGGGGTGCTCCTGCCTCTAAAGGAAGAGCGGGTCCAGCTCGTGGCGCAGCACAAACCAGAGGAGCCCAAGCAGTGCGAGCAAGAGCAGGTGCAACAACTGCAAGGGGTGCTAGAGGTGGCAGAGGTGCAACTG
The DNA here is from genome assembly GCA_013436055.1 of Halocynthia roretzi. Classification (NCBI taxonomy): domain Eukaryota; kingdom Metazoa; phylum Chordata; class Ascidiacea; order Stolidobranchia; family Pyuridae; genus Halocynthia; species Halocynthia roretzi. Next base: position 181,699 of record QRAM01000123.1, read on the forward strand.
CAGCTACAGTTGCATCTTCAAATAGTAAATGTGAAAAGCAAGAAGATACTTCTAAAGAAGTAAAGGTAACAGAATTTGTCTCTTAATTCAATGATCAAATGTTCATTCACTTTATTTTCTCATCACTCTTGTTTTGTTTAGGAAAGCTCTCAACTTGATGCAGCTTCAGTATCTACACCTAGTGGAAAACCAGCTCCAATCAATAGGAAGACTCATCATGCAAGGTTAGGACTTGCCAGAGCTCTGTCTAGAACTGCAGATCATATAGGTGATGCAAGAAAGATGTATGAAGAAGTTATTACAATGGCTCCACAGGTATTGAACCGATTAATTTATACATTGCCGTGAGAGAGATCAAATGTTGATGCTGCTTAATGATACTTCTGGTCACATATTTTTCAAATAACATCAAAAGATATTCTCATTGAAAGAACATAAAAATATTTTTTCCTTTTATAGAGGCCTTCATACCTTGATCTCCCAATTTTCTCCATTCATAGCAACAGTGAGAGAAATCAAATGTTGATGCTGCTTAATGATACTTATGGTCACATATTTTTCAAATAACACGAAAGATATTCTCATTGAAAGATGATAAAAATATTTTTTTCTTTTATAGAGGCCTTCTCCAATTTTCTCCATTTATAGCTACAGTGCGAGTGATTAAATATTGAGGCTGTTTAATGATAAATCTCAAGATCAATGATCAATCTCTTTCCTTATTCTACTTCTTAAGATCTTGAAACTAAAACTTGATATGAATTATATCTATTTAGATTCACGATGCTTACATTGAACTAGCGGAGATACTTTCGAAGTCTGATCCGCTCGCAGCAGTTGATGTTTACTGCAAGTAAATACATTCAACTTTTTTCATTTAACTAATCCATGATTGAATATTCAAATTTTTGTCAGGTTTCCTCGAAGTTCTGATGAAAATTCATTTGATGATGCATATTTGAGTGGAGAAATTGTGCAAATCTTGATGAAACATGAGAAATATGACGATCCACGTTTATGTGAACATATGATATCATGGGGAAGGGTCATGGGAATTGGTGCGTATGTGTTTTTCAAACGAGAATACAATGTTAATTAACAGTGATTAACTTATCCAGGTGTTCTGGAGAAACATATGGGAATTCTGGATGCCAAATTCAAGACAGAAATGTTGAAAAATATCTATGCTGGAGTTCATAGAAAAAACGTCAAAGATTCGGATTTGGAAGCATTTTTCAAATTTAAGTGCTGGATATGAATTTAATCTTATGTATTCCATCTTTGTAAATAAGAATTTTAAACAGACTCTCGATTTATTATTTGAGTTTGTGTGTCTTGCCTTTATTCGGTACAAAATACTTTCCAAGTTTGTATATTAATTTTTTATATTTCCGTGTACTAAATAAGGCACGCAAAAGTATGCAGGATTATTTGAAAATAATGGGGTGATCATTCCTGGTCAGTGCGATGTTGAAGAAAGTAAAGTGAAAATTAAATTCAAAGTTAGTTAATGATTGCTTTGTTGGAAAAGGGGAACGCAAATTTTCTTTATTGAGTTACATTTTCTTTGTTGAAATCGTATATCGCTTCGTGAACCGGGGATATCCTTGTCAGTATATCAGCTACGCACGCTACGCACGACTTGTTCTCGCATACTGTCTGGCTCTCGTGCGAGCGAATTATCGAAACAGTCACTTCTATCTTGCTATCACTTGCGCATATATTATGGTAACGATTACAATAGAACATTGATTGATAAAATTGTATGTAATCAATTGTACCAACCGTTCCAAACTAAACTGATGTAATACTCAAGAAGAAGTTCCAGCTTTTACTTTTAAGTATGTTACCGAACATTTTTCTTCTTATTTCATCTACAAATTCAAGACGTGTATACCAATAGACAAGTATTGTAGTAAGCGCTGTACTCTACTGCAAGCAACTATTGTCTTTCTAAAGTTTTATGAAACTAACAATTTGTATATATTGTATTACCGTAGTATTGAGAATTTGTTGATTGTATACACCCAATCAGCCATGCTGCAAAGCAATGATTATAGTAGTGATTGTTTTGATAATTGTGATGTTCTTCTATATTTCATTTAAATAATATTTCCCATTTTCTGCTACCACTTCAAATCTGAAACAAATGATTATATATTGTAATTCTCGTAACGCTTAATAAAAGCTTGTATTTAAAAGTCTTTTATTTATTCCTTATATACGTTTATACATTCCAGTTACAATATAACGTACAGTAGGTCCTCGTGTTTAAAGTCGTTTCGTTACAACATTGATGAGGGAAAGTGTAATAATACATAAACATACAAACGTATAATGTATATCGGGTTGTTCTGCTAATTTTACTGTGGAAGAAATAAGAATCCCGTATTATGATACATTTGTTTCACATTATTAGTCACAAATAATTTATAATGTATAAAAAAAGTTGTAATTACTTCCTTGTTAATGGTGCACAACAGTGGGCATATCAATGTTTGAAAAAATAACTGCCGGTAAACTGTGAGAATTGACATGAATGTTTCGAATACGCTTTTCAAATGTTCAACATTTAGCTGGTATAATATGTCTTCATTATCAAGCAGATTTGCGTATGCACACCGACTGTAGTGTGCAGTTAATAATACACGGAAATGAGGTGGGGGGAGTAGATAAGTGAACGCATCATCATTAGCTCATTAGTACGATATAGAACTGTTTACAGTTCAGGCCATAATTAAGCCAACAACAAAGGTTCAGAAAGATTTCTCACCTTTTACGATTATGCAATTGTGTGATTCAGCGTTTAATCATTCAATTATTATATCTTTCAAACATTCAACCTTTGGCTGGTATTAAGTATGTTTATCACCGAGCAGATTTGCATATACACTGATGGTTGTGTACAGTTCATGCACGGAAGCGAGGTGTGCAAACGCATTATTCTGGGATTCTACTGGCGTTTATGCAATATGTCGATTATTTAAATTCATGGAAAATTTGTCGGGATAAACTCCCCAGAAACAACGCAGTCAAATTTCTTGGAACTCGAAACTTACATTTGTATCAGGGCTGTGCATTACAAAAATTCATATCAATCAAATAAAAAAGTAAAAGAAGATTGCATTTAAACAGATACATTAGCTAGCAACAAATTATAGGTTACCCAACGTAATAAGACATAAAGGCCAAACATTAATTTTATATTTTAAGCGCAATCCGTTAGACCTGAAAGAAATACTGGTGAATAGCTTGCCTATGTTAAATAACAATTAAAAAAAAATTTGAACTCATCCACAACTCATCATCATGAATGAATGCGTTTCCATTTATCCACAATCTCATCCTTATGCAACATTGCGGTTCAACCTTCTCACACTCGTTTATAATACTGAACAACATAATATAATATTACTTTGCCTGCTATTTTATTGTGTCGATATTTTAGCTATGTAAAAATTCAATAAAAGATTGTAACACTGTGAAAGACTTACACTGATTATTAAATAATCAGTATATTATTTTTACACAGCCTTTTTCATATTTTTTTGCGCTCCCTGAAAATATCTCCCCTAGAGGGGAGCTCTCCCCAGTTTAAGAACAACAGGTCTAGGGCTTAGCATACAGAAAATACCTTCCGCAATTTAGGCAAAGGCAGGGAGATGGAGTTTGATTACATGATGGTAGAAAAGTCGGCAAATAATACTAGGAACGTATAAAAATGCCTTCCAATCAAAGGTCTCAACAGGAAACAATAATAACAATTGCGTGTACTATTACCTTCGATAATCGGGATTCTTCTTATTTTTTTATTCTAAGCACTTAATTGTTCAAGCAGTCTGAAAGAGTAAGGACACAAAATATTGTAGCGCTGATTTAGAAGTGTACTTATTCATATATGCTACTGGAACTCTTTGAGTTTTTTCTATTTATTTCAAAATACACGGCTATTACGGCAAGTTATACTGACGGTAATGTACAGTTTATACACTGAAACAAGGTGTGGAGGAAGTTGCATGTAGCCAAAGCCCACGATTACAATACCTTATAAACGTTGAGAATTAACATTAACGTTTTAAATACGCTTTTCAAACGTTCAACATTTAGCTGGTATTAACTTTATCATTGAGCAGATTTGCGAATGCACAGTTACAGTAGTGGGCAATTCATACACGGAAACGAGGTGTGGAGGAAGCTGATAAGTGAACGCATCGTCATCGGCTCATTAGTACAGTACAGAGCTGTTTACTGTTTAGGCCCCAATTGAGCGAACAACAGAGGACAACAGTGTGATTCAGCGTTGCGTTGATTTGAATTATCATCAAGTACAACGATATTAAAATCTAATATTTTCTTATATTTACTGTTAATATTAAGGAAGGAATTAAAGCTAAATGGTGTGACCTTAAATTAGCTTCGTTGCTGACAAGAATATTGCAAAAGCTAGAAATATGTCACATCTTTCTAATTTGAAAATAATAAATGCCATTACTTCAATCGTATCAGTATCGATAGGAATCAACTGGACTTCTTGAGACTAGAATTAGTGATGACACCACTCGACTTGGCATTAGACCTTTGCGGAATCTCTGTATGATTATCTAAAAATATCACTCGCCATGCCTTGCTTATATTGTTGCACGACATTTAGAACTGACACAGGCCAATGACATTAGAGAATGAAAAATCTTTTAGGTGAATTTTTTTTGAACAATGTCGTGGGTCGTTAACAATGAAGTTTTATCGAAAAGTTACTTTGGGAATTCCCTGGTTGTGTTCGACATATTTGATCTCATTTTCGTTTCATTTTCCATCATTCTTGAAGGTATAGGTACAAATACAAATGCTGTATAAGTGAGTGCAGTGTCGGTATAAACTTTCCTCTCATCCACCAGGGCCATCCAACGATCGGCGTCGATAGAACTGACAATAAAAAAAGAGTTAATAATTGTTTGAATTTGGGAGATTTTTAGGAGATTTGGGAGTTTACACCGAATAATTGAATATTGATTTTATTTGAGCTGTATACCTGTTCATCACTATATGTATCCGTTGTCAGCTCTTAAATTTGAAAATATTTTGATTGATTGATATTATGTATGTAAATACAAACCAAATTTATCACAATTCAATACAGAAAATAGAAATACATATGCTGAATTAGAAAAATAGCAAATAAAGTTTTTTGTCGAAAGTTAGAAAGTAGATCCATGAATCGTGGTTTTTGAAGTGGAATGATCAAAATATGATGAAATATAATTATTCCGGATGACGTCTGCTACATTTTTCTGAGAATTATTGCTGTTTATTACATGAACAGTAAAATACGAATATTTTTCAAGTATTCCATTCAACCTTTTGAACATTTTTAGCAATTTAAAGAATTCCTTCCAAATGAGGTGTGGAGGAAGTTGCATGTAGCCAAAGCCCACGATTAGAACGTTGAGAATTGATATTAACGTTTTTAATACGCTTTTCAAACGTTTAACATTTAGCTGGTATAATGTGTCATTGTCATCGAGCAGATTCGCATATGCCTACTGACACTGACGATAGTGTTCAGTTCATACACGGAAACAAGGTGTGGAGGAAGTTAATAAGTGAACGCATGATCACCAGCTAATTGGTACAGTACAGAACTGTTTACGGTTCAGGCCATAATTAAGCCAACAACAGAGGTTCAGAAAGTTTTCTCACCTTTTACGATTATGCAATTGTGTGATTCAGCGTTTAATCATTCAATAATTATGCTTTTCAAACGTTCAACTTTTGGCTGGTATTAAGTGTGTTAATCACCGATCAGATTTGCATATGCACACTGATGGTTGTGTACAGTTCATGCACGGAAGCGAGGTGTGCAAACGCATTATTCTGGGATTCTACTGGCGTTTATGCAATATGTCGATTATTTAAATTCATGGAAAATTTGTCGGGGTAAACTCCCCAGAAACAACGCAGTCAAATTTCTTGGAACTCGAAACTCGAAACTCACATTTGTATCGGTGCTATGCATTACAAAAATTCATATCAATCAAATAAAGAAGTAAAAGAAGATAGCTTTTTAACAGATACATTAGCTAGCAACAAATTATAGGTTACCCAACGTAATAAGACATAAAGGCCAAACATTAATTTTATATTTTAAGCGCAATTCGTTAGACCTGAAAGGAATATTGGTGAATAGCTTGCCTAAGTTAAATAACAATCAAAAAATTTTACTCATCCACAATTCATCATCATGAATCAATGCGTTTCCATTTATTCACAATCTCATCCTTATGCAACATTGCGGTTCAACCTTCTCACAGTCTCATCTATATGAAATCATGCGTTTCTGCCTATGCGCAATCTCGTCTATAATACTGAACAACATAATGTAATATTACTTTGCCTGCTATTTTATTGTGTCGTTATTGTAGCTATGTAAAAATTCAATAAAAGATTGTAACACTGTGAAAGACTTACACTGATTATTAAATAATTAATCCGTAAATTATATTTTCTAAAGCTTTTTCCTATTTATTTCGCCCCCCCCCCCATGCAAATCCCCCCCAAGGGGGGGGGGCGCTCCCCCCCAGTTTTGGAACCACAGGTCTAGGGCCTAGTATACAGAAAATACCTTCCGTAATTTAGGCAAACACAGGGGGATGGAGTTTGATTACATGATGGTAGAAACATCGGCAAATAATACTAGGAACGTATAAAAATGCCATCCAGTCTAGCGTCTCACCAGAAAACAATAATGGCAATCGCGTGCGTGTATTATTATCTTCGATAATCAGAATTATGTTTTTTTTATTCCAAGCACTTAATTGTTTAAGAAGTCTGAAAAAGTAAGGACACAAAATATTGTAGCGCTGATTTAGAAGTGTACTTATTTCATATATGCTACTGAAACTCTTTAGTGTTTTTCTATTTATTTCAAAATACACGGCTATCACGGCAAGTTACATTGACGGTAATGTACAGTTTATACACTGAAATAAGGTTTGGAGGAAGTTGCATGTAGCCAAAGCCCACAATTACAATACCTTATAAACGTTGAGAATTAACATTAACGTTTTAAATACGCTTTTCAAACGTTCAACATTTAGCTGGTATTAACTTTATCATTGAGCAGATTTGCGAATGCACAGTTACAGTAGTGGGCAATTCATACACGGAAACGAGGTGTGGAGGAAGCTGATAAGTGAACGCATCGTCATCGGCTCATTAGTACAGTACAGAGCTGTTTACTGTTTAGGCCCCAATTGAGCGAACAACAGAGGACAACAGTGTGATTCAGCGTTGCGTTGATTTGAATTATCATCAAGTACAACGATATTAAAATCTAATATTTTCTTATATTTACTGTTAATATTAAGGAAGGAATTAAAGCTAAATGGTGTGACCTTAAATTANACAATTTTACAATTTTACAATTTTACAATTTTACAATTTTACAATTTTACAATTTTACAATTTTACAATTTTACAATTTTACAATTTTACAATTTTACAATTTTACAATTTTACAATTTTACAATTTTACAATTTTACAATTTTACAATTTTAATACAATTTTAGTTTAGCCTGCTATTTAGCGAAGCTTCTACAATAATATTGACTTTTAGTTTATTACCAAAGGACTGCAATACAATTCTAAGTGATTATGGTTATCGTGGATAAAGAAGTAGCCAACTGTTCATATGGCAAAGGTACGTATTGTACGTATAATTCAATTAATGAAAGGTAAGAATTTGAATGCATTTTTTAGATGAAGCTCTCCCCATTTTAAAAGCAGACGGATTTGAACTCAATTTCGAGAATTTGGAGAAAATTTTGTATGAAAATCAGATTGCAGAAATGCCTGTTGCTGTTATATCGATAGCTGGAGCATATCGAACTGGAAAATCGTTCATTCTAAATTTCTTCTTAAGATATTTCAAGGCTAATGCGGTAAATTGCACAATATGTAGTAAAAAATGACAATACTGTAAACAACCAATACCTAAATATCCTTAGCAGGTTTTTTATCGATAGTCTACTGTAAATACATTTGTTCTTTTGTCAACAGGAAGAAAGCTGGCTCGAAAGTGAAGACAATTTGAAAGATGGTTTCTGTTGGAAACCGGGATCAACACCTCACACATCGGGAATTATGATATGGAGTCGTCCGTTTATCATAGAGAACAACGGGGAAAAGGTAATTGGCATTATTGCTAAAGGATTGGGGTTGTCACAAAATCCGGAACTTATTGAATATCATCTTATCAATGTAGTTTCGAACAATTCGCTTCCAGAAGCAAAATGAAAATCATGCTACTGTAGTCTAAATATCTGTTATGTGTTATGGCAAATGTAAATGTCAACTTTTCAATCATTGACGTCAGCAAGTACTACTATCATCGGCTTGAATATCTATTGGCTTTCTCCATTCGTAGATTGCTGTCATTTTGATGGATACACAAGGAAACTTTGATCACCAGACAGAGAAAAGTTTGTGCACACAAATATTTGCATTGAGTACGCTAATAAGTTCGGTGCAAATATATAATCTCATGAGGCAAATTCAAGATAATGATTTGGAATATTTGCAGGTAATCGTACTTTATTTTGCTCTAACCACTCGTAATTTTCGTTACAGCTTCACAATATCAATGCTCTAACTTGAACAATTGAATAAATTTCTGTCCGATTCCCCTTAACGACGCATCGTAAATACTGTCACGAATAATACATTGAAAATGCTTTAACTTGGAGAATAAAACAATTTCTGGTTCAATCGGGTTATTGGGACAAGAGTTATGGGGAATTTTCTGACCTTAGGTCCCCCCTGGAATCACCCCTCACAGATTTTTCCCCACTAGATTTTAATTACTTATAAAAAATCAGTTTGAGTAATTGGGCGAGTGAGTGACTTAACAGATTGGCCACTTATATTTAAAGCCAATAAAACAGTGCATTTCTAGTATCCATTTTAGTTATAACCAACAGTTAAAAGTGTTTTTATGCAATTAGCAAACATTACATTCCAGTTTTTCGTCGAATTTACTAAAATCTCTCAGCAGAAAGGCGACGACGCAAATACGACGCAAAAACAACGCGAACCTTTCCAGGTGAATTCAAATTCAACTTATTAAAAAGAGCCAAAGATCGATTAATACATTTAATGTTATTCATCCAGAAATTGGTATTTGTTGTACGAGACTGGCCTCATAAAAGGAATCACGGATATGGCATTGAAGGAGGGAAAACTTATTTGCGTGATGAATGCAAGATTGGAACCAAAAAAGGCGAAAGTTCTGCGAGGAAAGATCTTCCCGACACTTTCAAAACTATCGATTGTTTTTTGATGCCATATCCAGGGCAAAAAGTTGACTCTCCTGAAGACGACTTTGCAGGACAGCTCAAAGGTTGTAGTTAGTCTGATTTTGACTGCAGTTTCGAAAAGAAAGTTGATAAGTACGTGGATGGGAAGAAATATAAACAGATTCTGATGCGGTACTTTAAGCACGGGACATGTGAACAGGCATTAGTATCATTAGATAACAATCCGCTTTGCAGATTTCTCCCGCGAGGTTATTCATCGTAAAAATGATAGTGATATGGAAGTTCACCAGCTAGTTCCTTTAATTCCTATTTGTAAATTTTTATTCCATATGTATTCTGCAGATATGGAAGATCCATTTAAAAAAAATGTCCGAAAGTTGGTGGAACATGTTTGCAAAAACCTCGTTCCTAAAACATACAATGGAAAGTCACATACTGGCGAAACATTACTGGAACACATAAAAACATGTTACCGAATTATGAAGGGAGCAAAATTGGATTTGACCAAGACCTTGGTGGAGGTTTGATACAATGTAACAGTTAATAAAGAAAACTCAATTCAATTATCAGTTTCACTCATCCTACAAAGTTGATTATAAGAAAGATTGAAGATGTTTATTGCATAAATCTGTAATTCCTAGTGAATTTTCAACAAGAAAGTTGAATTTTATTTCCTCGGGGTCTGTTATTTAACTCCTGAACATCAAAATACTATTGCTCTGAGATAGTAAATTAGTGCAAAAAGCATTATATTAGCTTCATAATCAATTATGTAGAAAGGGCAGACAGTGTGTGTATTTTGAATGTTTTAACGCAATTATAACAAATTGGTTTATCGTGTCTTAAGCACAATCAATTTTGTTTTATTCTTTTCGTTGTACTTTTTTATCGCCTTATATATGACCTTCCATATATTACAGCTTATATCAGAGGATCAAAATACACAAATTCGAGATGCATGCGTAACTTCATTCACAGTAAAACTAGAACAGGTAAAATGCAGCATATGGCCTGATCATTTTTCCTGTGATNTTTTTTTTATTCCAAGCACTTAATTGTTTAAGAAGTCTGAAAAATTAAGGACACAAAATATTGTAGCGCTGATTTAGAAGTGTACTTATTTCATACATGCTACTGAAACTCTTTAGTGTTTTTCTATTTATTTCAAAATACACGGCTATTACGGCAAGTTACACTGACGGTAATGTACAGTTTATACACTGAAACAAGGTGTGGAGGAAGTTGCATGTAGCCAAANACTTTGCCTGCTATTTTATTGTGTCGATATTGTAGCTATGTAAAAATTCAATAAAAGATTGTAACACTGTGAAAGACTTACACTGATTATTAAATAATCCGTAAATTATATTTTCTAAATCTTTTTTCCTATTTATTTCGCCCCCCAATGCAAATCAAGGGGGGGGGCGCTCCCCCCCAGTTTTGGAACCACAGGTCTAGGGCCTAGTATACAGAAAATACCTTCCGTAATTTAGGCAAACACAGGGGGATGGAGTTTGATTACATGATGGTAGAAACATCGGCAAATAATACTAGGAACGTATAAAAATGCCATCCAGTCTAGCGTCTCACCAGAAAACAATAATGGCAATCGCGTGCGTGTATTATTATCTTCGATAATCAGAATTATGTTTTTTTTATTCCAAGCACTTAATTGTTTAAGAAGTCTGAAAAAGTAAGGATATTGTAGCGCTGATTTAGAAGTGTACTTATTTCATATATGCTACTGAAACTCTTTAGTGTTTTTCTATTTATTTCAAAATACACGGCTATCACGGCAAGTTACATTGACGGTAATGTACAGTTTATACACTGAAATAAGGTTTGGAGGAAGTTGCATGTAGCCAAAGCCCACAATTACAATACCTTATAAACGTTGAGAATTAACATTAACGTTTTAAATACGCTTTTCAAACGTTCAACATTTAGCTGGTATTAACTTTATCATTGAGCAGATTTGCGTGTGCACAGTTACAGTAGTGGGCAATTCATACACGGAAATGAGATGTGGAGGAAGTTGATAAGTGAACGCATCAATATCAGCTTATTAGTACAGTACAGACCTTTTTACTGCTCAGACCACAATTGAGCGAACAACAGAGGTTCAGAAAGTTCTAACAACTTTTACGAGAATGCAATATGATTTCGTTTGATTTAATTTAGTGAGATTCAGCGTTGTTGTAATTTTATTTATCATCAAGTACAACAATATTAAAATTTAATATTTTCTCATATTTACCGTTAATATTGATTTGCCTTAATCAAGGCTGTAAAAACCATCCGGAACACTTGTGCCATATATGGGGTGAGTACACTCCATCTATTCACCGTGTAAAGCTTCCCAGCATCGTGAAAGAAAAAGTCGAAAAAGCGAGTTCAAAATTATATATTTTGCTTGCAAGTCTGCTCTTAAACTTGTTCCTGATGGTTCTGACATTCCTGTACCACATCCGTCATCTGGAGATGATGAGTCTTTATTAAGTAACAGACCTTCCTGTGCTGATGAAACTGCAGTCAGTGTTGTTGACCAGAAATTTCAGCCCATGTTATATACATGTATTTATGTGTAGCGCATATATAGTTTGCTGCCAATCACACGCAAGTTAGAATTTAGATGATACACTGCATTGATGTGAACTAAGCACGGTGATGCTAGTAGTGATAATGTGACAATTTTACAATTTTACAATTTTACAATTTTACAATTTTACAATTTTACAATTTTACAATTTTACAATTTTACAATTTTACAATTTTACAATTTTACAATTTTACAATTTNAGGGCAGACAGTGTGTGTATTTTGAATGTTTTAACGCAATTATAACAAATTGGTTTATCGTGTCTTAAGCACAATCAATTTTGTTTTATTCTTTTCGTTGTACTTTTTTATCGCCTTATATATGACCTTCCATATATTACAGCTTATATCAGAGGATCAAAATACACAAATTCGAGATGCATGCGTAACTTCATTCACAGTAAAACTAGAACAGGTAAAATGCAGCATATGGCCTGATCATTTTTCCTGTGATGTCCATTTTGTAATTTTCCATTATTTTCAATATTCACTTTGCCGAAATAACCACGTTGGATTAAACCTTATTTTTCTAGGAATTGGAAAACAATATCACGGAACAGGTAAAATGCAACATATGGCCTGATCATTTTTCTTGTGCGTTACAATAACAACGTTGGATTTATTTTTCTAGGGATTGGAAAACAATATCACACCTGACGAAAAATTCAAGAAAAAGGTCAAAGTTATTAAAGAAGAACTTGTGCAAAAATCCAAGCTTGAATTTATTGGTTCATCAGACTGCACTCAATCTAGCGAAAAGAAACTTCTCAAAGCTATGAACGAAAAAGAAAACCACTATATAAACCTTACACGCAAAGTATATCAAAACTTTATTACTTTTACTGCCCCCCCCTCCCCACACACACACACCCTAGAATCACATGCCATGCCAAATGGCACTAGCTCTCATATCGGGCCCACTCTTTCATCTTATCCATTTAACTGACTTGATTTTCTTATGATAACACATCCTACTCCCAACGGCGTTTATTTATGTATGGTCGTGCAACAGATTGTACAAGGTCGTCGAGTATGGGGCCAAAACGTCTAGGAAGCGTAATTTGCAACGAACATAGTCACTTCAACGATATTGTCTAGTCAAATAAAATCGGAGTTGACCTCCCACACATTACACCATGCTATAAATACTAACCTTTGAACTTCTAAAATTATTTTGTCTTTTCAAAAGGTAAATGAGCAGTTGAAGAAAGCCGAAGCTGAAATGAAACAGGTAAGTGGATATCATGTTATTACATATCATTTTTAAATACATGAAACCTCACACTCCATATAGTACATCGAGAAAACTCCGGAAAAGAAGGACTCGGAGGAGGACTCGGAGGAGATACAGAATATCTGCGATAATGCCCTGAAAAATATTGGTATTTATTTAGGGGATAGCAGTGATAAGGTATTGGAAACAGTTAGGAATAGGCTAGCTAGGCTAGCAAAAAAAGAGTGCAACGATGCTAACAACAGAATGGAGGGAAAAGTGCTCATATATACCGCCCTCGGGGGAGCAGGAGTAGGAGGTGTTGCAGGAGGTGTTGCAGCAGGGAGTGCTACAATTATTGCCGAAGCAGCTCTTCCAATGGTAGCACTAGCGACTGGCGGTACTGCTTTAATTGGAGCAGTTGCTATCGGGTTATTAAGTTTTGGTATCGCAAAATTCAAGGCAAACATAGATACCAAGCAACATGAGAAACGGGAGTAGAGTGCTCTATCTGCGAGTCACGATTAATTTTAAGACCAGAAACTTTAATTCATCTGTACATAAATCAGGTTTGATATTTCATTCTCGGAATTTATACTGGATGAAAAAATGTTGCTAGCGTTTGTGTCCTTAAATAATCAGTTAGCTAATGATTTATCATACATCTTCTTTTATTTTTATGGCTGTTTCTTTAGAGTGAACAATTTGTTCCTCAATAATCTATTACAACATAACATTCATGTATATATGGTACCAAACCGGTCTGAGCACCTACTACATTAGTCCACATCATGTTGTGGTGTCAACAAATAGGCTATAGCTATAGCTTAGTAATAACAGTAATTTTTTCCAACTTTCCAACCTTATTTTTACCAAGATGTCCTTTCTCATTGGACATTGTTCATTACGCCCTCATGGCGAGTCCATTCCGCCCTCGGTACTTACAGAAAAGAATCAGTTTTATTCACACTGCTGCACTATTCACACTATTCAAAATGCTGCTGTGTAATTGCACCGTAGTTCGTATTATGTTAAACCTGTTTTGTATATTTGTTTGTTTTGTAAGATTGCAGAACTAGGGATTTCTTGAAATGAAAAGTGTGAAAGAAATATATTTTTTACCAACTTCACTCTCAATTTCATCACGTTTCATACTACTCTTTCAGCCATTTAATAATCGAGATGATCGTGCAGTCTCTTAGTTTTGCTAATACTGCTATCACTACTTAATCAGAATGACTATACGCTTAAAACACTCATTAAAAGTGAATTTTATCACTAAGCAGTCAAAAAATACTTGATTAGAAATCTGCAATAACAAATATTGCATTGTACAATAACATTTTCCCCATGTTTTTACCCTCCTGGCGTTTTTCTTATTTTGATAAAGACGTCACTACAATTCACTTGTTTACAATATTTGGCTTACCGTCACCTAATAAATTTTTAATCATTGTTTTAATGGATGTATTTGTAATATGAAACTGCCGTACAATGCGGAATAACTATTGTTTTTGCTTGTGTTAGTTTTAAAAAGATATATTGGAGTGTTTGCCTTCCATGATTGCACCAAGATTTCAAATATGTATTCTGTTTTATTCGATGCTGATAATGAACCATGCTCAAATCTCGCTCAATTGGCACTGCATTTTACTTAAGAATTTCTTTTGCTGCTTACATGATGGAACTTAAACTGTTATTTTTTCTCCTAGATTGATTATTACTTTAAGATATACCACATTACATGTAGCTGTATTTAAAATGAGCCCATCGCTTTCAAGGGAATCAGGTAACGTATTAACGTTTCATCAAATGAAGAGTTTAATATAATAACTTAATATGATAACGATAACTTGATTCTATTTCAAGGCGAAGCTGTGCAAATCTTAAAACCGAAAACATTTGAATTAGACACTGAAACTCTAAAAAATATTCTAGAAGAAAATTCAGACAAACCGGTTGCAGTAATTTCAATTACTGGAGCGTTTCGAACGGGAAAATCATTCCTGCTAAATTTCTTCTTGAGATATTTACGAAATGAAGGCGTAAGTATACACCTATTCAAAAGTATATGCGCTACCTTGGTTCTTGTATTTTTGCTTTTCCAAAACAGCACAGAGAGAAATACTGGCTGGGTGATGATGATATTGAAATGACCAATGGATTTGAATGGCAGGCAGGAGATAAGCCGCATACTTCTGGAATTTGGATATGGAATAAACCATTCGTACTTGAGGACAACAAAGGACAACAGGTAAAAAAAATGACTTATTGAGGTGAAATGGGGCAAAAAAACACATTTCCATATATATATATATTTTCGTTTTCTTTTTTATGACAAATTATTAGATTGCTGTCATTCTCATGGATACTCAAGGCAACTTCAGTCATGACTGCGACCAAAAAACAAATACACAAATCTTTGCACTAAGTACATTGCTCAGTTCATTACAGATTGTTAATGTTCATAGACAGTTGCAAGCAAACGATTTGGAATATTTGCAGGTAATACGACGAATCCCAACATCATTTTCGATATAATCATAGTTTTTTCTTTGGTGTGTTATCTTTTAACGTATTTTGACTTTTAGTATTTCACCGATATCTCCAGGATATCACAGAGACGGGAATCTTCAGCTGCATTATTTCAAGTACGATAATATAAGAAAATCTTTACTTAACTCTCCTATAAATTATATTGCTCAATTTAGGGTCTGACGTTCCTCGTTAGAGATTGGCCACACCTATGTGACTTCAAATACGGTCGTGAAGGTGGAAATCAGTATTTGGAAAAGTGCCCTGGATATCCCCGAAAGAGTGGAGAAGAATCCATGAAACAATACTTTTTACGAGTTTTCGAAAATTTAGATTGTTTCTTAATTCCACATCCCGGCAGTACGGCTCTCTGTGGAAGTAACTTTACTGGAAAGTTGAAAGGTGCGATATAACCTAAACTATATTTATGTCTGTCTGTCTTTATGTAAATATTAGAGAAAGATGGTCTCACTTGTTAGCTTATCACTTAATTTATACTTGCTAAAACGTATCAAGAGGTAATTGATAGGAATCCTCTAAATAAGCGAAATATCAGAAAAGTGAAGCAATTAAACATCGAGACGCTACATAAGTCAACTAATATATGATAAAGGAAAAACTTGAAATTTACATGTTGTCAGAATGTCATAAGCCAGAATTCCGGACCATCAGTGTTCTTTCAATTTTTTTGCGATATTTTAGTAGATAGTTCCTTAACGAGTGGAATAGTTCGAATGACTTCGTCTTCATAGTTTGCAGTTGTTTCATGTCTGCCTGTTCTCGATACACTATAGATAAAGTAAATTCAATTTTTCCTAGGAGGTGGAACAGGTTATTGAATAGTTGAATGGAAATTTAAGAACTTTGAAAGACAAATATGATAAAACTATCAGTGTCTTCACGAT
Organism: Halocynthia roretzi; assembly: GCA_013436055.1. Classification (NCBI taxonomy): domain Eukaryota; kingdom Metazoa; phylum Chordata; class Ascidiacea; order Stolidobranchia; family Pyuridae; genus Halocynthia; species Halocynthia roretzi. The sequence goes on from QRAM01000123.1 coordinate 198,262, forward strand.
AGGTAGCGTCTATTATGATAGAACTTAAAAGCATTTTTGAAGTTTGGTCCTTTATCTGGAGATGGGTTTTATGTCTTTCAGATATAAATGATGATTTTATCAAAGAAGTAAAATCTTTGACAGAGCACGTTTTACATCCTGATAACTTGATTCAAAAGACTGTGGCCGGTGAAGTATATACCGGAAAGAAATTGTGGCTGTATGCTAAACGTTGCAATGAATCTGTGAAAAATGGACCAGATCCAAAAACTTACATACAGGTTCCTAAGCATAAAAATATATTGTAATCGCAACAGTATTAAAAGCTCTTCCACTTCAGATCTTTATATATATTATACTAGAGTTACATAAAGTCTATTGTTTTTTATTCATTCCCACTTTGAGATGCGGATGTAAATTTTAATAATGTTGCAATTACCCACTCTAGTACTTTTCCAAATTAAATTTACGCTCGTAAAGCATGGAATCTTGTATAAAATCAATTTTATGCATTATTTCTCTAGGCATTCGAAGAATTCGTATATTCAGAAGCAGTTACGGAGTCCATCAACAGTTTCAACGAGAAAATGAACAAGGTAGGTACAGTTGTCTGTTACAAGTAGCTGAAAGTTGTCCAGCTTTGTGCTATTCAGCTATAGTGCTAATCAACAATTAGTCTCCCAAATTGAGAAATACTATTAGTTGTGAGTCAATATCAAACAAGAAAACAAATCCGAAAAGTATAATGACTCATTTGATATGTTCAGTTACTCATCCTCAGTAATTAATGTGAATTTCATGTGTTTGGTGAGCTTTCCATGTGTAGTTTTATAGTTCATTAATCCACAATGCTGGAGGAAAGTATATTTTATCTCATAAATACTAATATTATAATGACCACGTTCAGAGCTAATTCGGTTAGCATACTGTTTTCAGAAAGGCATCATGAGCGTTAAACGGGGATTTGCTATACTATGATTAAATTGTGCGTTCGGTGCATAACAGTTATTTCTGTTGTGCAGCTGATTAATTCAAGACATGAACAAAAGGGGAAATATCAACAAGCTTTCGATAGTATTAAGTCAGGGGCATTTACTATGTTCGATGAACATGGCAACATTGGAAGAGATTACAAGGTACGCCAAAAGTACAGAGATGAATTGAAAAGTCAGATGGACGGCCAATACAAGGATTACAAAAGTCAATTATATGATGTAAGTTAATATAAAGAAGTAATTTATACCAAACAATGATTTAATACTCGAATAACGGGGAAGATGTTCTATTATCAAAATACCAAATTCTTGTTTTGAGGTAATAAATATGTTCTAGATTTACAGTTAAGTATATGTAATACAGAATTAAAAAGATTTAACGTATTCTCGAATAGTTAATGCTTTGATTCAATAATTATGATTCAAAAACTGTTTTATACTGATACTATACTCTTTAGACTTTAGAGTATATAGACTATTATACAACCATACAACATTTGTGCCAACATTTTGCTGTACATCAATATCAGTTGAATTGGGTAAATTTTGGTCTACCGCAAAAAGATAACTTCGCCAAACTAGTAAGCAATCTGGTATTCACCGGGTATCTCGGCGGTATCTTGCAATAGCAGAAATTCACACCTAACATCAAACAAATAAATGGGAATTCTCACAATGTATTTCCATTCCAGAAACTCACAGACAACCTGAAACGAGATATGATATCTATTGTTCAAGATTTCGAATCCAATGTAGACCTAGTAAGTTTGTTTCAAATAAGTGATAGGTTAAATCTTATACAATATTATACGGTTCATTTGTACTCAATATGAAAAATGTTTCGAATGAGCGAAATTTCCATATTATATGATGACATGCTGTATTATATACATATAATGCATTTTTAGTAGTTTATTGAGCTTTAAGATAGCTGACAATAATCATGAGCATTTGTGCAGCTGAATCGTGAAACATTTCATCATCAAAATTATTAAAATGAATGTCTTAACCGTCGGAGTGGGGCAGCAATGAATTTCGATCTTTTATTATGTATAGTAATTTATACAAGGTCAAGTCCAAAAATATGTGTGAATTAAATATGACTACTCACCTGACCAAGAGGCGTAAGTGGTGAATTTCCCAGAACTATAAATCCAAAGCATTTTTTCTATTTTAATATAAAAAAAATATCGACAATTACATAGAAAAATAACAAGCTTACCTTGTTTGAAATTCACTTTTTGCTGTAGTGTCTTGCTTCCATTTTTCCTCGCCTACAACCGATCTCGAATAAGCGTGAGGAAGCTCGTGAAAAACTGCAAAATCTACAAGATGCTTTAAAGGACTCGGATTTTTTTGAACAAGCCCAAAATTCAATAAAAGCAACACGAGAAGAAATTTCCCTTTATTACAACGACGCATACAACAAAATCAAAGAACAAAATAAATATTATTTCGCCTTTGTTCCCGCCTTTGTCATGGTTATATCAGCTTTATATGTTGCCCCTATCACGACCTGTTGCTTAATAGTGATTTTTGTTTGTTTATACAATCTTTTTGGAAGTTTGAACATTGGAACAGTGCTATATCATGTGCTTAACATTATTGTTAATTCTGTGCCTCCACCCGCTCGATATTTTGTGAGGCTATTTTTTCCTAGGCAAACGGACAGGCCCAATTAAAAAGAATAAAATCAACTGTTTTCATTCATACAATCAAGTGAAATAAAGCATGGATCAGTTCACTAATGTAATCTTGTTAAATGTAGAAAAATCTTTGCTCAAAAATGATGTAGTTGATGTACGCTATTTCTCATATTCCCACTTTGTACAAAGTTCCATGCTAAGTCTCCAAGTCTCAACGAGGCGAACCGTATAGATTGTATGTTGGTAACTGCATAATATCCGTTGAATAAAATTAGGTTAGGTTGCCATATTTACATGTACTACTTGTTTCATTTTTGTATTTTAGATATATTGGGAGGTTTAAGGTGTGAGGGGTTTATTAAAGGTTTCTATCTATAAATCTTTGTGAATCCGACACGGTCCTTGAACCGAAGTTGCCGATTAATCGATTTTCAACCAGAAATAGTAAATAAAATTGAAAATCTCTATATTCTGTGTAGGATTTTACATTATCTGTGCTTGAGCACATCTGAACAATTTTCTAGTACAACATTAACAATATCTAGCACCTCATATAAATCAAAGTTTCAAAGTTTCAAAGTTTCAAAGTTTCAAAGTTTCAAAGTTTCAAAGTTTCAAAGTTTCAAAGTTTCAAAGTTTCAAAGTTTCAAAGTTTCAAAGTTTCAAAGTTTCAAAGTTTCAAAGTTTCAAAGTTTCAAAGTTTCAAAGTTTCAAAGTTTCAAAGTTTCAAAGTTTCAAAGTTTCAAAGTTTCAAAGTTTCAAAGTTTCAAAGTTTCAAAGTTTCAAAGTTTCAAAGTTTCAAAGTTTCAAAGTTTCAAAGTTTCAAAGTTTCAAAGTTTCAAAGTTTCAAAGTTTCAAAGTTTCAAAGTTTCAAAGTTTCAAAGTTTCAAAGTTTCAAAGTTTCAAAGTTTCAAAGTTTCAAAGTTTCAAAGTTTCAAAGTTTCAAAGTTTCAAAGTTTCAAAGTTTCAAAGTTTCAAAGTTTCAAAGTTTCAAAGTTTCAAAGTTTCAAAGTTTCAAAGTTTCAAAGTTTCAAAGTTTCAAAGTTTCAAAGTTTCAAAGTTTCAAAGTTTCAAAGTTTCAAAGTTTCAAAGTTTCAAAGTTTCAAAGTTTCAAAGTTTCAAAGTTTCAAAGTTTCAAAGTTTCAAAGTTTCAAAGTTTCAAAGTTTCAAAGTTTCAAAGTTTCAAAGTTTCAAAGTTTCAAAGTTTCAAAGTTTCAAAGTTTCAAAGTTTCAAAGTTTCAAAGTTTCAAAGTTTCAAAGTTTCAAAGTTTCAAAGTTTCAAAGTTTCAAAGTTTCAAAGTTTCAAAGTTTCAAAGTTTCAAAGTTTCAAAGTTTCAAAGTTTCAAAGTTTCAAAGTTTCAAAGTTTCAAAGTTTCAAAGTTTCAAAGTTTCAAAGTTTCAAAGTTTCAAAGTTTCAAAGTTTCAAAGTTTCAAAGTTTCAAAGTTTCAAAGTTTCAAAGTTTCAAAGTTTCAAAGTTTCAAAGTTTCAAAGTTTCAAAGTTTCAAAGTTTCAAAGTTTCAAAGTTTCAAAGTTTCAAAGTTTCAAAGTTTCAAAGTTTCAAAGTTTCAAAGTTTCAAAGTTTCAAAGTTTCAAAGTTTCAAAGTTTCAAAGTTTCAAAGTTTCAAAGTTTCAAAGTTTCAAAGTTTCAAAGTTTCAAAGTTTCAAAGTTTCAAAGTTTCAAAGTTTCAAAGTTTCAAAGTTTCAAAGTTTCAAAGTTTCAAAGTTTCAAAGTTTCAAAGTTTCAAAGTTTCAAAGTTTCAAAGTTTCAAAGTTTCAAAGTTTCAAAGTTTCAAAGTTTCAAAGTTTCAAAGTTTCAAAGTTTCAAAGTTTCAAAGTTTCAAAGTTTCAAAGTTTCAAAGTTTCAAAGTTTCAAAGTTTCAAAGTTTCAAAGTTTCAAAGTTTCAAAGTTTCAAAGTTTCAAAGTTTCAAAGTTTCAAAGTTTCAAAGTTTCAAAGTTTCAAAGTTTCAAAGTTTCAAAGTTTCAAAGTTTCAAAGTTTCAAAGTTTCAAAGTTTCAAAGTTTCAAAGTTTCAAAGTTTCAAAGTTTCAAAGTTTCAAAGTTTCAAAGTTTCAAAGTTTCAAAGTTTCAAAGTTTCAAAGTTTCAAAGTTTCAAAGTTTCAAAGTTTCAAAGTTTCAAAGTTTCAAAGTTTCAAAGTTTCAAAGTTTCAAAGTTTCAAAGTTTCAAAGTTTCAAAGTTTCAAAGTTTCAAAGTTTCAAAGTTTCAAAGTTTCAGCTTTAATGAATGGACCTCCTGTTTTATTCGTGAAAACGATTTCATTGGGTTGAATTATATTCAAAGGATTCTTAGTTTTTTCCAGCGAAGTGTAACGTTCCATCATCGGACCACTGCACATTGAAGACTTGCAGTAATTAGGAAAGAATGAAGAGCTAAAGCACAGTAATTATGAATTATAGTGTAATATTATGAATTAGTAATTATAGTGACGTATTATGAAACCAGTTTTTGACTCTACAATACGTTAGTTACTGCAATAATATCACAGAGGTTTTTGTTCATGTAAGTAATATTTCTTTCAAGTTTTATGTTTGAATAACGCTCCCAGGTTTATATTTATTTATCTTTAGATTAGTTTGTAGAAATTAGAAAAAATACTTAGCCAAACTCTAGCCTGCTGAAGGATCGCCCCGGGTACTTTTAAATTTAACGTCCATATTATGATTTCTACGGGTCACGTTAAATCATATGAAACCTTCCTCTGAACCGTATGAACATTGTGTGTATATATTGGGTCAATTGGATCACCCAACGCTGAGAAATTATGGTGGGGCTGAGTTTAAATAGCTGAAGAAATTTATCATATTTGTTCGTCAGTTCATTTCCTCAATTAGGCTGGTATATCAAGTATAGCTTATGTATCAAAGAGTACGTATACTAAATGTTTACCCAGATCCCCGGGGAACAACTTTAAAATTACGATTATCTACCGAGGTATCCACTCTACATTTACACACGCATATATACTTAATAAGATCAGGTATTCAAAAATGAAGCTCTTGATGATGACCATATGTGTAATATATCAAATTCTTATTTGATCGCTAAGAAGACAAAAGGTCCTAAGTGAGATTTAATTATTATCGGTTCCAGTTTCGATGAGAAGATGAGTTAGTTACAGAAACAAAATTAGTTTGATGATGATTATTATTATTTAGATAATTTAAATTATCTTTTCCAGTTGGTTTTGGTGACGCGTTGATTTGATAACCATTCGTTTCATTGTAATTGTAAATATCAGATAAGTCGGAGAAAAGGTTTGTCTGATTGCCAGTAAGGTTCCTGTATCCTGTATTAGTGGCTGATTGTACTGGCGGAGTGTGTTGTTGTAAGATACCAGCAGATGGATAGTGAGGATACGAAGCAGAGTTAACTGAATAGCCCAGGGGTAATGAAGTGGATTCATATCGGATTGACGTCTTGCAAGAAGGATAAATTCTCAGGTATCTCGTATCCGATCTTATTAGATGAAGTGATGATGTTCTTCGACTGAGTATACGGAGGTAAGCTCTCCTGAAATATGATTTATTTCTTAGTATTGGTTTGTTTTGTGACGATTCACGAATGTTAGCAATTCATTATCGTTTACTTTACGCGAATAAGGTAATTTGTTACCTAGGTCTAGTAGGATAGTTTAGAAGCTCAGTCCTATTGAAAAACGTTATTTAAGTGTAACCTAAACCACACTTCTCTGTTACTGGTAAATTTCTGTAAATGATAACCAACTGAAAACATGACTCAACAAAAAGCTTAAATATAATTTCATATTTATTATCTACCAGTTCCTATCTAGTGGTCTTGGTGTGTTTCCGCTCCTCTTTACTAAATTAGTACCTTGCCTTGTATTTACACGAATGATTTTTTTGTGCATTATTCTGGTATCTGTCTGGACCTGGGATCTGATCGAATCGAATAAGTTCCCCTAATTGAAACAAAGTTCACCATGACACACCCGTTCCGCACATTTTCAGAGCGCTGAGTCCACAGTCGAGGAGTTAAAATAGTACCAATTGTAGTGATATAAGTAATATATTTAAAAAAATAATTATACAGTTCATTCTTTGGAATTTCCAGTGGTTCTAATAGCGTACGCCAAAGACATACCTGTCCTATATGAACCACCAATATGTGGCTATAACTGCAAATGGTATCTGTATTATTTATAAAAACGACTTCTACCACATTCGTAATATGCCGAATTCAACACTTGTATTTACCTGTATACTACGAAATATATGTCGCGGGAACAAGGAATAAATTTCCAGCGATGATATTTCGTTTTAAAAGATTCTGGATTAGGTGGCGTGTGATTACGTTGAGGTAGGGAGGTGGGGTTCGACTTTGTAAATAAATACATATTTCATAAAATTGTAACTCTCCTTCATTTTCCGTCTTTTATTGATGCCACATTAGAATATTTAAATGTCGTACTTAGGAAACTCTTATATACCAAAGACTAGAGTTTCAGCTAATGATATGATTTTGTGCTCTTGATTGTATAAAACATTATTCAGTAATAACATAATTTTGAAGCCTGAATGTATTTTTACTAACAACCTTGGAGTGCCCATATAGGTAGTCCAAAAAAAAGCTGAAATAAAACTTAGAAAGTTCACATAATTCTATTGATTGATGTGCTAATATTTCGTACCTGACGTTAAGAAATTCTTTAGCAGAATTTCAGATAGAAATTGGAAACTTAAGTCAACAGATTTTCAGATGAAATGGCAAACTCCTGTTGAATATGTAATAACGACCCATGCAGTATCCCAGAAGCATGCGACTGCAATCCTGATATATACAAAGAGCTACAGAAGGTCACCTTTCCATTTCGCGACTGTGTTTATACTCCTAAAAAGGATTACAAAAACATAGAGAACAATGAAGTAGTTTCAGGAATAAGATCTTTAACCCGCTTTCTTTCACGAACATTAGACTTTTGTTTGAACGTTTGATATGTGATACTTCGCATAGTGCCAATTAAGCTGCATGGATGCTTTCATTTATGAGCGCGAGATCTTGTGAATCTTTTTTCAATAATACTATTTCAATAAAGGTTGATATGATATGTTGTGAACGGAAAATTGCGATTGTGATTTGCTTCAATTTGCCTTTCCTTGCTAATTATTTCTTTGTTGACCTGACACGTTCATTCATCCTTCCGCTCGCTCGAATTTCCCTTCATGTCGCCGGTCTCGTTGATTGTTCAATGTTTTGAATAGCGGGTAAAGCAGTTGTTATGTCAACGAAACCCGATACCTGAGATTAGGCGATATTTTGACCTAATTACTTTTTGGTTACAGTGAACGTCAGATCCAGTTGTACTGCATAACTCAAGTATTGTATTGATTGTTTAATTTTGTTGGTTCCAGAAAAAACATTTGTTGGTTTTTGATCCCAAAATGAATTTTCTTATATTTTCTGCGTCTTATAATCAGGGGCATCTAATGTTCGAAGAAATACGATAAACCAAAAAATATTACGGGTTATCACCATTTAATTGAAGCTTCATTGAATGACGTTTTTTACCTATGGTTGTAAATTATTGGAAAATTTATCTAATAATTTGCTGGTGAAGTACTGAACAGCTGCAAATGATATCTATATTTTTATAAAAACGCCTTTCTACTACATTTGTATGTTTCTAATTCAACGCTTGGATTTATCTTCATACCACGAAACATATATGTCGCGGGAACAAGGAATAAATGTCGAGCGATAATATTTCGTTTTCAAAAGATTCTGGATTAGGTCGCGTGTGATTATGTTGAGGCAGGAAGGTGGGGTTCGATTTCGTAAATATATACATATTTCATAAAATTGTAACTCTGCTTTGATTTCCTGTCTTTTATTGATGCCACATTATAATATTTAAGTGGCCTACTTTGGAAACTCTTATATACCAAAGACTAGAGTTTCAGCTAATGATATGGTTTTGTGCTCTTGATTGTATAAAACATAATTTAGTGATAACGAAATTTTGAAAACTGTTTATATGTATATTGTGTACTTTTACTAACAACCTTGGAGTAACTTCTCAGAAAGTTTAGATAATTTCTATTAATTGTTGTGCAAATATTTTGTAACTAACGTTAAGGAATTCTTTCGAAGAATTGTAGAAAGAAATTGGTAACTTAAGTCAACAGTTTTTCAAATGATATGGCAAATTAACATATGTAACAATTAGCCATGTACTATCCATGGAACCATACAACTGCAATCCTGATACATAAAAAAACAGTTACAGAAGGTCACCTTTCCATTTTGCGACAGTGTTTATAATCCTGAATAGGATTACAAAACGTAGAGAACAATGAAATATCGCGTGGGTGAGGTAATAAAACTTGTTTTGTTCAATACTGTCCCAAACATTTCTTTGTGTGACTGAGGAGGCACGGATAGTATGTAAGTGTGATTCCGTGTAGAGTTTCATCATGGATTGTCATTCTACTCCCTTTACTATTGTGTAATAGGTAACATCTGTTTCTCCATGGCGACGGTTTTATAGGATAATATCTTATTCAAGGGTTATTTCGATGAGGGTGCAGCAGGAATAGCTTAGGAAAAAAATATTCTTTTGGAACAGAAATGAATCCTCGGAAACAAGGTGCGAAGACAATTTATAACTGAACACATCATCATCAGCTGATTAGTACAGTATAGAACTGTTTACGGTTCAGGCTACAATCGAGCCAACAACAGAGGTTCAGAAAGTTTTACACACCTTAATAAACTCAAATATTATTTACGCTTATTATATATATATATATATATTTCGTTAGATATATTTTTGAAAACATTATGCATTTCTTTCAACTTGACAATGTTTTCTACAGTCACTGCATTTTTTCTTCTCGATGTTTTTATTTCAGCTTTGTATCTACTATCGGTTTACTGGAGTTTCATATCGCAATGGCATACCAACAAATTCTTGGTATGCATTCTTTCTGAATTATTTCATCTATAGTTCTATAAAATACTGCTTCATCTGTAGAGTGATAAAATTGAATCATTATATATTTCATGATCAAATTTGGTAATATTCAAAGGTTTTAGCTCCTTTTATTAAAGTTATTATTTATAGGTGAAGAATTGCAACTGTTAAAAAAAGTCGGTAATTCCCTGGAGTTGGATTATGATGTGTTACGGTCTGTCCTTACTCATCCAAGTATTGGAAATCGTCCAATTTCCATTATATCAATTGCTGGAGCCTTTCGAACGGGAAAATCATTCATGCTCAACCTTTTTCTGCGATATTTACGAAATAAAGGAGTGAGTATTTATGTATGTAGAAGTACATTGACGTTTACTTGCAGAGATTTGAAAAAGTTAAATTAACTGTAAATAAGAAATTTGGAATTTTCGAAAGGGTGGTGAAAATGGAATCTTCACATGTTACAATTATACAATTATATTATGCTGGTTACTAATGTTAATATTTTTTATTTACCGTAACGATAGTATGAGAATGCGCAGTGGATGGGAAATCCTTCAACACCACTAAAAGATGGAATCCAGTGGAGAGGAGGTTCAAAAGCTGATACGTGTGGAATTAATATATGGAGTGAACCGTTTATTGTTAAAAGACGAGGAGAGGAAGTAAGTCATCAATTAAAACATACTAGCGATATTCTATACTTTTGGCTTAATCTGCAAACTCTGGTCCAAAGGAACCCTGTGAGTAGCCAGCATTATTACACATTTTGTCCAAATCTATCCAACTGTTTGGCTACGTATATCATAAAACAAAAACACAAATTGATTTATATTTATGTATACAACGTATACAATCGCTGCGCATATCATGTTGTTATATTTGACAAGTGCGTTGGTAATGAAAAAGAATTACTGTACTAAATAACTTTCATCCATACAAACCAGAGATAGGATAATATTTAGAAATATTATTATATGGTTATACGTTTACATTCTATATCTTAGAAATAGTTAATATCATCAAATTACACATCTGGATACAAATAAAAAATTAAAACCCAATTTGATGATTAAGATCTTCACCTCTACTATTTTGACACTCGAAATCCTTCATTCAACAAATATTTATAACAGAATACCTCGTGTAAAAGTGTTTCTTTAATTTATAATATTTAATTACCTGACAAAAATCTCCCAATTCCTAGATTGCCGTGATTCTTCTCGATACTCAAGGGAATTCCGATCATTCCGATACACGGGGAAACGATGTAAAAGTTTTTGTTATCAGTGCATTGCTCAGTTCAACATTCATCTACAACGTTTCTCACAGAATTAACAACCAAGATCTTGAATATTTGCAAGTATACATTCTACTGTAATCATAGCCTACTTGCTGCAATAGTATCTACATATGTATTGATCAAGTGATATTAACTGTTCTATTAATTAAAACAGTTTTTCACTGCATATGCTAAATTGAAGAAGGAGTCACAAGTGAAGAAAGCAAGTTTTCAGGTAAAAAATAACAATATGTCATTGACATTCGTTATTATTGCAATAAAATAATAATAGGTGCAATGGAGCGTGGCGGTATTTGTATTTTGTTCAAACTAAATTCGGACCATACGTCAAATTATTGGAGAGAAATATCGTTACTTAACCTTTTTTTAAGCAGTGGGCTAGTGGCTATTGATTTTTTATGTTCTGTATTTGATAGCCCATATGGTTTCTAATACGTGACTGGAATGACCTTGAAGATCATAAGTATGGTGAAGAGGGAGGAGAAGAGTATATGACAGAGATCCTAAACAGTAATGACGAAAATTCGTTGAAAAAATATCTGCGTGAAGCTTTCGAGGCGGTAAAGTGCTTCTTAATGCCTGAACCAAGCTCAGCTGTGCGAAATTCAAACAGCAAATCTTCCTGCATGTTGAAGGGTACAATAACAATTTTATGTTGAATCATGATTAACATCAATACATTGGCAATACAGTATTTCCATTACACAGATATGGGCTCTGATTTCGTTGAACACATTCTTTTGCTAACTCGGTGCTTGCTTAGTCCCGAATCTTTGAATGTGAAGCAAATTGAAGGCGATGTTGTTAATGGAAGATGGCTTGCTAACTATATCGCTGGATGCTGGGATGAAATGAAGAAAGGACGTTTGCCATCATCAGAAACTATGATGGAGGTATTATAAAATGTATATAGCTATAACAAAACGTATTACAGATTTTAAATCAATGAATTTTCTTCCTTATAGTTGACAGCGAAATCAAAATGCCGGGAGTATATCGAAAAAGGGAAAGAAATGTGTAGAAAGAAAATAAAAGAGGTTTGTTACTAAATTGATAAAAAATCAAAAATATTCAGAATAATGATATTGAACGCTTATAACAAATCCTTATCCATACATTTGATATCCCCAACTAATGGTTTTTATCCCTGACAATGCATTTGTGTTAGTTTTACTTTGAATAGCAACACGATGCAAATCATTTTTTTGCGATGGTTTCAGATGCATACGTCATACATGAATGATGACACATTAAAAGGAATTGAGGTTGAGGCAAAAAGAGTGGCCTTCAAACTGTATGATGAAAATGTGAAATATGGTGGCCAAGACATCAAAAAAGAACAAAGAAAGAACTTAGAAACGGAAATCAGTCAACAAATTGAAAGTCTTCATTTAAAAAATGAAGTTTTCAAGGTAATAGGTTGGAAGCGAACCCTAACACGATTGATTATACTTATAGATGATCTTCCTTATTTTTTTAGACTGAGGCAAAAGAATTGCTATGTAATGCAAACCTAAATTGTCAAGACAATTACAGAACCAAACTATCAAAGGTAGTTCAAGAAATAGGATTTATATTTCCTTTTCCATAATATTAAACTTGAAGTTATATTTCAATTATTTATTATATATAAAATATATTTGTTAAGCTTATCGGAGAGAAATGGACGAAACCTGAAACTCTAGATGAATATCATGGAATTCACTTGAAGGAGGCACTGGAGTACTTTGACACAGTATCGTCGAGACTTGCATGTAAACAACTGGTTGAGGTATACAGGCAAAAACTGCTAAATGAACTTGAAACTGAACGTTCCGCTTTGAAAATAAAGAACGAAAATTATGAGGTATGCATATTTTGTTGAGTTGCTTTAGCTTCTCCTTTTTGATGTTCTTCATCTAAGAAAAACATCTTGGGGCTGTGTGGTAAATGTGTTATCACTAAAATGGGATTAAGGGGGAAAATTTTCAAATAATGTTTATAATTTTGCTACAGGAGTCTGCCGAAAGTAATTTCAACAGTTTGTTCATTGATGCCATCGCTGATTACAAGAAATGTTTTGAAGCAGTAAGCTTTAAGCCTTAAAACCTTTTTGAATAATATGTAATATACTATTATTATTTGATTGTTTTTTTAGGTAGTGAAGACAAAAAGTGTTTCTGATGATGTCTTATCAAAAGCACATGAAGAAGGTTTGGAAAAGGCAATGAAACAATTTGTCTTGTGCAGTGATATTATTGGACCTCCTGACTTAAGAGATGAATTTTCTGAGGATAAGTTACTTCAGGAAATTGGAGAAACTAGAGAACAATTCAAGCAAAGCAATGAATCGATGAAACTGGTATATTTTATACATAGTTCATAGTCAACATAAATTCAGTGCTATTTAGTACGAGTATTAATAACAATTAGATCATATTTAGGAATATAGCCTCTCAGCAAATAATGTTTATTATGACTTTAAATAACTTTTATTGAATCTAATCTAAATCTAAATCATTAAAAACCATGATTCGAATCAAGTTATAAAATATTTCGAGTATTACTACCGATAAAACAACTATCAAAAGTTTATGTCAGTGATGCCAAACTTTTGTAAATCTATCTCATAAATGAAGTAATGGAATATATCGGAATCGATGAATTATTTTATTTCAAGGCAGAAAGTGATGAACTCTTCAATATGGCGAAAAATCGGCTTATTGCTTTCATGGAAGGGGTAAATATACAAAATATGCAACAAGTTTAGTGGAATTATTGACATAAACTCAATTATTTCACAGAAGTTCAAAGGCAGAATCGTTGAGGATTATAAGATTAAGCAGGAATGTGAAATGTTTTCACAAAACGAAAAAGCCCAACAACCAAACGAATCCTTTTTCACAAAATGGGAAAAGGAAAAAGACAGAATTATTGAGAAGTATTCAAGGGGGAACGAACAACTTCGAGTATGTTGCATAACATTTAAGGATGAAGGTTTCGCTGACTTTCTTTCATTACACATTACATTATTTTAATACAGAATTCTATAGACCAAAAACTTCAAAATCTCATACCAGACATGGTAAAAGAATTGGATCGCGTGTGTGAAGAGGTTTGCAAATATTTTTTACTGCGTATATGTAACCATTGAGGCACATTATAGGCAGTGTATATACTATCTAATGTTCTTATTGCTCTCCATCATTTGATTCTGCGCCTTATCTGTCATTTTTTTACTCCTGCGCCGTTTGATTTCTATGTATTTTTCGACTTCTTACGCAGTACTGTTTATAGTGTCGCCTTTATATACGCACTCCCGATTACGAGTGAGGATGCTACCACACCGCTTAAATAATCAATTCTACATTCTCTCAACCCAACGTCTCACCATTTTCGTAGAATCGCATATTTCATCTCTTTCTTCTAGCCATTATTTCTCTCCTGTTCATATACAACTGTGTATCCATCTTTCTTTACACTAATCATTTACATGCTCCATGTTAGTATTTCGACAATACAGGATCTTGACTTCAGCCGCCAAAACTCATTATCACACAGCATCAATAAAAGCTTCGTAGCACAAAATATATGAATAATAAATGAAATTCCCCATATGTATGCGTTTTAAGTCAATAATTTGATTTCCATCAAATTTCAGAAACTATCCGGAGTAGAATATGTTGAAGACGAAATTCTGCAGGAATTCATAAAATCCAATATGACAGATTTGATCGATTCAGCACTGGAAACGGAAAAGATTGCAACTGAGGAAATGAAAAATAAATTTCGTTCAACATGTAAACAACGTCTAAGCACTATAGCAGATGAGAAAACAAGGGAAAACAGCAGAAATAAGGTAAATATTTCCATCTAAAGTAAATATTCAATAATTACTGTTAAATGGCATTAACGCGGTTAGTGTTATAAAGAAAGAACAGTTTTGCTGAGTTATTATTACAGTTATTAACTGAGTAATTGTTTACTACAGGAGGCATCTGAAACATTTTTCAATCGGGTCCTAGGACAAATCAAAAGAGAGTATTTGGATGATATGGAACAAGTACTGAGAATTTTCATGGTTTATACTTTAAAGCATTAAAATGAACGTACTAAAATATATATTTTTCTTTAGAAACTTTCTGTTGCTTATATAGAACCAGGAGTTCTGAACAAATATCACAAAGAACAGGTGGAAAAGGCTTTAGATAGGTTGGAAAGAAAGGAAGCAGAAAAGGTCAAAAAAGAGATGGATTCCCTTCTTGTTCTATTCCAAAAGTGGAATCACCATAAGAGGCCCTTGCGACAAAATATGATATCAGGAATCAAGGGAGCTTCCCGTATTATGAAATACGTTTCTACAGCAGAATCGGTACCACCAAAATTAAAGCTCCTCGGATCAGTAGCAGCAATTGTGATCGATACTTGTGTAGACGCAATTAAAACTACTTCGGACCAAATCCAGCAGGACGAAAAGGAGGAATTAAGGGCCGAAATAGATTCTCAAGGTAATATATATTAACTATATTAAAATAATATAACATGATATTGAGTTTAAATGAAATTATTAATTATTGAAAATCAAATATTATATCAATTCATTTACAAATTTAAATATTTTTGATTGCAGCTCCTTCCTAAGCTGTTATTAACTGTGGACTACGATGACATCAAACTTCATAACATTTTATAAGGGTCAGGTTTAAACTAACAAACCTAACTGGGTTAGATACCGCACTTGTTAATTTTTACTTTCTTTACTGATAAAATTGTGTAAATCGCGTAAATTTGTATAACTGGATGCGCATTGTTAGGCCTATACTTCGTAGGATATCTTTCCATGATTTTAACGATGTAGATGAATTTTCCTGATCACATTATTAATATATTGCTAAATAGATATTTTAGTGACACGTAGCGCTTTAATCATAAGTTTGCCGGATTATGATTTCTTCAAAAAAAATGTTCTTCTAAAATAATCTCTTATTACGTCACGCATAGAATACTTAACATTGAATACTCAACATTGAATACTCACTGCACCACGCATGGAGGGATCTAGATCGATTCACCCTTCTTATATAAGAAGCTCAGTTAAAATATTCAATAAATATTCCATTCTCAACTCATTATATGAAATGTAAATGAATTAAATCATTATCCAGCAGGTTGCCAAACTTCTACATTCAAACTACTACTTCATTCACTATATAACGTCATTTTTATTATAAATGAGAAATGTAATCCCTTATTTACGGCAATTCAGAGTTGTAAACTTGTAAGTTAACACCTTCTCAATCTAAGTTCCCTTTGGGATTGTGAATATATTTTCTTGTATGAAAAAAAATCTGACTGGAACAAATACTGCGTGACGAGAACAATAAGTGAGTCTTTTATGGCAAATATTTTATGCTACCACTATATGAAACAGTAAAAGCAGAACAACCGGACCTAGTTCGGGTACACTTTCAACAAAGTTTCAATTTTTTGAATAATTTTTAATTTATTTCACTTATTTTTATTTTTAAAGATGAGAAAGCATTGTTGTTAACTATTTTAACTAGACTTCTCTTAGCAGTCGGCTATATTTGTGAACTGTTGTAGAATAATAATAAATCATTAGCAGACAGATGCACTATAGCGAAGCAGCGAATATGAATCACAAATTGTATTTTTGAACGAGAAAGCGGTGATATGATTAAACATACAGAATATTTTTTAATAAGCGTTGGGTTAAATGAATGAAACATCGTAATTTTATATTATTCATCGTAAGATCAACCTCGGACACAATACCTCGGAGAGACCTTTATACTCATTTGACGTATCGTCTTTCTACACATGAAAAGGTCCTTTCTCAGTAAATTGTAAATTTCGCCAATTATCCCTGAACCTTTAACACGCAAATTCCACCTGTGTCTCTCGTTTTTTTCGTTTATCTCTTTTTCGTTTCGCTGCAGGATCAGTTTTTTCAATGCTATGTCAGTTTCATAGCTGCGATAAGTACCATACCTGGTGAATTCCCAGGTTCTGCAACCAGGCATGTTATCAGGTTGCCAGGTATGTTGTCAAGCCATTTCAATGAAGTAAGATTAATTTCACTTATGAAGTTCGATGTTTACTTTCGACAGAAGTTTGAGGTATACATTAGTAAGTAAATTACTGGTACGCGAATTTAAAAATTGATTGTTTTTTACAGTTGTACTTTAAATCTCTAAAATGTAACCAGAATCTATTCTTCTAACTGATGTTCGTGATCTACTTAAACGCATGAATTTAGAAACAAAATGGAGAACAAGAATTCAACAGGTGATAATTGTTCAGGACCCTTTGTAGGGATAGTATAAGGATATTGCAAGTGATGCTGAATCGTTAATATTGTTTTAGGTAGGGAACTGCAGCTGCTGAAAAAGGTCAATGGTTCGCTAGAACTTGATCAAAATGTTTTAAAGTCTGTCTTGACACATCCAAATATTGGAGATCGTCCAATTTCTATTGTATCAACTGCTGGAGCTTTC
This sequence comes from Halocynthia roretzi, assembly GCA_013436055.1. Classification (NCBI taxonomy): domain Eukaryota; kingdom Metazoa; phylum Chordata; class Ascidiacea; order Stolidobranchia; family Pyuridae; genus Halocynthia; species Halocynthia roretzi. Next base: position 215,633 of record QRAM01000123.1, read on the forward strand.
AGAACAGGAAAATCTTTCATGCTCAACTTTTTCTTGCTGTATTTGACGAATAAAGGGGTACGGTACGACGGTCTTAGTGGTAATGCCTGAGGGAACATTCTGAATATGTATTTAATTTTTTACACAACAGTATGAGAATCCGCGATCCTGGATAGGAAATCCGTTAACACCACTAAAAGATGGAATCCAGTGGAGAGGAGGTTCAAAAGCAGATACATGCGGAATCAATATATGGAGTGAACCGTTCATTGTTAAAATGTGGAGTAAAGAGGTCAGTTGTTTCTTACCTAGGAATTTTTATTTATCTAGATTTCTCTCTGATGATTGTCCGATTACAGATTGCTGTGATTCTCCTCGATACCCAAGGAAATTCTGATCATACCAAATCACGGGAAAGCGAACTGAAAGTTTTTGTTCTTAGTGCACTGCTAAGTTCGACATTCATTTACAACATATCAAACCGAATTAAAATGAACGATCTGGAATACTTGCAAGTATATTTTTTGTTCTTTCAGCATTTTGACCAAATTTGATTATATCACTGTACAATTTTTTTCAGTTTTTCGTGGAGCATGCAAAAGCACGGGAACGGTCTGATGTGACGAAAACTAGTTTTCAAGTATGAACAATAGATACGGTTATTAGCTTTAACTGTAATTTCATTTTAGCTCCTTTTTTACAACTCATTTTTCAGCTTCTGTGGTTCCTTATACGTGATTGGAATTACCCTGATGAACACGCCTACGGATCAGATGGAGGAAAAAAGTATCTTCAAGATATTTTCGAAAGTAGGGATGAAAGTTTATTGAAAGAATATTTGCGTACTGCTTTTGAGAGGGTGAATTGTTATTTGATGCCTGAACCCGGTGAAAAAGTTAAAAAAGCAAGTAATGCGTCTTCCATTTCCGTCAAAGGTATTACTTATAAACAAACTTATCGACTATTACGAATAAATATCCATACGTTAACAAAGATCTGGATTTCCAGATATTGATCCTGAATTTGTTGAACACCTCCATTTACTCACCGAATGTTTCCTTGATCCTGAATCGTTGGTTGTAAAACGAATTGAAGGAAAAATCGCTAATGGGAGTTGGCTTGCAGAATACATTCTTCAATGCTGGAATCAAATGAACAAAGGAGGATTGCCATCATCGGATACATTGATGGAGGTAAACTAGATGAGTGGAAACAAATTATAAAAAATAGTAAACACACTATGCAAAAATACTCTTTCTTGTAGGTAATGGCAAAATCAAAATGTCAGGATTATGTGGACAGAAGCATAGGAACGTGCAAGACAGCAATAAAAAAGGTAGCACTTACTGTTAACCGTACTGTTAACCTGTGTATCAAATATTACAACCGTTATATCCTCACGTTTTCAGATACATACGTCATATGTGAATGATCACATAATCAAAGAAATTGGAAGAAAGGCAAGAAATGCTGCACTTGAATTTTATGATGGAAACGCGAGGTACGGTGGAGAAAGAATCGTACTAGAATACAAAAAGAAGCTCGAACGTGCCATGGACCTAGAACTGGAAGATCTAACTGTTAAAAACAAGAATTTCAAGGTAACAGAGTATGCTAACGCCAATACAAAATATACAAAGGTAAGATAAGAAAAATAAGAATGTGTATTTTCCGTTCAGCATATAGCACAGTCGATGTTAAGTGAAGCAATCAAGAGATGTCACACCGAGTACAGAAATCATTTATTACAGGTAAACTCTAAAATACATCTAAGTAGTCGAGAGGGTCGATATTATTATATTGCTATTGCCATAACGAATTACAAATTAAGCAATATTTTTTAGAAACGCTTCATTTTCTCCCTATTCTTCTTCCCTCAAATTGTATATTTGAGTGTAATTACTTAGTTCTAAAAACAATTATGCTTGCTGTAGTAGTTTGTAACAGTGATACTTATTTATTTTCAACTAAAAAATTGTACAAAAGGAGCTTTCTGGAGATGAAAGCAAATAGTTCAGCGCGCATGCCCTCGCCCGAGTTACCGACATTTTTTCAAGAATACATAAATGAATGAATAATGTAGTGGATGGGATTTATATCTAGTTCCTAGTAGCGGAGTCAAAGTTCATTTGTTCTTTCTCCATGAGCTTCTCTTGTTTTGTATGCTGTAGGTTGCTGTGGAATTGGAGTACTGTAGAGTATTTAATTTGGATAATTGTAAGTATATGGCAGTTAAACCTAATTGCATTTCACTCTAAAGTTGTAGATTTCAGAAATGTAACTACAACATTAAATTAGGTTCAACCGTATACTAAATGTAATGAAACATATCAGAATAAAATTATTTTGACAGTGCACTGGAGAAAAATGGACCGATCCTACATCATTGGCAAATGTTCATCGACTGTACTTTGATAAAGCAAAGAAGTCTTTTAGTAGTGCGTCATCCAGCATATCATGCAAGGAATTGCTTGCAACCTACAATGAAAAGTTGGTTGATGGGATAAATCAGATGTACTTGAGATTCACACAAGAAAACACGAGATTTGCGGTAACTGTTCAGATTGATTGTATTGTATTGTTTTGTCAAACTACCAATGAAACTGAATATTAATACTAACAGAACTATTGTATTATACCTACCTACTTATTATACCTAGGTCCTGCGATATATCGTAATTAGACATCCGTATATATTTATCCAATTTTGAGCTTGACCTCTTTTGATTTTGATTCCTTGATCCATTTTTTATTTTATTTTTTAAATGAATTATTTTCAATTAATTAGGTCTTAAGGTTGCATTCGTATTTTTTTTTAATTCACTACTCCCGAGGCTCGCTATTTCGGAGATCTCGGGTTCATGCAGGGCTTTAATTAAAGATAATAATTACAAGTACTGCACATAAATATAAAAACATCCAATACAACGTTTTCTATCTATCGCAGGAAAAAGCTAAGATGCATTACAAACTTACATTTGCAAAATGTATTGAGGAGCACAAGAAGTGTTTAGAAAAAGTAAGATATTTTGACTGTATATTAGTTAGTTAGTTATTTAGTAGATATCAATACATGTTATTGGTAAATAATAGGTGTTGAAAACGAATGACGTGGCTGACAATGTTCTGTCTGAAGCACACGAAGAAGGAAAAGCAAAGGCGCTAAATCTTTATACAGAATCGTGTCGAATTTCTTGCCCTGAAGCTATACGTAAGCAACATTCTAGAAACAGTTTACTCGGAGAGATTAAAAAAAATGAAAAACTGTTTCGCGATAAAAATAGATTACTGAGAGAGGTAAATATGACTTTGTTCCGATTATAATTGTAGATGACGTATTGAATAATGATTTCCTTGCAGCGTCGTGAAGCTTCCCAGTCTCCGAGTCGCCGAACTGACCAATCGCCGAACCGTGTGGCCGACCAGCCACCGAGATTACAAGCCAGGGGGTTTCTATTCGAAAGAATTGAACTGATTTATTTTTCTTATAGACGAGACACTTCTTAACTATAAATATTACAGTTCCAATTTTTAATTTTACATGAGGGGCAATTGTAGGATATTTACCAGACTTATTTGTTTTAAATTATGAAAAAAACTCAATAATATAAAATTCAGATGATTTGATAGATTCTATGAAACACGAATATGCAATATAGTAATATAACTGGAGTCCCCATATGTTCCTTATATATATCATATTATTTGTTTAGGGTAAAAATGTAACTCACCAAAGTTAACCTGATATGGCCCATCAATATATGCCTATGGATCCACAATATATTCGTTCATGGTCCCCTAAATGTTTGGCATGAATCTAGGGAGGACATATGAGAACTATTGGACTGTAAATTTAAATGTCCTTATACCGGTGATAGTAATTGCTATAAACTTTGCTGATAAATATATATGGAATGAAATAATAAGAAACTTTTTCGATTTAAATTCCTCTTATAGATATATAACGAATGTTATTCGATAACACTTATTTACATTCCGTCATCAGATTCAAGGGTAAATCGTCATTTGAAATAATGTTGCGTGCTATCATTTTGTTTTTTTCCGGTTGAGATATTTTGAACAAATACTCTTTTTAGCATGACGGAGTTTTGACGTCAATCTACTGTTTCGTAAATAAAAAAATTGAAAAACAAAATTCCTGAGTTGTATTGACGTGCTGCAACACACAGTAAAATGGTTCTGCTTTCTCGTCAATAGAAATCAATCTACCGTATCTTCTCCTTTAAAATGGTTGATGGGTACTGCCATGTTTGCTCGCTTATTCAAACCGTCTTTTGTGTATGAGGGAATCATAATTCGCTTATCTTTACTTTGAGATTTATTTATTAGATTCATTTGTTGTGCTCGTGGTGGAATATACACCAGGTAAGACTTGGTATAAAGGTTGAGTTCAGGTAGTAAATCCCCATCTCTGTTAAAGGTAAAACCAGGCCTAAGACATTCGAAATATAGTCAGTGGAATTAAAGGCGCAAAGATTTCTTCGCAAAGAACATTCGTAGCACAGAATAAATATAGCATGATAATATTTTCCTGCTGGTTACCCCGCAATTTTCGAATTAAAGACGGGACTAATATATATATCCACTCGATTATATACATCTTATAATCTGGAGCGTCACACAATCTAGGGCACTTTATATTTATATAAGCAGGGACTGTATTACATTTGACCAAAAAATCTGTGTGAGCTCTGATGTGAGGTTTTGCTTGAATTTGCTCATCATCGTGACATAAGATAATTTTCTCATTCTTGGCCTGACACTTGCATTGATCCTTTTGCTTGCTCGAATTTACATTTTTTGCAGCAGTGCAGAGCGCAGTAGTAACGTCACTTTACACTGGTGGATTGTTCGATAATTTGTAGGTGAGGCGGTCGTTATGCCAACAATAGTAGTTATGATTAAACGAATTATCTATCCTGGTAATTGATTGTTTTCCGGCAACAGTTCGCAAATATGGCGTGCCACAGGATTATGCCGATTTGAACTATGTAAAAATGTATATTTATCGTCACACACCTTTATATAAACTTCATGTATTGTTTTAACTAGAATTTATATCCCAATTTCAATGTATTTTCTCTTCTTGAAGCTTTTATTTCAGCTTTGCGTCTACTATTGGTTTACTGGAGTTTCATATCGGAATGGCAGACCAGCAGAGTCCTGGTATGCATTCTTTCTGAATTATTGCATCTATAGTTCTACGAAATACTGCTTCATCTGTAGAGTGATAAAATTGAATCATTATATATTTCATGATCACATTCCTTTATATTTAAAGTTTTTAGCTACTTTCATAAAAGTTATTATTTACAGGTAAAGAATTGCAACTGTTAAAAAAAGTCGGTGATTCTCTGGAGTTAGATTATGATGTGTTACTGTCCGTCCTTACTAATCCAAGTATTGGAGATCGTCCAATTTCCATTGTATCAATTGCTGGAGCTTTAAGAACTGGAAAATCATTCATGCTCAACTTTTTCCTGCGATATTTGCAAAATAAAGGAGTAAGTATTTATGTATGTTACAGTACATTGACGTTTACGTGCTGAAATTTGAAAAAGTTTAATCCATTGTAAATAAGAGATTTGTAATTTCGAAAGGGTGGTGAAAAGAGAATCTTTACATTAAGAATTACATTTTACTGGTTACTAATTTTTATATTTTTCATTTACAATAACAATAGTACGCAGAGAATAAGCAATTGATGGAAAATCCTTCAATTTTCCGAATCGTAAAATCATTCATGCTCAACCTTCTCCAGCGAATTTTACGAACTAAAGGAGTGAGTGTTTATGTATGTTGAAGTACATTGATGTTTGCTTGCTGAAATTTGAAAAGTTGAATTAATTGTAAATGAGAGATTTGGAATCTCGAAAGGGAATCTTTACATAAACAATTGGATTATGCTGGTTATTAATTTTTATATTTTCCATTTACAATAACGAAAGTACGGAGAGAATACGCAATGGATGGGAAGTCCTTCAACACCAGTAAAAGACGGAATCCAGTGGAGAGGAGGTTCCAAAGCTGATACGTGTGGAATCAATATATGGAGTGAACCGTTCGTTGTTAAAAGACAAGGAAAAGAAGTAAGTCATCAACTATATTCTACAATAATAACGTATACAACGTTTGCGCATACTTGCGTATATTGTGCTATCAAACGAGGTGAACATTTCAGACTCTTATATCTGATAGGTGCGTTTGTAGAAAAATAACAATGATAGTATAGTGTACTGAATGACTTTCATCCACATAAATCAGAGATATGATAATATTTAGAAAAATTATTATTTGGTAACACGTCATTCGATATCTTAGCAATAGTCAATATCATCACGTTACATATCAGGATACAAATAAACATTATAAACCCAATTTAATGATTAAAATCTTTACCCCTACTATTTTGACATTCGAAATTCTTCATTCAACAAATATTTAAAACAGGATACCTCGTGTGAAAACGTTTCTTAAATTAATGATATTTGATTACTTGAAAAATATCTCCCAATTTTCAGATTGCCGTGATTCTTCTCGATACTCAAGGGAATTCCGATCATTCCGATACACGGGAAAACGATGTGAAAATTTTTTTCATCAGTGCATTGCTCAGTTCAACATTCATCTACAACGTTACTCAAAGAATTTCCAACTACGATCTGGAATATTTGCAAGTATACATACTACTGTAATCAAATCCTACTTATTGCAATAGTATTTGCATTTGTATTGATCAAGCGATATTAACTGTTCTGTTATTCATAACAGTTTTTCACTGAATATTCTAAATTCAAAACGGAGTCACAAGTGAAGAAAACAAGTTTTCAGGTGAAAAATAACAATATGTCATTGACAATCGTTTTTTATTGCAGTAAAATTAATGATAGGTGTAATGTAGCGTGGCGGTATTTGTATTTTGTTTGAAACTTGATTGAGACCATACGTCAAATTATTAACCCATTCCAATTTTGCGCTGAGAGAAATATCGTTACTAAACTTCTTCCTAGTAGTCGGCTAGTGGGTAGTGAGTGGCTAGTGATTTTCTATGTTTCGTGTTTGATAGCCCATATGGTTTTTAATACGTGATTGGAATTTCCCTGAAGACTTTAACTACGGTGAAGAGGGAGGAGAAGCGTATATGACAGAGATTTTGAACAGCAATAACGGACGTTGGTTGAAACAAGCTTTCGAGGCGGTAAAGTGCTTTTTGATGCCTGAACCAAGCTCAGTCGTGCGAAGAACACACAAATCTTCCATCATGCTGAAAGGTACATTTACGATATCATGCTTGATAGGGGTTAACAGCGATATATTGGCAATACAGTAATTTCATTTCGCAGATATGGGCTCTGATTTCGTTGAACACATTCCTTCGCTAACTCATTGCTTGCTCAGTCCCGAATCTTTGAATTTGAAGCAAATTGAAGGCGATGTTGTTAATGGAAGATGGCTTGCTAACTATATCTTTGAATGCTGGGATGAAATGAAGACAGGGGATTTGCTATCATCAGAAACTTTGATGGCGGTAATATAAAAACTCTATAGCTATGAGAAAACCTAAAACAGATTTTGAATCAGTTAATTTTCTTCCTTACAGTTGACAGCGAAATCAAAATGCCGGGAGTATATCGAAAAAGAAAAAGAAATATGTAGAAATAAAATAAAAGAGGTGTGTTACTAAATTGATAAAAAATCATAAATATGCAGAATACAGTAATTCCTCACCTATCGCGGGGATTACGTTCCAGGGGGGGGGGGGGGGGGGGAAAATCCGCGAAGTAGAAACCACATATTTTTTCAATTATTTGAATATATTTGAACGTATTTTAAACCATTCACACACTCTCTTTTACCTTATTAACCTTTCCCACAATCATTATTAATTAATATTTATAAATGATCCCGTCTATAGTTCAATGCTAGACAGTAACTAAAAATATATATACAGTGTAGATACAAATTGCACATAACACAGACTGATGTTTCTTTATGTTTTCTTTACTTAGGACTCTGTGAAGCACAAACTACATGAGGAAACAACACGAATAGTGAATGAATTTCAGAGAATATGTGAAGAGGTTGCGTTGTTATTTAATCCATATAGCTCACATTTATTTCTTTTGTTAGCATGCGTTATTCATTGTTATTTATTTTAGATGTTATCTGTTGATGGAAAATATATCGAGGGAGATGAACTTCAACAATTCATCAATTCTAAAATGAATGATCTGATTGAAGCATCATTTGAACAAGAGAAAGTCGTAACTATGGAAATGAGAAGAGAATTCCGTCAAGATGTTGAAAAACTTTTTAAAAAAAAGGTCGAAGAAATTACGACCAAAAAAGCTGAAATTAAAGTAAGAAATACCGCAAGGTTTAGATATCAGCTGACCTGAGGTATTTTACGTGATTTCATAATTGTGAAGTATGGTATTTGTGGAACCAGAGTTCGCGGAAATTATTCATAATGTGATATATTTCTGAATATAATATAAATTCCTCGCTTCTGATATATTGCTCCCATTGTAACCGCATATATGGTAAATATAAAGGAACATCCTTCAATACAGATAATTTTATAAATAATGATCGATCAAATACAAATCTTCGATTTATTGTATTATTACAGATCAGCTATCGTCTTCGATTGGAGCAGAAACTTGAAAAATTCAAAATTTTCTACACTTCAATCATGGGACAGGTTATTATGAATTTATTTGATTTAATTCTGTTAAAGTAATATTACTTGTCTTGTTAGAGTTGCTTGCATACAGACATTTCGGTTTTTATTTATTTTGCTGGAAAAAATCAGTATAAATGAATTAATGATATGAATCGCTCCACTATGTCCAGACTCACTGTAGGCTTAACGCTTAGCTTGCAGACAGGGTGCAATTAATATCATAGTTTATATATACAATACAGTAAGAGTCTTTTGCGACAAGAAAATAAATTACATCGGGCTTGCTCTTGATCCAATCACTATGAAGGTGTAATATTAATCTCTTATCTAATAATATCTAACCTCTAATCTGTTTCAGGAATTAGATGCGGCTTATGTTCTTCACAGAAAGGTAATGGAAGACTCATCAAATGACCTGAGCGAACAGAAAAGTGGTCTCACAGTTTTCACAGAGCACGAGCAAGAAGTCAAAAAAGAACTTAATTCTCTCTGTGGAGCCATTCAAGAAAGAAATTCATTCATTGAAGAAAATAAACCTCTTCGAAAGAAAGTGATTGATGCTGTCGCTAGTTTAGATATCGTCGCTGGTGGTTCAATGGTAGCGGGTGGTTTGGGATTCATTGCTTCCATAGGGGTACTGGGACTATTAGCAATATTAGCAATCGGTATCGCAGGAGCTGTAGCTGCCCTTGGGTTGGGTATGTGCATATATTCTGCTGCTCGACATTTAAAGAAGAAAACTAATATAAAAAGATTGATGAAAGAAGACGCTGTGAGAGGTAAATGCTTTCTTGAAACAGACATTCTTAGTATATAAAAAAAATCACTCACTTTAGTGATGTAATCGATGGCGATGCCAAATATGGCCAATATTGTAAATCATATATTACTCGGATATTATTATTATTATTAAAAATCAAGGAAATATAACAAAAAAAATAGTTTTACTGGAATGAAGCTCTGCAACAGGTTACTGCAACAGGGCCCTTGAGGTTCGAATACCCTTCCATGTATTTTTTTGGAATATTTTTAATATATATTGTTATTTCGTTGTCTTGGTTTATGAATGAAACACATATGAGTAGTATAAGATTAACAATATTCGTCATATTCTGCATAGCCGCACAAAAAATGTGTGATAGCAAAGTGAGTAATCCCTGCGATTATTACAAAGTGTCCGAAATAACCTAAACACTGGATTTATTTTAAAGTGTTTGTTGTAAATTTAAATAACTACATGCTTGTTAATTGTGTAATAGATGAGATATCCATGTGATTCCATGTGATCCATCGATTCCGCCAATGATTTATAAACTATTCAATTTATTTAATTTCACTATATTATTCTTTCAGTTCCCTCTGAGGACATTAGCAGCAAAGTTGGAATCATGGCGAGTACTGATTTTGCCGTTGAAGTTCTATCAAAAGCTGTAACTGAAGGTAGAAAATTGCAGCTTGATCTCTCAACATCATTTAGAGCGAAAAAATGGCGAAAATAATATTTTGCAATCACTTTATATTCGGATTCGAAAATATGTAACAGAATCACTCACTCACATTGTCATTTTGTTGTCTTGTATTACACATGNTAACGCAAAAACCAAATGAATGTTAATCGATTCTATCTAAATTCTTAAGCAGAATTTATTACCATTGGATTGAAACCAATCATCCAACATTTGACGTTTTTGAACTTTTCCGATTTGTCCAACTTTTCCGAGCAAATTTTTTATCTCGCATTCGCTCATTTCTAGTTCGAGTTTAGCAAATGATTCCCAATCTTGTTTTGATGTCACTGATCTGATTTTTCCATATAAAAATTCGTTGAACTTCTTTTCTAGAACAAATAAGAGTTTTATTTCAACTCCCTGTAGAAACATCAGAACTGGACCACATCGAAATAATTGATCAATATAACAACAGCATCGTTGGAGATCCAGCAATATACTGGTGATAATATGAAGGAATCATGACAATATCTTGAACACTTTGTAATAACCGCGGGAATTACTCAATTGATCTCTCAACATCATTTAGAGCGAAAAAATGGCGAAAATAATATTTTGCAATCACTTTATATTCGGATTCGAAAATATGTAACAGAATCACTCACTCACATTGTCATTTTGTTGTCTTGTATTACACATGAGTAATATAAGATTAACAATATTGGACAAAAATTGTGTGATAGCGGAGTGAGTAATTGTCCAATATTGTTAATCTTATATTACTCATGTGTAATACAAGACAACAAAATGACAATGTGAGTGAGTGATTCTGTTACATATTTTCGAATCCGAATATAAAGTGATTGCAAAATATTATTTTCGCCATTTTTTCGCTCTAAATGATGTTGAGAGATCAATTGAGTAATTCCCGCGGTTATTACAAAGTGTTCAAGATATTGTCATGATTCCTTCATATTATCACCAGTATATTGCTGGATCTCCAACGATGCTGTTGTTATATTGATCAATTATTTCGATGTGGTCCAGTTCTGATGTTTCTACAGGGAGTTGAAATAAAACTCTTATTTGTTCTAGAAAAGAAGTTCAACGAATTTTTATATGGAAAAATCAGATCAGTGACATCAAAACAAGATTGGGAATCATTTGCTAAACTCGAACTAGAAATGAGCGAATGCGAGATAAAAAATTTGCTCGGAAAAGTTGGACAAATCGGAAAAGTTCAAAAACGTCAAATGTTGGATGATTGGTTTCAATCCAATGGTAATAAATTCTGCTTAAGAATTTAGATAGAATCGATTAACATTCATTTGGTTTTTGCGTTAAGAAAAATCGGATGAATGCTTGAAAGATATGATATCTTTCGTTGCAAGTTGGGACAATAGAAGAGATGAACAAAAGCATGATGGTCGTCTCGGTAAATTACTTTAAAGTTTCACTCAACTAAAATGAGCAATTACAATGAAATTTTATTTTGCAGGAAAGGACAGCTATGATGAGCTAAGCAAGGAAATCGTAGAGTTTATACCTGATGACAGATGGTTAGAGTTTGTAAAAGTGGATTTGCAGTACGACACGAATCAAATTGAAGAGTTTCGTATTGCTCATTGCGAATTCACGGATGAACAGAAATATCAGATGCTGAGAAATTACTACAACAGTCAAACGCTGACTACTCAACAATAAAACTTCAGATATAATTAAGAAAAGGGAGATAAATCAAGTTTTTTTTGTTGCGTAATTGTACAAACATCTTCCTTCTTATTTTAAAATCTCGTAGATATTGCCTAGTGCCTTTCAGACAATTCAATTACTGCATGCTATATATAATTTCGCTACAAAGTAGTCCGCAGCTGAATTCGGTCTTGCGAACAGCGCAGTTTTCCAAATTCTGAAAATTTTTACTGTTATGTAATACTCTGACAGTTTTCCTGCTACTTTTATATTCATAAGTTTCAATTGTTAGTAATCATAGCTACTGCCTCGGTTTTCGTTACTTTTGGATTTTAACCTTTTTCCAGGATTAATCACGAAAACTGAAACTCCACTGCATTCGCAAACCTTCCATATGAACTATAACCGTTAAAAAAGCGTTACGCTTTCTTTCCATTGTACCATTGAACATCTGATTATATTGAATACTCTTCCTTACCATAATCTATAAATTATCTAATCAGGATAATATTATATAAACGTGTATATATTACTAATTGTTTATAATTTTTAATTTAGATGTAAACATAGCCCAATGAATTATACATTTAGCGTTCTGTGGCAATCTTATGTCCAAAATTAGTAGAGAATAGCTCTTTCTCTTGGTGTATACTGAAAGAGAAGCACGCAAATGCCACGATGAGTGACGAAAATCCAGGCCACTTAGAAATAGATGAATCTCAAAATCTGCTGTTCAAGTGTATGAATAAGATTTGCTAAATCATTGCGTAGATTATCATTATCAGCATTTTTTTCTTTTTCAGTCATCGAAGAACAAATTCCTGCAAGTAGGTTCTTGGAATTTTGTAGGATACACTTATTGTTAGGAGAGGTATACATTAACTCGATTAAGTGTTCGAATCCTACAAGGGAAGAAAAATATGAAATCCTTAACCGGTTCATCAATAAACCAGGTAATTTTTTTCTACTACATAATATATCTGGAATTTCATCATAGCATTTACTATGTTTTATTTGTGAACAGACCGTGTTATGCGCTTGGTTCAAGAATTGATAACAAGCCATGGTGATAGCCTGGTCCAAGAATTGATAACAGACCATACCTCGGTTAAAGATTTTATAACAGATCGTTTATATCGCTTGCTTCAAGAATCGACAACAGGTCGTGTTAAAAGCTTTGTTCAAGAATTGATAGCAGACCGTTTTAATCACTTGGTTCAAGAATTGCAGAGAAGTTCCACACTGACTACCAATCACGTTCTCCCAGAAATTCTCNTTTAAGTCAATTTAAGCAATTTTTTCCCCAATTAATTGACGATAAAATTCTTTGGGTCAATATATTTTCCTAACTCGATTTTAATATGTATGCCTTGCAGTGGTATTCCTTCGTTAAATATTACCGGAGAGAACCTCACTATTTTTTAAAAGAGTGGCAACATTAAGACTTAATTCCCTTCAACTTTTTTTAAATTCTTTCGAAAATTATGACTTGAATTTATTATTGCAAGTAATAAATATAGGAATAAATTTTCTTCAGAATAGCCTCATAAGTTGCGGATCATTTAATAGCATGAATTGCCCTGTGGGTGTATTGAGTAAATGTGGGTAAATTGTAATGTGGGTAAATTGAGGCTCCAAGATTGCGATTAATTAAAGAAAACTTTTAATCTTACTAACTGGCTGTTTGAATTATTATCTCTCAGCAAACCCCGTGGGCCTATGGACCAGTTTTACAGCTAATTAGAGTCGAATGATTTAATTTTGTGCATTATTCTGGTATGTGTCTAGACCTGAGGGCCCCACATACTCCCCCAGTTGAAACAAAGTTGACCATGGCACATCCAATCCGCACGTTTTTCAGAGCGCTCAGTCCACACGCACCAGGAGTTGTGCGCACGCACACATATTTTATTTTGAGATTAGCTCTGTATGCAAGTATTTTACAAATATGAAAGTATGCAAATGAATCATATCTTAAAAATTGCCCCTCTTATATTTTCAGATGCATTAAGACCGAAAGATATATATGCAATCATTAATGCTGTGAAACCTGAATGTTGGAAGGATTTCCATGAAAAATGTTTCCCTGAATTAAAAATGGACTGTAGTATGCGAGACATTGATGAATCATTGCGATATCATGTGCTTAGTTATTGGAGGAATAGAGGAGGTTGGTGTTGGACACATGTACTGTAGTTCCTCTCCAACTAAATTGCTGAAATTTTAGGTGGAAATCCTCTGCAGATATTGTCCGATAAAGCCAAAACATTTCTTGAAGAAATAAATAGTGAGCATTATTTCATAGAATTCATTCTAAGGTAATATAGAAATTTCCCGATTTAATTTTTGTGAATAAACGAAGCATTGAATCATCGGATGAAATCATACCTATCATAAGTTAAAAAAATATTGTAATTGGCAGATGACTAACCTGCAAAGTTTGAAAAAATAATTGTAGTGATATAAGTAATGTACAATTTTTTATAGAATTCATTCTTTAGAATATCCAGAGGAAATGGAATGGGCAAGTCAACAATGAATGACTCGTCTGGCACGTGCGCCCCATCTAGCAGACACTCCAAGAAACAAATGCTATATCCTGACCTGACCTGGATAGTAACCTGCCTAACCAGGAATTCCTCTTTCTACCCGCTATCCGATGGTCGACTCTAAATTTAACTTGGAAGTTACAAAACAAAATACTTTCAATATGGTGTCGTTGATAAAATTCACAATTTCTATAACAAAATATTTATATACTTTGAGGTAAAGGTGAAATTTGATACATTATATCTGAAAAGTTCAATTCTATAAACAACGTGGTATAAAAGGCAAAGTCTGAATCACATCTACTCAGCAAATTTACTATCAGATTCAAAGATGATGAAAAGTAAAGAGGAGAAAAAGGTCTTTGACCTGGCATACAGAAATTATCTTCCGCAATTTAGGCAAACGCAGGGAGATGTAGTTTGATTACATGATGGTAGAAACGTCTGTAAATAATACTAAGAACGTATAAAAATGCCATCCAATCAAGCGTCTCATCAGATAACAATAATAACAATCTCGTGTAATATTACCTTCGATAATTAATCATTATTCTTTTTTTTAATCCAAGCACTTTATTGTTTAAGCAGTCTGAAAGAGAGGGGACACGAAATATTGTAGCGCTGATTTAGAAGTGTACTTATTCATATATGCTACTGGAACTCGATTTAATGATTTAAAATTTAGATTTATAACGGCTATAACAGTAAACAAAGGAGACATATGTATGTGCGGTAGCCCTGATATGGAAATAGAAGCATCAATAAAACTAGTTTCGTTAAAACCTTCCCAAACAGATCTTTGTGTGACTGAGGAAGCACGGGCAGTGTGTGTGATTCAGTGTAGAGTTTTGCCATGGATCGTTGAGTTCTGTTGCGTGATAGGTAACAGGAATAGCTGAGGCAAAGAATATTCCTTTGTATAAGCTCAATTTTCAGTGATGTGGAACATAGCGTGCAAACGTATGAACGGTCTATAGCAAGACAGAAGGTAGAATGCTTGATTGTATTACTTGGTATTCAGTGTAAACTTGTGAGGTTATATATCGAGTAGCCTAACGTTATATTTATTAACGTTATATATTACAGTAAGACTTTGAAACTAGAGATTTAGCGAAATCCTCGTTTTGATAAGGTATTTCATGTAATTCCTAAAATTTCAGAGTTATGATATAGGTTAAAATAATGGTTAGGTTTGGGGCAAGAGTTAGGTTCAAGGTAAGGTCGGAATCACTGAAGAAAAGGTGATTTTTATGAAATTATTGAAATTTTGAGCGAATTGCACGAAATATTTAGTTTAACAATTTTACTTTACCGTATATAGTGTATATCAGAATAAATGCAACAACACCAGATTACATTTCAGAAATCATACCAGAGTTCAGGAAGTCATGTCGTGTTAGTTAAATTTATTATCCATAAGAAAAATAATTGTTATTTTACCCTTTATTCATTTGTCGATTTCAAATACAGTCTATAGTACACTAATGACTTAATGACACAAGGAATATTATTATGTTGAGGATAGTATTCAGTTTTTGAACTAGCACCGTTGTATGACTGTTTTTAATTTTGCATGTTTGGTATTTCGTCAGGAAGTAATAATAGCATAGCATTACAGAATTGGAGGAAATACTTCTGAGGTCTGCGAATATTTTAAATGTTCCCTCAAATTTCTGTAGTCGGATTGCGCAAAATATTATATGTTTGTGCCACAATGGATAAAAATATTAAATATTTATAATTTATAACATTATATTCGATATCTGAACTATTCATTGTCCGGTAGATGCAAAACTTGTATGCGTGTGTACATGTTAATATCACAAGTAATATATAGTGCTACAGTAACTAATATCTGCAACCAGTTTTGTTATTTCGATCGATTCTTGATAAATATGTATCTATAACGCACTAGTTTTTTTGCCTTGCTATTGAAGCATAAGCATTTATAGCTTCAGACCAATGAATCTCTCGAATGGTTGATTTTTGTTTTCAGTAATTAGAACTTCCGCTGTAAGCGGAGTTCTATTGTAATCGTTACCATAATATATGCGAGATAGCAAGTGACCGTTTCGATAATTCGCTCGCACGGAAGCCAGACAGTATGCGAAAGAACAACTAGTTCGTAGCGCGCTACAGAGAATTGAGTAAAATTTAAATATTTTGAATATTTTCAGACGAATTGCTCTTAATATTTGTTGTAGGAGATTTTTAAAGAAAGGAATAATTTGCGTAAATTCATTTTTTGTTGTTGCTGGTTTCTCTCAAAGTCAACAGAAATCACAAAATGTATTTTGGAAAATTTAAGTACTGTATACCTATTCCAAAGTTTCAGCATTAATCAATGGATGTTCTGTTCAATCCTGTTTCGTTGTAAAATATTCTGTTTCTCATAGTTTAAATACGAAACTGTACGATACTGTGTGTGGATTCTGAATCTAAGTATTTTTCAGTTAAAAGCGGCTGATATCAGCATTATAGGACATTAATTGGTAATAGGCTTTTAAAAGCAACGAGCCATGTAGTATCCCAGAAACAAACAGTTACAGGAGGTCACCATTCAATTTCGCGACATTGTTTATACCCCTGAAAAGGATTACAAAACGTAGATAACATAAATCTAGTTTTTTAAAACCGTCCCAAACAGTTCTTTGTGTGACTGAGATGTGTGTGTATGTGTGAATCAGTGTATGGTTTCACCATAGATCGTTGTTCTATTGCGTGATAGGTAACACCGGTTTCCTCACGGCGGCGGTTTTATCAGCTAATATCTTATTCAAGCTTATTTTGATGATGGGTGCGGCAGGAATAGGAATATTAATAAATGAACAGCATTTTTAATAACATTGCGGAAGATTTTTCAACCATGGTTTTTAAAAGTGTTACTGAAAAATTTACTTGGGAATTCCCCTGGTTGCGTTTGAGATATTTGGTCCCATGGTGAAAAAAACGCGCAAACCCGACAGCAGTATACACAGGTCTTAATATATTTGTTAAGAAAGACTAAATTTTATGTTTGCTTATGACGTTATGAAAATTCTATTTCATTAGACAGATTAATTAAAGCACATAGCGATATGAAATTTGGACAGATTAATCAACAATGGCGAATGCAGAATCGAAATAATGTCCCCATTCCTCCGTTTTTAGGTACCATGTAACGTGCAATTACATTGAACATTCAAAGGTGCTACTATAGTATGTAGTATACTGCGTTTTTCAGGATTCCGAATAGGGTTAGGGTTACAGTTGTAATTCAAATTTATAACAACTAAGAAATAATTAAAACATTAAAACATTATTTAGTGATAACAAAATTTTGAAACTTGTATATATATATATATATTCTTTATTTTTACTAACAATCTTGGAGTGCCCATAAATGAACTTGAAAAAAAACTGAAATAAAACTTCAGAAAGCTTAGATAATTTAATAATAACTGAAGTAAACAGTTCTTTAGATAAAATGCCATATTCCTGTTGAATATGTAACATCGAGCTAAGTAGTATCCCAGAATACGATTACAATTCTGATATATACAAACACTTACAAAAAGCCACATTTCATTTCGCGACAGTGTTCATACTCCTGAAAAGGATTACAAAACGTAGAGAAAAATGAAGGTTTTATCGGCTAAGATCTTATTCAAGGTTATTTCGATGATGGGTGCAGCAGGAATTGCTGAGGCAAAGAATATTCTTTTGTATGAGCTCAATTTTCATGGAGTGGAACATAGCGTACGGTCTATAGCAAAACAAACGGTAGAATGCTTGATAGTATTACTTGGTATTCAGTGTAAACTTGTAAGTTGATATATCGAGCTACCTAACGTTATATTTGTTACAGTAAGATTGTGAAACTTGGGATTTCGTAAAATCCTCGTTTTGATCAGGTATTTCATGTAATTCCTAAAATTTCACAGTTAGGATAAAGATTAAGATATGGCTAGGTTTTAGGAATGAGTTAGGTTTAGGGTTAGGTCGGAATCACTGACAAAAACGTGATTTTTATGAAATCATTGAGGCCAATTGGGCCAATTGCACGAAATCTTTAGTTTCACAATTTTACTTTTCCGTATATAGTATACTATGTGGATAATGGGATATAAATATCGGGATATGGGAATAAATGTCGCAACATGAGATTACATTTCAGAAATAAAATCAGAGTTCAGGAAGTCATGTCGTGTTAGTGAAATTTATTATCCATATAAATATAATTCTTACTCTACCTTTTATTCCCTTGTCGATTTCAAATACAGTATAAAGTACATTATATGACTTGATGACGCAAGGAATTAAGTATTAAGTATTAATTTTTTGAACTAGCACCGATGTATGACTGTTCTCGTATCCGCATGTTTTGTATTTCGACAGGAAGTAATAATGAAGCATGAAACAATTGTAGGAAATACTTCTGAAGTCTGGGATTATTTTCAATGTTCCCTCCAATTTCTGTAATTCCGTTTGCGCAAAATATTATATGGTTGTGCTACGATGGACAAAAGTATTGAAATATTAATAATTTATAACATTATATTTGATAACTGAACTTTTCATTGTCCGGTAGATGTAAAACTTGTATGCGTGTGTACATGCGCGCAGCTTATATGGAACATTTTATGTTGCACTCGTCAGGAAATGTTCCAAATCTGTACAGAAAGTAATATGTAGTAACTATTAGCTGCAGCCAGTTTTGTTATTTCTCTCGATGTTTGATAATTATTTATACATGACACACATTTCCGTGTAATTTATTGCTTCGGATCAGCGAATCTCGATTGGTTGATATTTTTTTAGAATTCAACCATCAAACTGAATTGGAACAGAATGGATGGAATAAGATTGAAAGGTTTAGTTCGCGTGTTATATATGGGATTGTTTTTTTTGCCTTGCTATTGAAGTACAACTTTCCGTGTAATTTATAGCTTCAGACCAATGAATCACGAATGGTTGATTTCTGTTTCTGTTAGTAATTAATTTTCAAACTGTAGTGGAAAAGAATGGGTGAAATAAGATTGAAAGGGTTAGTTTGCGTGATAAATATCGCATTTTTTTGCCTTGCTATTGAAGTACAACGTGTAATTGATTGTAATTTATTATAGAGAATGGTTACATAGCTTTCCTTTTATAATCAAGTTTTATTGCTCTGAGTTAGAATTCAGTAATTCAGTTTGCAAATATATTAATGTACTACATAAAATACTGTGGATAAGGTTTGAGTGAATTTAGTACTAGCCCTGCATTGAATTTTGATTGACTGTTGTTATAAGTCATCAGAACGACAGAATACACATCATATCAACCGGACGTATCATATATTGTAATTTTGATTTTTTTGCCGTATTGATCACGCTTGATTGTGTTTATTACGCAATTCAAATTTCATGTCGCTGGTCATTACGGCAGCATTTGAATATGTATTAGTATTGAGTATTAGATAGTATATTTATATTGTTAAATTATTCCTCATATTTATCCGCTTTGCTAAAATATTGACCAGAAATATAAATTAGTACGAGAACGTATGATGATATTGTGATGGATAGAGATCAATTGGAACCATCCTGTTCAACATCAGGTATTTCCATTTACAGATTTTTATTTTTATTCGATTGAATGATACCTTATACTTTATAGTCTCCGTTTAATGAAAAGTGCTTATGTCCTGCCTCTTTATGCGCCTACGCAGTCCGATTTCACATCTGTATAACTGATTAGACTTTATTTTGAATTTGGTAGTTTATTATGTAAGGCCAATTTATAGCTGAAACGCAGCTGCAATTAAACGTTTTGTACTACTGAAATAACCGGTGCTTATTGATACATTATCAGTGTGAGAGGGGTTCTAAACATCACTACAAGTCATATGATATTCGTTGTTATATATGTTTAAGAAATTACATTATATGTACTTTGATTCATTCCCATAATATAGAACTGAAAGCTACAACATGACTAAAAAAATACAATTAACAATGACAGTTTATACTCGATTACTAAAATGTAACAACGGTATATCCTTTTTCTTATTGATATTGAGATTTCTCAAAGGATATTGAGAAATTGTTTCAGAATACCGGAACAGTTAACGTCCAAGCTGAGAATGTAACTGTGGTCCAATATTTTTATAATCGTGGTAATTTTCTAATCTCACTGAGAATACATTGGAATGAAGGGAATCAGAAAGATGAATTTAGCAAAAAAAGTCCCTGAAATATCGAAAATACAGAAACTGGGTGTGTTCTTTCCAGATTGGGTTCGGGTGAGGCGTAGGATTAGTCTTAACTAACCCTCAGCCAGCTCACCTATCCAAATATAACTAGATTGGTGCAGAGACCACACAACTAGACTAGTACCGAAATCTGTGTTAAAATAATATGGGGAGGGCCAGAATTCTGTTAGGAATAGGGATTTATGATTCTTTGATTTTCCGTCATTCCTTCATTTTAATGAAGTTTTTCAGTGAAGCATTTATTGGTGAAATATTCTATGCAACTTCAAATTCAGATATGTAGTTTTTTAGTTTGAATTGTAGTTATATCTCATGACGAAAAATGGTAAAGGATACTGATTTTGTTATTGTATTTTGGTAGAGTTGTTGGAACAACAGGTTCTCAATGTACAGCAAGGAAGCCCAGATGGAAATGCTTGCATTAAAGAAGGTAATATTTACATGAAATATTTAAAAACTATTTGAGTCCCTAGTCTGAGTTGGCCAGGAAAAAACTGAAAAGGAAAATTTTAACTTCCTTTCTCCAAACTCAGAATAAAACTAGCTGGGATTATTAACAAATGACAAAGTCTGTAAACCAATGCAGGGATTTTGTTTCCATGTTATACCCACATTAATGAAGTTTATTCAATATTTCAACTACATGTAGACTATACTACTTTATATAGCAAAATACTTTGAATATAAACATATGTGAATTGACTTTAAATTAAATACTAATTATTGTAGGTTGAACATAAAAAGGATCTTGAAATGTTATTTATCATACTATTAGGAAAAGAATTGCACCTGTTGAAAGAAATCAATGGTGCATTTGAGCTGGATTATGAAGTGTTAAAATCAGTCCTCACACATTCAACAATTGGAGATCGTCCAATTTCCATTGTATCAATTGCTGGAGCTTTCAGAACCGGAAAATCTTTCATACTCAACTTCTTTTTGAGATACTTACGAAATGAAGGAGTGAGTATTTATTGATAGCAATATTTTTTAATTTCAAATTACATGATGATATCTTTCTCTTTCACAATCAAGTACAAAACTGAAAGTTGGCTGGGAGATTCCTCCACTTCAGTTACAGATGGAATACAATGGAAAGGTGGTACAAAGAGAAGCACAAGTGGGATTAGTGTATGGAGTGAACCATTCATTGTCAAAAAGGATAGCAAAGAAGTGAGTTATTGTTAACAGCATGGGCCTTGGTATGCTGAGAGAGAAGTGTCCATGTTAAATAAGTGATTTGCTTGCTTTGAATTACATATCCTGCAAAATACATACGATTGAGTAAAAGCTTATCTCTTATTCGAAGTCGAAGGGACCGGGTAAAATACTTCCAGTTCGAACTATCATCACATTTTTATAAATAAGAATTTTGCCGGGGCTAATCAAATCAGTTCGAGTTAATTGGAATTCAAAGCTATTCGACTTCGATGTAACGAACTGTGTTTTTGTTTGCATGAATACTTTTTGTATAAAATAACGAATAAATGCTGAAATAAAATCAAAAATTGGTTGGTACAAAACACCTGAACCAAGACTGTGGCTGTTGGTACCTCATCAGTAACAATGCGTTTTGACTAATAAATATTTGACTGTTAAGCAAGTTTTAGGAATGGGACTCACTCGTAAATTGAGGAAGTGGTGCATATCTAATTACTTGTTTATTACATTTTATAGATTGCTGTGATTCTCATGGATACTCAAGGAAATTCAGATCATGCCGCTTCACACAATAGTGAAGTTAACGTTTTTGTCGTCAGTGCATTGCTGAGTTCAACATTCATTTACAATATTTCAGGACGAATTACCAACAGCGAACTGCAATATTTGCAGGTTGTATTTATCTCAGTGATCTGCTAGCGAATTGATGAGCAGCGCAGAGTTTACTGTATTACAGCTATAATTTTTTTCCATACTTATAGTTTATGAAATACATATACAATAGCTTCTAGAGGTAAATATTCTATTCAGCTTAGGGTCTTTCTGATTTTCAAGACAGGACCACCCCCATCCCCTAAAATCCCCATCCCATAAAATCGAAGGTCAACAGCAACATAATTTATATATTGATTATTTCAGTTATTCACGCAGCATGCCAAACAGAAAAAAATATCTAAAGATTCTAAAGCAAGTTTTCAGGTAAAATTGTCTTAATTTGAGTATGCACAGTATGCGAGGTGTCGAAGAACCAAACTGGGTCGCATTGTTTATATCGTAAAACAACGTCAATTAAAATATATGCAATAATAGTAGAGCAGACATAATACTTAAAGCTATCAACATATTCATTTTAATTGGAATTTTACTGGGTAATCAAATCAGTTCGTGCTAGCCGGAGTCCTGAGCTATCCGACGTCGAGGTAATAGGCTTTTACTGTACATATATTACATGCATATGCATAACCCATTTAGCTTAAGCATTCAAATTTCCTGAATTTTTATAAGCTTCTCATAAGAAGCTCTTACCATTTTTAACTTTGAAAATTGTTTCAAATAGCAACTTTGGTTTCTCATTCGTGATTGGTACCATGCTGAAGAAACGTCGTATGGTGAAGTTGGGGGGAAAAATACTCGGAAGAAGTATTAAACTCCAATGACGATAGTTCAGTGAAAAAATATTTGCGTGAAGCTTTTGATACTGTCAATTGTTATTTGATGCCTGATCCGGGAAGACGTGTACAAAGATCAGGAAACTCAGCCTCTTCGTCAATCACTCTTGAAGGTTGTTATACCAAAAGATATACTGCAAATATCTGTTGGAAATAACTTGTAATATATTCTGATATTCAGATATTGACCCTGAATTTCGTGAGCACATCCCATTGCTTATTAACTGTATAATGAATCCTGAATTGTTGGTTGTAAAGCAAGTTGATGGAGATGTTGTGAATGGAAGATGGCTCGTTGAATACATTGCTCAGTGTTGGGATGAAATGAAGAAAAGAGGTTGTCTGAAATCAGAATCATTGATGGGGGTAAACACAATTAGAAAAATACAATAGTTAGTACAACTATCGTTTAAAGCAAACTACATTTAAGAGCGTTGGAAGGAACTGTGACTGAAATTCTTATTTAAAAAATGTCCTTTATGTATTTTAAATGTTATTGTTCTGAATATGTGCCTTCTCTGATTGTATGTATCCTGAATACATAATGAGGAACTAAATCATGACATTATTCATTTTGCAGCTAACGGCTAAATCAAAATGTCTGGAGTATATTGAAAAGGGAATAGAAAAATGCAAAGAAGAAATAGAAAAGGTACTCTTTTGTATATAAGCATGGACAGATTACTAAATCAAATAAGTATTATAGAAGACATATTTTCAATCAGTGCAATGCTTGTTTCGAAGCTATGGTATTCTTATTTAAAGTAATTAACACTCATTGTTTTAGCTGCATACATCTTACAAGACTGATGACGAAATCGAAGAAATCGAACAACAGGCTAAAAAAGAAGCACTCAAACTTTATGACGAAAATGTGAATTTTGGCGAAAAC